>CM076581.1:929774993-930123699 GCA_034641835.2 Pinus albicaulis | reverse complement strand
TGAACCGTAATAACGTAATAGTCACAGTCACATATGAACTGTTTCCAGATTAGTAGTCACAATCACATCTGAACCGTAATAAGCAGCAGTCACAATCACATATGAATCGTTTCTAGATTAGTTAGTTAGTTATAATTATCTAGCGTTAGAAAACCTTATAATCATCTAACATATAGATCAATGGCTCACAAATTGACACAGTGAAAATTTGGAGAGTTGTTTTCAAATAAAGACGCCTTACGGCGTAATAAAAGAATTAAAACACTTGAACTATAAATATTCTTAACACACTTGAATTATAGAAATCTCTCTAACCTATGAATCCAACAAATTTCTGCGAAATTCACACACCATTTGCCCAATTTTTTCCAAAACGTAGAACAAATACACTATGGCCCCGGGAATAGCCATGACCCTTATTACAACTCCGAAATTCTCTCTTCCCAAATGTCCCTTCAGTTTCCTAAAAGCCCACGTGTTACGATTCCATTGAACTTAGTTAACGCGCACATTATTTTAATCGAAAATGTGCACCATAAAATCATTCGGTTACAAAATAATATTGCATGTAATATCATTATAGCACAATACAAGACTGGAAAGCTTTTGGTCTTGCAGCAAGATTTCAGATAATTCACAAATCAGATACAACAATCAGTGGAAGTGTCAAAAAAGAGCATAGCATACCTATCTCTTCCACTTATTACACACCTTTGAAAATTCAAGGTGAGTGACAGATCAATACTGAAGTGTTATGTTTGTAACAATTGTTGTTACTTATAATGAGGTTTGCTTCAAAGCGGCACCACTACTCCCCTACTCCACTCCATAGCAGTTTGGGACATCGGGGCGCATCAAGCTTCTCCAACGAAGGGCAGACCCTCTACGGTTATATGCAGATATCCTCGATCCTGAGATGCCATTGGCCCAATTCTTGGCGACTCCTCGCTTCTTTGTAGCCCTCATTGTGTAGTTGTTGTTTCCAGTTCACCATCTCTTGTGAAACACTTAGAGGTTCCTTAAGTTCCCAAAGGACTATGGAAGCCTGTGTAAATTGGAGCACCCAGACAAGTCAAGATGTTTGAGGTTCGTTAAGTTTTCAAAGGAATCTGGAAGCATATGCAAATTTGAGCAGTTCGAAAAGTCAAGATGTTTGAGGCTCATTAAGTTCTAGAAGGAATATGGAAGCATTTGCAAATTTGAGCAGACAAGTCGAATTGTTGGAGATTCCTTAGGTTTATAAACGAATCTGGAAGCATCTGCAAATTTGAGCAGTCTGACAAGTCGATATGTTGGAGGCTCCTTAGGTTTCCAAAGGATTCTGGAAGTATCTACAAATTATAACAGTCGAACAAGTCCAAATGTTGGAGTTTCCTTAAGTTGCCAAAAGAATCGGGAAGCATTTGCAAATTGGAACAGCGAGACAAGTCAATATGTCGGAGTTTCGTTAAGTTTCCAAAGGAATTAGGAAGCATATGGAAAGCAGAGTTGCGTGACAAGTTAATATGGTGGAGGATGATCAAGTTACAAAAGGAATCTGAAAGCTTTTGCAAATTGGAACAGTTGGACAAGTCTATATGTTAAAGGTTTGTTAGGTTCTCAAAGGAAACTGGAAGCATCTCCAAATTGGAGCAGTTGGACAGGTCGATGTGCTTAAGGTTCGTTATGTATCTAAAGGAATTTGGAAGAACCTGCAAACTGGAGCAGTCAGACAAGTTTGTTGGAATTTCTAAACAATTCCGAACACAGAGGAATAAAACAATTCCTCAACTCAACACAGAGATTTAACTCAAACAGGTGTAGACAGAGATGCATAAATCAACAATTTCATTAAGAATAAAAGGCTTTTACAAAATAATATATCTTATTTTGAATCTTCAGTTCAGGATTACACAAAAATTTCGCTTCTTGACTGCTGCAAATGCAGTGTTGTATATTCTCTATCTTTGTCCCTTTTTTTTTTTTCTACCTTCAAGCTTGCAAAATACAATACACAGTCCACACTCTATTTTTTCCTTTGGGCACATATATTTCCTTTTATACAATGCACGCTGCATATGTATTTTCCTTCACGTTTCATTACAATAATTATATACATTGTAAATATAATATATTTACAATATATATATTATATAATATTTAGAACCAAAGTTTAAAACATATAAAATATTCCGCGGTAAATAAAATATTAACCCAAAGTTTAAAAATTAAAACATAATGCGGCGGATAAAAAAAATAAAAATCAAAACATTTAAAACTCCATACGTTCCATATTCTGTGGGGTCAAGATACAATGCAGGGACCCTTTTCATTGCCCCCACGGAACTGCTGCCATTGGTCAAGAGGTGGGTGATGTCACCTCCTCCGGTGGGTTGCCTTTCCCTTTGCTGCTCAAGGTTGGATGCCCCCTGGAATTTTGCTGGCTCCGCTTTAATTTAATTCAGAAGTGGTTGGTGCAAAATTCATTTATGGTGGTTGCTGCAGATAAGGATATGTGGTTGCGTGAAGATCAGAACTAGAGATTGTTGCCACCGTTGTTATTGTCCTTCATTCCCATCATAATTTAAGTTCCGTTGTCTTGCTTCTGTCTGTGCGGCGGTTGAATTTAATACTTCAACACTCCCCCTTAAATGAAACTGCTGGATTTTCTTCCATACCCAGACATTTTCTCAAGTAATTAAAACTTTTCTGCCCCAATGGTTTTGTCAATATATCAGCAAACTGCTCCTCTGTTCTACAATGTTGTAAAAAAAATTCTCCATTGCTCACTAGCTCCCTAATGTAGTGATACTTGGCAACAATATGTTTCGTTCTTTTGTGAAACACTAAATTCTTTGATAATGCTATTGCTGAGCTATTATCACAATAAACTGTTGTGCCTTTTACCTGTTCATGACACAAACTCCTCAACATTCTTCTCATCCAAACTGCTTGACATGTTGCTGCTGTAGCTACCACATACTCTGCCTTTCCTGTAGATAAAGCCACAATTGGTTGTTTCTTAGAAGCCCATGAAATGGCTCCTGATCCCATATGAAAAACATAACCAAAGGCGCTTTTCCTGTCATCTATACTTCTAGCCCAATCACTGTTAGTATATCCAATCAATTAAAAATTTTCTGAAGTGGTGTATTCAATACCATAACTTTTGATTCCTTTCACATACCTCAGAATTCTTTTTGCTGCTTGCCAATGTGCCTCCTTTGGCCTTTCCATAAATCTGGAAATTAAACTCACAGCATGCATAATATCCGGCCTAGTTGCAGTCAAATACATGAGGCTGCCAACTATGCTCTTATATAAACTTGGATCAAAATCCTTGTTGCTATCTTCTTTGCTTAGTTTCAATCCCATCACTGTAGGAGTAATTGTTGCCTTGCAATATTGCATGTTAAATCTTTCCAAAACTTCATTCACATACTTTACTTGAGAAATAAAAAATTTATTTTCATTTTTCTCTACTTCTATTCCTAAGAAGTATCTCAGCAATCCCATATTAGTCATTTCAAATACATCCTTCATGACTATTTTAAAATTCTCAATGAGGTAAGCATCATTACCTGTGAATATAACATCATCAACATACAAAACAACAATGAGCATCTTACCATATTTCTTCTTGATGTATAATGTGGGTTCTCCTTCACATTTCTCAAGCCCATTTTCTAGTAGATAAGCATCTATCCTACTGTACCATGCTCTTGGTGTTTGCTTCATCCCATACAGAGCTTTCTTCAATCTGCATACCTTGTGCTCTTGGCCTGCTTTCTCATATCCCAGAGGTTGTTCAACATAAACCTCTTCCATCAATACTGCCTTCAGGAATGTTGATTTCACATCCATTTGGTAAACTTTCCATTTGTGTTGTGCTACTATGGACAACACTGCTCTCACTGTTTCTATCCTTGCAACCGGTGCAAAATTTTCCTCATAATATCTTCTTTGTTGCTGCTTGTAGCCTTTGAAAACATGTCTGGCCTTGTGCCTTTCAATCTTACCTTCAGCATTGCTTTTGGTTTTATAAACCCATTTCAATCCAATAACTTCTTTTCCTTTTGGGAGATCAACTAATTCCCATGTCTATTTTTCTCTATGGCATTCATTTCTTCATCAATAGCATCTATCCATTTCTTATCTTTTACTGCTTCTTCAAAATGAATAGGATATTCTACATGACAATATAATGAAAATAAAGAGTTCATACCTTCATTTGTTGTCTCTTGCTCATAGATTACATTTAGACTTTTGAATCTGGTTCCTCTTTCACTTGCTGAACTTGTGCTTGTAGAAGCACTCAAATCTGCTCCTTATGGTGTGCTTGGAGAAGCACTGTTATCACTTCTCAAGGGTGTTCTCATTCCTTCTTGTGGTGTCCCTTGCTGTCCTTGTGTTGGTGGAGGTGGTGCTGCTAATGAGGGATGTATTTCAACCATCTCTTTCTCATTATCATCATGAGACAAACAACTTTTCACATTCATTATTTTCTCAATGCTTCCATCCCAAGCTTCTTCTTCAATAAAGTGCACATCTCTGCTTATAACAAACTTCTTGGTTAATGAGTTATACAATTTGTATGCCTTTGATTCTTCACTGTATCCAATAAATATGCACTTCTCCCCCTTACTGTCCAACTTCTTCCTTAGCTGATCTAGAATGTGTGAATAAGCCACACAACTGAATACTCTCATATGGGTGACATGTTGCTTTATGCCGCTCCACGCTTCTTTCAGAACTCTGTTCATGACAGATTTGGTTGGGCATCTATTTAAAATATATGCTACACAATGTACAGCTTCAGCCCAATATTCATTTGGCAAATGTTTTGCCTTCAGCATACTTCTTACCATGTCCATGACGGTTCGGTTTTTCCTTTCAACAAATCCATTTTGCTGTGGTGTATACCTTGCTGTAAATTGTTTATTTATCCCATTTTCTCTGCAAAAATGTGGAAATTCTTTGGAGATATATTCTCCTCCTCTATCAGTTCTTAAGACCTTAATACGTTGCCCACTTTGATTCTCTACAAGAGCTTTAAAGTCGCAGAATTTCTCAAACACTTCACTTTTAAATTTCAAAAAATAAACCCATGTTTTTCTTGTGTAATCATTAATAAAAGTTAGCATATAGTGGTTGCCTACTAATGATGGTGTTTGCATTGGTCCACACAAATCTGAATGGACAATTTCTAAGGGTGCCTTTGCCCTTATGCTCTTTCCTAATGGAAATCTTTCTCTATGTTGTTTGCCCAAGATGCAGCCTTCACATAGGTTGTTTAGTTTTTCAATCAATGGTAATCCCTTTACCATTCCTTTCCTATGCAACAAATTCAGGCCTCCAAAGTTGAGATGTCCAAATCTCAAGTGCCATAACCATTTTTCATCATTTGCTTCTCTTTGGAATGTCTCTTGTGTCACTGTTGCCATTGCAGCTCCTTTATTCAAATCTTATCTCATCTTGAGAGGGAACATTTTGTTCCTTGTCATCTTCACTTGTGCAATACATTGCTTGCTTGGTGGTTTATCCATGATGGTGCATACATCATCTTCAAAGAAAACATTTTACTCCTTTTGAATGAGTTGTCCAATGCTCAAGAGGTTACACTTCATACCAAGCACATAGTAAACATCTGATATGGTTTTTCTATCACCTTTCTTTTTCAAAACACTCACTCTGCCTTTTCCCATGATAGAGACCTTACTATTTGTCCCCAATGTTACTTGAGACATTACATTTTCATCAATCATGGAAAACATAGAAATGTTTCCAGTCATATGATTGCCACATCCTGAATCTAGAAACCATATATCTTCATTCTTTTCTTCAGCCATATTACATGCTAAAAATATTTTTTCTTGATTGAAATTTTCCTTAGTAAAATTAGTGCTGGGTCTATTACCCATGTCACTCTGTTTCTTCCTAAATTCATTGGCATAATGGCCATGCTTCTTAAAGTAATGACATTGGACTTGGGATTTATCATATCTTTGTCCATGTGCTTGATTTTGTCAAACTTACTGGTTGTTGCCTTGGCCTTCGTTCTGATTTTGATTACTGCCCCTTCCATTAGTATTTGCAGGATTGTTTCTTCCTGTATTTTGGCTTCTGCCTATACCTTTTCCTCTGTAGTTTTCTTTGCCTTGACCTCTTCCTTTTCCAAAGGACATTTGGGTCTTGAAGACATGCTCTAAAGATGATTTCTGTTCTACCCAATCTTTGTTCATGTGTCATCAATGATGCATGAAGCTCATTAACTGTAAACTTTGAGAGATCCTTTGTCTCTTCAATAGTTGTGATTATCATGTCAAACCTTGAGGGTAAGCTCCTCAACACTTGCTCCACTATTCTTCTTTCTTATATTGTTTCTCCATGAGATCTCATTTGGGTAACCAACCCAATCAGTAGAGTAAAGAATGAGTTTATTGTGTCGGAATCTTTCATGAAAATGACTTCAAAATCCCTTCTCATTAATTGAAGCTTTGTTGTCTTTACCTTCTCCATACCTTGGTAGGCTATCTGAAGGGTATCCCATGCATTCTTGGACCTCTTTGCTACTGCAATCCTTGGAAATACACTTTCATGCACTACTTGATAGAGATATAAGAGGGCTTTTGAGTCCTTATTCCTATTACTCTTCAGCAAGTCCTTCTTTGTCTGTGTTAAGGCATTAAAAGCATTTTCATTTGTTGGTTCTTCTAGACCATCTTCAACTAGCTCCCATAAATCTTAAGAGACAAATAGGGCTCTCATTGATTGCCCAATAGTCATAGTTCTTCCCATTGAACTGTGGGAGTTGAGTATTTCCCATAATCGTGCTTGTGTTGGCTTCTGCCATAGCTAGCTCACTGAACTATGCTTTAAAAACTTAACTGCGTTTTTAAACAAACTGTCTCTTTGCTAAGAAATAAAATCTTTCTCTAAAAACTCTTGAGACTTCTCTTTTACAGCTCTCTGGACTGTAATCTTAACAAAAAACAATAAACTCTGTTTTTTATAAATACCTTGTTTTTCTTTGCTGAACCTTCACTCTGCTGGAGAAATCTTCAACAAGCTTTTTCCTCCTTCCTTCAGCTTATTTTTCAAACGCAAAGAGCCTAGACTAGCTCTAATACCATGTTGGAATTTCTGAACAATTCCGAACACACAGAGGAATAAAACAATTCCTCAACTCAACACAGAGATTTAACTCAAACAGGTGTAGACAGAGATGCATAAAACAACAATTTCATTAAGCATAAAAGGTTGTTACAAAATGATAGATCTTCTTCTGAATCTTCAGTTCAGGATTACACAAAAATTTCGCTTCTTTACTGCTGCAAACGCAGTGCCATATATTCTCTGTCTCTGTCCCTTTTTTTGTTTTCTGCCTTCAGGCTTGCAAAATACAATACACAATCCGCACTCTGTTTTTGCCTTTGGGCACATATATTTCCTTTTATACAATGCACGTTGCATATGTATTTTCCTTCATGTTTCATTACAATAATTATATATATTATAAATATAATATATTTACAATATATATATTATATAATATTTATAACCAAAGTTTAAAACATATAAAATATTCTACGGTAAATAAAATACTAACCCAAAGTTTAAAAATTAAAACATAATGTGGCGGATAAAAAAAAAATCGAAACATTTAAAACTCCATACGTTCCATATTCTGTGGGGTCAAGATAAAATGCAAGGACCCTTTTCATTTCCCCCACGGAACTTCTGCCATTGGTCAAGAGGTGGGTGACGTGACCTCCTCCGGTGGGTTGCCTTTCCCTTTGCTTCTCAAGGTTGGATGCCCCCCGGAATGTTGCTCGCTCCACGTTAATTTAATTCAGAAGTGGTTGGTGCAGAATTCATTTCTGGTGGTTGCTGTAGATAAGGATACATGGTTGCGTGAAGTTCAAAACTGGAGATTGTTGCCACTGTTACTGTTGTCCTTCATTCCCATCATAATTTAATTTCCATAATCTTGCTTCTGTCTGTGCGACAGTTGAATTTAATACTTCCACAAAGTCGATATGCTGAAGGTTTGTTAGGTTCCAAAAAGATTTTGAAAGTATATGCAAATTGGAACAATTGGACAAGTCAATATGTTGAAGGTTTGTGAGATTCCCAAAAAAATCTAGAAGCATATTCAAATTGAAGCAGTCGAACAACTCGATATGTTGGAGTTTGGTTAACTGCCTGAAAGAATCTGGAAGCCCCTCCAATTCAAAACATTCGTTCAAGAAAACACGTTGAAGATTCCTTAAATTCCCAAAAGAATATGGAAGCATCTACAAATGGAAGCACTTGGACAAGTCAATATGTTCGAGGTTAGTTAACTTTGAAAAGGAATCTGGAAAAAACCTCAGTCTTGAACAGTGCTTCAACTCCAAGTGTTTCAAGGATTCCAAATCGCATAATTCTTCGGGTAAAGATGTCAGTCGCATTTTAGAAAAACTTCCAGGTTTCAGGACGATCTTTTCAAGGTGCCTCAGCTGCCCTATGGACTTTGGAATATTTAGCAGCTGAGTAGCAGCGATATCCAACTCCCGTAATTGCAAAGCTGCCTGCAATGTTCACATATCCAAAACGGATTGGACCACTTTATAGTTTTATATCAAGAATAGGAAACTCAAATCAAAACGAAGCAATTTTTCTACGAAATAAAACAAAAACAATATTTTCTCAATAAATTACATGACTACCTGAGATTCATCCCGCCAAAATGTTTCCAAATCGTCCCCCTTTATTTTTAAAACTCTTAAATTCCTAGTTGGAATCCAAGTCGGTAAACAAGGGTACGGGTAGTTATACCAGCAGAGCCATATCAGATGTGGTGAATGGGAAAATCTGAATATCCTTTCCACACAAAAACCTTCAATGCTAAGTAGTTGTAATGTGCTCATATTGGCTAAGGAACGACTGCACTCTTTAAGGTTTTTTATTCCGCGCACTTGTATTGTCCTTTGGAAACTCTTAGAATATAATATCGATATCTTTGGAAAGTTTAACAATTCAAAATTCAATAGGCACAATTCTGAGATCCTAATTCACTATTTTGAAAGTCAATCGGTCTAACAAGAAATACTTACAGGTAATTTCTTGTCAAGGTCTTCAGTTTGGCGCCAAAGCCAAAGTGGACTTCCAAGTTATTTCTTCGCCAAATCTCTAGCGAGGTCTCTTAGTTGGTCGTGCATTCTGATGCGATTTTCGCTGTCCACCTCCACTAAACACCTATTCTCTAGATTCTGAAGACCCAACCATCCTTCCCAACCAGATCCCTCCTAGATTCTTATGGTTGTATCTCTGTCTTCTCCTATAAAGAAATAGGAAATGTCTAAGAAGATCTACTTCTCTTCCTCACCCAGACTATCATAGCTAATTCTGAGCCTGCTATGAATATCCGTGGGGAGTGCTTTACAAATTTTGCGAAATTGTGCTTCCCAATACTTGAAATCAATTGTTCCATGCATATGAGCCCCAAGAACTATGAGAGATAGCGGTAATCCATTACACACATTCAAAAATTGTCCAACAATTTCTTCATATCCCTCAATAGGATGAGACTGGACAAATGCATGCAAATAGAAGAGATCTTTTGAGTGTATTTTATTCAGGCCTGTTAGCATGTAAATATAAGACTCTGCAATTCCTGAACTTGTAAGGACGCTTCTATCACGAGATGTAACCAAAATTAAGCTACCGGATTGAATCACTTCTTTAGCTGGTAAAAGTAATGCATCCAGCTACCTAATATGATCCACATCATCAATAATTATGAGACAGTGAGAAGATTTGAGATACCTCTTGATCTTTTCTATACCTTCATCTTTGCTAGATACTTTCTCATTCAATTGAGCCAAATCCTTCATAATCCTACTCTGTAACAATTCTAATGGCTTTTCTCTGACCTCAAATAAAAAGCAAGATCGCTTGTAATTCGATCTCTCCCGGTTAAAGATTTCCTGTGCAAGGGTGGTTTTGCCAACGCCACCAATTCCCACTATTCCTATGACTCTAATCTTGTGGCTTTCCTGTTGCAATGAAAAAATTGTCTCAAATTATTTTATTTTTTTATCCAATCCAGTTGGATATTTGGATACATGCAGAATTATTTGAACTTTTCCCAGCACTCCTTCTACTACATGTTCCATGAGCTACTGCTCATCACTGAATAATATTCAAAACACAATTATTACTAAGAAATGGCTACATAAAACAGCATAGATTTATCGATCCATCAAATTAAACCCTAAGATTAAGAATAAGAGTTGGAGTCTGACCCATTAAAAGTCTCGAGGTCGAAACTGCTTATTTCTGTAGCATTAGAAAGAGCTTTCCTCCATTCTGCAATAATTTGGAAATTGGATTTTCTCTTATCTTCAAGCTTGCGCAGGGCACGAGCATATACTCCATTTTTTTTCCACGCAGTCTGCCTAAGTTTTGAAGGCTTGACACCGTAGAAAACAGGAAGAATGATTGACCTTGACTTCAGCATGAGTAGAAGCTCATTTAAACACCATTTTGATTCTACGTAATTGGGAGAGAAAATTGCTATGTGGACGGAGGTTGTTCGAATTGCACTTTCAATTTGAGGAGTTATGCTCTCTCCCAATTGCATCTCCTGCCCGTCCAAAAAAACTATCATCCAAAATATTTTCTTGATTAGGCATTTGTGGAGTACACTCTATTCATTCTTTAACATCCCAAATAGTTGCCATTGACCTCAAAAGGTCTAATGTAATTTTTTTAACTACTAACAGAGCAACTTAATGTGTGTGGTTGAATAACAACGATAGGCCATGAATTTGACTTTAAGAGGGTGGAGTCATCCCCACTCCCATGTATCTTCTTGCAAACCTTCTATTTTAAGAAAATATATATTTTTTTCCTAATTTATCTAAATATAATGATATAAAATAAGGATATTATTTTCTTCTAATAAATAAGATCTACTTCACAAAGTCTCAACTTCTGGGTATAACGCTCAAAACATGGTTTCCATTTATTTTAAGAAACTTCCCATGATATCAGCAAACTCGCTTTCCATTTTTTTAAGAAAATTATATACAAGTAATTTTATAAGAAAGTTACATTTAAACAATGTTATATTGTTTTTTGGATTAATCATATTACTAGGATTTGGTTAAGATTTTTAAACCAAACTTTTGTATTGAGGATGAATCATATTAGTTGGTTGGAAACTTTGTTATGAGTATGAATCACATTAGTTGGTTCGAAACATCAACCAAATCCTGATGATGGGAAATATCATCTTACAATATGGATCACAAAAATCTTACATCTAAAGTTTATAGTACTGGCACATCTGTACCACATAACTGAAAGGACCAGGAAATAAATTAATTTAACTTCCATAACATTTATTTTTTAACATTTTTTTAGTAAATTCCACACTTTTTTAAATACTAATCAATCTTAATTTCGGTTATACCAAGTGTCCTGTTGATATAGATAAAATTATGGAGGTGCAAACTATTTAAAAGTAAAAATGAATTTTAGATTACTTCGTAAACAAATAATCAAATATAACTAGCAAAACCATTTAAATTAAATAATTTGTAAATGTTGATATACATCAATCTATAATAAACATTAAAGCAATTAACATTATGTAGAGAGCTCTCCAACCCAGTGTGTAAGAGATGTTGTTCTAGTTTGTCAGTTTGTTATGTTATGTAAACATTTTGACTCAGTCAAAATAAAATAAAATAGAAATTCTACATTATTATTTTTTTAATCAAATTTTGTTGGGAAGTTAAGGTAAATTTGAAATAAAAATAAAAATAACCCTATGTTAAATAAAAAATCAAAGTTATTATTATTTTTAATTAATTTTTGTTTGGTAATTAAGGTAAACTTGACTTGGTCAAGTTACTAGTGGTTTTTTAGCTCCAAGCTTGTGAGAACCCATGTTATGCAGTATTCATGTGGAATATAGCACATTTAAAGTGGGAATTATCACTTGAGATGCAAATAGCTACATCTCACATTGCCTAGATTAAAAAATATATGAAAATTAACTAAATTATAACTTTATTCTAAATTATTATTGTTATTAAAAATTATGAAAATAATTAATATGAGTTAAACATACATTCATTTTAAAAAGTATGTAACAATATTCTTAACTATGGATATTTATGCCTACTTTATTATGGAAATCCTTATAAAAAACTTTAGAAAATCTAATAATGAGATTCAATGTGATCTTGCAATGTATTAAAATAAAATATTAAATCCTTCTACAATTTGTGGAAACAAAACATGATCGCACATTCACATAACAAGTAAGAGAAAGAAATTATTAATTGCACAACACAAGATGTATCTAGGGAAAACAACTACTAAAAACCTTGTTATCTATATATTGCATATGGTCAAAATCATGAAACAATATATAATGTTATTACTCCACTGAGAAACCTCTTCATTCTACTGACTGTCTCATTCTGATCCTGCTCGAATCTGGCTTGCGATCTAAGCAAAATTGGTCCAATATTTAACCTCTTTCTTGCCTTTTCCTGCCCAGCCTTCCTTATGACTTCTTGGGATAATTGATCCCATATTAATTATGAAAACCCCAATTAATTATTGTGCAATACATCTAAGACTTCCTGATGACCTCATGCACGACCTATACAATTTTCTAATAGTACAACTGGTATTTATCTTCCCTTTAACCTCTGCCTCAACTGGGCCTTCCTTATGTTAGCACCCAATCTGAACCTCAGGCTGAAAAAGGCAAATCGGGGTAACAACTAAACCACGCTCAGCCTTGTAGCTAGCCCTACAAGGACAGGAGAGGGCTCTCTCCATAGAATAGATATTCAATAACACAATAATGAACTGATTTTAGGCTAGGTATACAAATGTGAAAGAGGTATTTTAATAAATGACTGAATTTTCAGGGATGTATGGGACAAAAGGACAGCATGAGCTGAGGAATTAAATCAAGGACATAGAATATTTCATGGGGCAAGATAGGCAGGAGATTTAGCAATCAAATTGAAATAAGATGGAGTGGAAAGACTGTTGAGAAGCTGAAAAGGGCATAATAAATGAATCCTTTTCAAACAGAAGAAAACACACAGAGTATGAATGATTTCCCAAGGCAGAGCATATAAAATGGATTCTACCTTTCTAACTTGAAAACATTCTATTGGAAATGTTTATGAATGAATGTTGCAACATAACAATGTACATATGAAACACAAAGAAGAGACATATGCTAAAACTCATACCACATGGATCCCACAAATTAGAGCTGCATCACTTTATTAATTCCCTGCCAAACTGTACAATGGAGCGCAGAGCTCACTACCACACTATTCCCCTACTTCTGAGTTTTCAGACCTCAGACTATCATCCCTTTACAAATGGTTCACATTTTTCAATAAATAGACAGATTTTGTGGGAATACAAATCGATGAAAAGAGGAGAAATCATAACTGAAGATGGAAAACCAAGAGCCATAAATCTCTCCATAAAGGGAGAGCTGCGTTACATTATTTAATTTGAAATTTTTGGATGTCCAATGAGGAGGTGGAACCCTGTAGCGTGGATCCCCTCGAATCATCACTAAAGTTGTGACTGTTACAATTTGGTTTCTCAGCCTTTGACATTTCGCTTTCCATTAGCCGTTTTGAAGAAAACTGACTTTTTATTAAACTTCCATTGAAAGGAGACAGACTGAAATTACATGCTTTTGTGAAGGGAAGCCAATTGTTAAAGGGGAAAGAGGAAGGGAAAGGAGGTGGGACCCATATGGAAATCACAATCGCAATTGGACTTGGGAGTGGAGCAGGCAGAGTAACACATTTACAAATATGCGATGCGATTGGGGAGAACCCTTTGTAATAAAAAAAATGAGTAATTTTTAACTTTTACAAAGGAGAAAGACATTTTGGTAATGAATGGCGGAGGAATTAAATGGTGGGACTGGGGGTACGAATCGCAATTGGAAATCGGAGTCAGGAGTAGGGCGGAGTGATACATATAAAACTTCCGATGCAATTGGGAGAGGGAAATGGAAAACCTTCGTAAAAACGAAACATAACAAATTTCCAATTTACAAAGGGGAAAGCCCTTTATTATATGAACGGGCGGATGTATGGTTGGGTCGGCCCAGGGTCAATCACATCAGAGATCGGGACCGAGGGTAATCGCAATCAGGAGAATAGAACTTGCGATGCGATCGGAGGAGGACTTGCGATCGGGCGGATTGGGGGATGGTGCGATCGGGCAATCGGGGGATGGGATGTGATCGGAGGAGGACTTGCGATGTGATCAATCGCATCGGAAATATTTGCGATGAGCCGATCGGAGCACTTCAAATAAAACATTGTGATTGGAAAAGTTTTTGATTGAAATTGTAATGTGGGTCATATATAATATAACACTTTATAATAAAGTTTACGGGGATGGAAAGGTGAAGTGGTTAAGGGGCGGGGACTTTATAATAAACTTTGATATTTGTTTATAATAAAGTTCTACGGGGTATGGTCGAGGAAGTGGTTTGGTAATTAAATTGCATATGTATATAAAATATTTTTAATGCAATAAGAAGGTCTAGTTGGGGGAAAAGGGGTTTTATAAAGGGAGAAATCTTAATAAAACAAAGTTTAAAGGAAAAATGGGAAATAGTATATGAGGATATAAGGACCTTTACTTCACTTAAGCATAAATTTCAATCCTAAGTCAATTTTGAATGAAAGTATGGCCCAAGTTGGAAAGCTCTTTCTGGGCTCTTTCTAAAGGATTTGTTTGGAAGATGAATTTGCGCTAAAATGTTGGTGGAAAACTCCTCAGAAGGCAGGGACATCACTTAGCTTCTGAATTGTGACCGAAAGGCAAAGAAGAGTGTTTTCACCTCAAAACATGGTTTTGAGGCGAAAATTACATCAAACTAAATAAAATGTCTCTCTGATTCTTCTAGGTGCTGTGACTTTGAGCTTATTGACTTCCTCATGACCTTGCTGATATTATTAACATTTGACTCATTAATTTGACCATGGTGAGACCCTAGAAACTAATGAGACCCATCCTATGACCTATTGATATGATTTTAAGAATGAAAGTGAATAATGATTGAAGACCATAGAGAGAAAAATTAGCAAGTTTCACATGAGGGAAAACTGATAAAAATTACTACCATCAATGAATCCATGACCTAACAGAATGGTGAAATTGATTATTATGGGACTCCTAATATGCAAATGCAAAGAGTAACTTTGATCACTGATGGCAGTATGACTAGACTGACACTAACATTGGCTCCAATGGGGATGGTAGCTCCTTGGAGGTGCCAAGAACACTGTAGACCAAGTAGCCTTATCCATTGGGCATGGAGTCAATAGATAAAAACCAAACTAAATACTGAAAGAAACTTGACCCAACAAACTGACTCAAAAGTGACTCAAAGCTAACCTAGAAAAAACTTGACATTTGAAGCTTTGGTGGTAGTATATGACCAAGACTTGAGGTTTCAAATCTTGATGATAACCACCTGTGTTTCTGGAAGGCCAATGTATCATCAGGCTATATCAAAATACCAATGTAACCAATCAAGAAGATGCCTCCTTGATTGATTCTCCTGATCATATCCTCTGGTCAACCATAGATACTTGCAACTGGGCATCCAAAAACATAGTTGACGATGATCTCCTTCATCACTAAATACTGCAATAATCACCTTCACTACTAACTACAACAGATTTGCCATTGGATCCTGAAATACATGAAGATTTACCTCTTGCTGAAGAAACAAGGTGTCTTTTTATCTTGATTCTGATCTTTCTTCATAATGTACTTCAGTAAGAGTATGTTCCTGGTCTTCAAAAAATTCTGAACAAGTAGATGAGAAGATTTCCTCTTGAAAAAAAAATTCAAAACATGAGACATAGGAAGAAGAATCTGAATGGTAGTCCTGAACGCTCTGATATTCTGTAATCTGAATATATTGTTGGTCATCTTCATATGATATGACAACCAGATTGTCATGTTTCTCATCATATTCATCAATCATAAGAGAAGAAACTTTAGATGGTTCTTGAGATCCAACACTATCATTTCTATCATCTACCATAAATTCATCCAAAGAAACTCTTTCACTTACTTGAACAAAGATCTCGTCTTGTTTTTCATTAAGGGAATGGATTACCTCCTTGTGAAGACTCTTTTCTGATGGAATGAGAACACTCAGGTCTATAACTCCGTTTTCTTCATTTGATGCATCCTTAATAATAGAGCACTCCATGATGGGATCGGGAACAACATACTCGTCATCCAGTTCTAGTTTAACTCTATCGCTATCTGAGACTGGAACATCATTTTCCTGCATATCATCCTTTATTTCAATTAGATCTGAAATAAAACTTTGTCTTCCATAATTTTCAACCATATGGAAATCTTCAACCTGCTGATATTCATAAGAATCCTTTAAGATTTCTGCGTGCTGCTGAAACGAATCTTCATACAATGCTTCCATGATTTCTTCGTCCATGAATTCGTCGTCTCCATAAAAATTCTCAAGATTTTCAATGAAACTATTAACATGTTTGCAACAATTCTGCACTAATATTAAGGATGGACAAGATTCTTTATATCTTTCGAAGAATATGGTATGAAAATCTTTTAAACAATAAATACAACCAGGTGGCAAACTTTCATACCAAGATCGAGCTTCATCTTCCAGAGTAGCCATAAACATCTTCATCAAACAGTCTTCAGGAAAATTGACCTTTAATTTATGCACATGAATGTGAAATTTCACCAGATGAAGAGCAGCTTCATCACCTTCCACATTTCTGAACACAGGCAAATTCTGAAGCCAATCCACCTTGGGCATTTTATTTGGGAAACCTGGAATATGATCTCGGCTCATGGGAGCATACCATCTTGCAATACGTTCCATCTTTAAAATATTTAAAGCTACTGATCTTCCTGCAGTGGAGTCACCATGAAGGATTTGATTTTCTAGATCTTTCAGTGAATGGAGTCGCCAAGTGAATGTTTTCAGCCTTTATATGTATCTGATTGTTGTTCACCATCAACATTCAGATCTAAACTTTTTCATCCTTTACCGGGGAGGATATGCTTTACTGTTTCAAATAAATTACTCCCCAGTATGGTCGCCAGAGATGTTAGCACCCAATCTGAACCTCAGGCTGAAAAAGGCAAATCAGGGTAACAACTAAACCACGCTCAGCCTTGTAGCTAGCCCTACAAGGACAGGAGAGGGCTCTCTCCATAGAATAGATATTCAATAACACAATAATGAACTGATTTTAGGCTAGGTATATAAATGTGAAAGAGGTATTGATAAATGACTGAATTTTCAGGGATGTATGGGACAAAGGACAGCATGAGCTGAGAAATTAAATCAAAGACACAGATTATTTCATGGGGCAAGATAGGCAGGAGTTTTAGCAATCAAATTGAAATAAGATGAAGTGGAAAGACTGTTGAGAAGCTGAAAAGGGCATAATAAATGAATCCTTTTCAAACAGAAGAAAACACACAAAGTATGAATGATTTCGCAAGGCAGAGCATATAAAATGGATTCTACCTTTCTAACTTGAAAACATTCAACTAGAAATTTTTATGAATGAATGTTGCAACATAACAATGCACATATGAAACACAAAGAAGAGACATATGCTAAAACTCATACCACATGAATCCTACAAATCAGAGGTGCATCACTTTATTAATTCCCTGCCAAACTGTACCACGGAGCGCAAAGCTCACTGCCACACTATTCCCCTACTTCTGAGTTTTCAGACCTCAGACTGTCAGCCCTTCACAAATGATTCATATTTTCAATAAATAGACAGATTTTGTGGGAATACAAATCGATGGAAAGAGGAGAAATCATAACTAAAGATGGAAAACCAAGAGCCAGAAATCTCTCCATAAAGGGAGAGTTGCGTTACATTATTTCATTTGAAATTTTCAGATGTCCAATGAGGAGGCGGAACCCTGTGGCATGGATCCTCTCGAATCATCACTAAAGATGTGACTGTTACAATTTGGTTTCTCAGCCTCTGACATTTCGCTTTCCATTAGCCGTTTTGAAGAAAACTAACTTTTTATTAAACTGCCGTTGAAAGGAGACAGACTGAAATTACATGCTTTTGTGAAGGGAAGCCAATTGTTAAAGGGGAAAGAGGAAGGGAAAGGAGGTGGGACCCATATGGAAATCACAATCACAATCGGGCTCGGGAGCAGAGCAGGCGGAGTAACACATTTACAAATATGCGATGTGATTGGGGAGAACCCTTTGTAATAAACAAAACGAGTAATTTTTAACTTTTACAAAGGAGAAAGGCATTTTGGTAATGAATGGAGGAGGAATTAAATGGTGGGACTGGGGGTACGAATCACAATCAGAAATCGGAGTTGGGAGTAGGGCAAAGTGATACATATAAAACTTCTGATGCGATTGGGAGAGGGAAATGGAAAACCTTTGTAAAAACGAAACATAACAAATTTCCAATTTACAAAGGGGAAAGCCCTTTATTATATGAACGGGCGGATGTATGGTATGGTGGGCCTGGGGTCAATCGCATCAAAGATCAGGAGTGAGGGTAATCGCAATCGGGAGAATAGAGCTTGCGATGCGATCGGAGGAGGACTTGCGATCGGGCGGATCGGGGGATGGTGCGATCGGAGGATCGGAGCGATCGAAGGAGGACTTGCGATCGGGCGGATCAGGGGATGGTGCGATCGGGCAATCGGGGGATGGGATGCGATCAGAGGATCGGAGCGATCGGAGGAGGACTTGTGATGCGATCAATTGCATCGGAAATATTTGCGATGAGCCGATCAGAGAACTTCAAATAAAACATTGCAATTGGAAAAGTTTGCGATTGAAATTGTAATGCGGGTCATATATAATATAACAATTTATAATAAATTTTACGGGGATGGAAAGGGGAAGTGGTTAAGGGGCGGGGAATTTATAATAAACTTTGATATTTGTTTATAATAAAGTTCTACGGGGTATGGTCGGGGAAGTGGTTTGGTAATTAAATCGCATATGTATATAAAAGATTTTTAATGCGATATTATAATTGGAAGGGGAAAAAAGGGGTTTTTAAAGGGATATAAAACTTTAATAAAACAAAGTTTAAAGGAAAAAATGGGAAATAGGGGGTATATGAGGATATAAGGACCTTTACTTCACTTAAGCATAAATTTCAATCCAGAAGTCAATTTTGAGAGTGTAGTATACCGTTGGAAAGCTCTTTCCGGGCCCTTTCTACTGGATCTACTTGGAGAATGATTTGACGCCGAACATGCTATGAAAAACTTCTCTGAAAGGCAGGGTGATGATCTTGTCAGAGATGGCAGCTTTCTGAATTGTGACTGAAGGGAAAAGTATTATGCTTTCACCTCAAAACAGGGTTTTGTGGTGAAACTTGCATCAAACTGAATAAATGATATCTCTGATCTTCCTGGTGCTGTGAATTTGTATTTATTGACTTCTTCATGGCCTTGCTGATCTTTATTTGACACTTGACTCATTAATTTGACCATGGTGAGACCCCAGAAAACCGATGAGACCCATCCGCGACTCACCGATATGACTTTGAGAATAAAAGTGACTAATGACTAAAGACCATAGGAAGGAAAATCATCCAAGTACCCTATGAAGGAAAGAAACCGATAAAAAATTACTACCATCAATGAATCCATGACCAGCGGAATGGTAAATTGATTATAATGGGACTCCTAATATGAAAATGCAAAGAGTAACTTTGATAACCGATAAGCAGATAACTAGACCGACACCAATGCTGTCTATTAAATTCTTTCATTATTGAATGGTAATAAGAAGAATTCTGACATGTTCAACACTAACTCATTCATATTAGTAGAATTATGTCATTCTGCGATGGTGCTGAAGTCCTTGGGTTGAGGCTAACATCACTCAACCTTGTTTCCTCTCCCAAGTTGTGTATTTTATTTCTCGAGACAACCTATCTCAATGAGAATACACTCTGACATATTTCCACATTGTACTTACTCATGGACATGATCTCTCATCTTCTACATGGATCCATAGTGTATTGTTCAAGCTATTGAGCATGAGGATTCCCAACTCAGGACATGATTTATATATGACATATGTTTTATGTTTTTTTCATGACTCTTTCTGTTTTGACACTCTAAAAATATCTCTCCTCGATTGTTTTTATAAAGTATTTCGGCCATTTCCTTCTTCTCTGACCTCACACTTTAGGAGGAATCTGTTATCCATGAAAATACCTCCTTGTAAACTCAAGGGAGAATACTATGCTTTTGGTTTAAATACACTGTCTTTTTCCAACCTATTTAAGACTATTAACATAATTTTTACCATGAGGACAACATTATCCTAGTATATAACACTTTTCCCCCCTCATCTAACTTGTCTTACCAAACTCTCACTCAGTTACGAGGTAAAAGATCAAGTTAACTCACTTTGACACTGTTGTTCAATTAAGGGAACTCATATGATGGATTGTGATCTCCTTATCCTCATTTATAGTTTTTTCCTATACAAAAAAAGCATCTAAAAAGCGAATAAAGCATTTTTCTATGAGAAAACATTATTCACTCGAATTTTTTTTCCCAAATTGAACTAAGGAGGAATTTTAAAATCTTCATAGCCTTCACTTGCCTATATATTAGAGGCTTGGCTATTAAGAAAAGGACAAAAATTCATGCATTGTTATGTTGCTAAGATACTGTTGGGAGAGAGTTTGAAGAGCTAGGAGCTAGAGGAAGGCATGTTGAAACATTTACGGTTTTAATCTTCCTTCATTGATTAATAATATTGATCTATTGTTATTCTGTCTATTTCATAGTCTAATGCTCACTTTTTTACATGTTTATGCTTCCATGATCTAGATTAATTTTTTGTTATTGATGCATTCAGAGTTTATATGTGTGTGTCACTTGTTGTATTTATTATGTGCAGGTCTCGTCCTTGGATTTTGTTGAGGGATCCTTCTCTACCACACAGACTGCTCTAGTTGAACTACTGAAAGGATAAGCAAGTAACTACTAACTTTTGTTTTATCAATTATTTTCTAACTTTGGCATGATTTAATGTTTCTTGCTTGAACAACTTCAGATCCATTGATCCGTCTGCCCTAGGTTCTGAGAAACCTAAAATGGTTTCTTGTCCATCTACCTGTGAATTAATCCCTACAAAAAACTCAACCACTACTTCAAATAAAATTATATTGGCAGATTTTTTTGGGAAGAAAAAAAATGGTTCCAGAACCTCTGAGATCAAACTAATATCTGGAAAGACCATATCAGATCGAATCTTATCAATGCTTATAAATATCTCAAAAAAAGACAAGAATAAACATCCAAATTTTCATCAATACCATGTAGATGCACAAAAACACATATAAGGACTAGACTGCATGACCAAAAACACGTTTACAAATAACAAAAAATTGAAGAAATGAAGAAAAATATTCTTCATTACTTCAAAAATAACTATACAACAATATTATATATAGTGGCAAAGGAATTCTCTAGTGATAACTAGAAACTAAAATTTACGATGCAGTAGATAAGATTGTTATATAATCTTACAAGTTTCAATGTTCATTTATTAAAAATCTAATAATGAGCACATATCTATGAGACACTTATTAATTGAGCTATCGTTAACTAACCAAAACCTTGTTAATAAAAATGAGGAATGGAGTAGTTGTGAAGCCACACATCTTGTATAGGAACTATGAGCCATTGGTTATCAAGAATAAACAAACCTCAATTTTTGAATTCTTTCTTAGTTTCACGTTAGTTGTGTATTATACAGATTTAAAATCTACTATCCAAATAGGGGAACATTTAAAAACCCCTACAGTCATCAGTAAAATCTCATAACTAAAGAAAAGGGTTGAAAAATAATGATGTTCTGAAGAGCCCAATGCTTTCTCGCATAGAACGCAGTATAGTGTTTATCTTCCATACAAATTAGGATATGAAGGAAGGCCTTGCAAGAGCAGAGCCATTCCTATGAACAAGGAATATAGAGATCTCTGTGAAAAATAGATCAAGTAGCTATTGGATATAAAGCTAATAAGAGAATCTGACAGTCCATGGAATTGTTATGGATTCTATTTGAATAAAAGATCTGAACAAATTAGAGGTATCCCAAGATTAGTCATAAAATACAAGCCTCTAAATTCAGTTTTAGTTGAAATTACCTATCCAATACCTCGTAAGGGTGATTTGTTGACCAGAATCACAGGAGAAAAAATATTTTCAAAATTTGATCTCAAATCAGGATTCTGGCAAGTGGCCATTGCAGAGGAGGATAAATTAAAAATTTCTTTCAGTATTCTTGCTGGTCACTATGAATGGAACGTCATGCCATTTGGTCTGAAACATCCTCCTTAAAAGTTTCAGAAAGTAATGGACTCAATTTTTAAACCCTATTTTGATTGGTTGATGGTGTACATAGATGATATTCTTATATTTTCTAAAAATATTTAGGACCACTTCAGCATGTACAAAATTTCTTGCAAGTGGTCAAAAGAAATGGTCTTGTTTTGAGTAAAAATAAGTTTGAATTATTTCAAACCTCTATTAAATTCCTCGGTCATACAATCCAGAATGGTCAGATATCTCTCCAAAATCACGCCCTTGAATTTGTAGGAAAATTTCCTGATATTATTATGGATAAAACCTAGCTTCAGAGATTTCTAGGATGTCTAAATTACGTCAACAATTTTTATCAGGATTGTGCAAAAGACAGGAGTCTTTTGAATCAGAGACTGAGAAAAAATCCTTCACCTTGGACTAGTGCTCATACAAATGTCGTAAAAAATATAAATGCGAAGGTAAAATCTCTTCCTGTCTTATATGTTGTTGATGACAGTTCTTCTAAAATCGTTGAATCAGATGCTAGCGATTTGGGTTGGGGAGGAGTACTCAAACAAAAGAAGGATAGTGAGGAAAAAATAATCCAATTTTCCTCCAGAACATGGAGCCTGGAAGAGAGAAATTATTCTTTCATTGAAAGGGAGGTAAAAGCTGCATGGAATTCTATTGGTAAATTTGAAATTCATTTGGTCAATAGAAAATTTTTATTAAGATCATATGCTTCTTCTTTAAAGAAATTTCTAACAAAAGAAATTAAAAATCCCGGTGAAACAAAATTCGCCAGATGGCAGGCCTTATTTTGCAATTTTGACTTTCATGTAGAACGCATTAAAGGATCTGAAAATTGTCTGCCAGACTTTCTCAGTAGAGAGCATATCCAGCAACAAGAACACATAATGGTGATTGTAACAGAATGGGGCCCTAAGCAATAGAAAGAAATACTTATGTCCATCCCTAAAGATAAAAGTTGGCGAGAATATCACGACCAGTGGAAGCCAACTTGGAAACTCAGAAACAATAAAGTCTTGGATGCAAATCTGCAGAATCACACAGACATTCTACACCTAGTTCTTAAAAGAAAGGTGTATCCTAAAGGTAGCAGATGGATCCATGACATGGTATATTCCAGAAGCATGGCAGCAGCTCACCAAGAAGAGGAAACATTAGGAACTTACTTCCATGACATCACGATGATATGGTCTGAAGGAAGTGAGAGACGCAGAGTCTATCACAAATATTTTTGTATTAACAGAACTAGAAATCTTGCTTGGACACATAGACTTAATTTTTCCCAGTGGCCAGGAGGAGATCGAAATCTTATTTTTCCTGACACAATATATAATTTTGCAAGTTACAAAAATCTCTGGTGGGATCTATTAAATGTAGATGGGAAAAATGAAACCCACTACACAAAGCTGAAATTTGGTTCGACTTGGATTATGAAACATAATCAACAGTGTGACTGGCTGCAAGACTAGTGGAGTGATTTTGGCATCAGAAATACATCCATTTATCCTATTTATTATGAATCATATTTTTAGTTGCATTGTGACTGGTGTTTAGATAATAATATTCCTGAGTGCTTCCATACTCCTTGTAGAACTGTTGGTGATCTTCAACTGACAGAAAATCAAGTTTTGCACCAGTATATGACCAGACATTATGAATGAATGGTCATGACTAAGATTAAACACAAAATTGTATTAAACAAACCCATGATAGTTAGAATGATTTACACTAAAGCATGGGATGAGATTTTGTATAAAGGATATCGATTTCCCGGCATTACTCCTTTAGATAACCTGGCATAAATGGTTCTCGTGGACTCCATCCAAAAGTATGCACAGTGTCCATGATACCTAGTCACAGGTAAATTATGACCAGTTTTCTCGAGGGCTTTCCGGTAAAAAGCTTCCTCCTTGTAATAAACAGTTTCTCGTGGGCTTTCTATACAAAAAATTATCCACTATGCTTTGTATGTCTTTTGTCCCCACATGTCTTTGTCCGGACTTGGAATCTCTGTGCAGATTTGGCCTCGACGTTCCCCAAAAGTAATGACTCCAATTCCAAGTCACGAGTCCTACAAGAATTTGTGTCCCCTCTCCTTTGCTATATAAGGAGGGTAAGGATCATTCATGAGGCATCAAAGTTTAGAGTTAGAGAGTCTAAGAGTCTTGATGTGTCAAGTGAGTCTGAGTTATTTCTTACTCTGCATCTGTGGGATGATAAGCCTAATCTACTTGCAACACGAAGTAACACTAGATTCTTATATTTAGGTTGTTCTGAGAAGCCTGCGTATCAGTGTGCGAGCACCGGTAAGACCCTAAAGTGGCTAGAACACATAAGATTATCTATATGTGTGTTTATGTGTCTTTGTTCAAATACCGAGTCTGTGAATTGGCTAGGTAGCCTCCAGAAATCTATCTTATTCATTAAGAAGCAAATACTGGTAAATGCCATCACATTCTATCTCAGGAAATAACGACAGAGTCTGTATCAAATATCTTTGTAATCTGAAATCTTCTAATCAATAAAGAGTGAGATTTATTTCGCATATTTTGAGTACTGGAAACTCTGAGTTTATATTAAAGTCCGCTGAGGTAGTATTTGTGTTATTTATTTACACCAGAAGTTCGCCAGAAGTTCGCCAAAGGGTAGAAGGGACGCTAGACCGATAAAAGGCGAGGGAAGCCGCAGAAAAAAGGTCATCAGAGCATGAAATACCTGAGTAGGTTCACGTATGGGTGAATAAGTAAACACAAAGAAGAGACTCAACAAGGCCAGTCAGCCTGTATTGCTGTTGCAAGCTTTAGTCGAAGCCCCTGCGTAAAATTGGTATCAGAGCCAGGTTGGTCATCTGGTTTGTGAAGGTTAGTACTCAAATTCGTTATTCTTTGTTGAAAAATGGATCCAGTCAGAAGATATGTTTCTTTCTGAGAATTATATGAGAAAGAAAAAGCTGAAGAAAATCCACTTAGGGATATGTTTGCATCTTCTTCTAGTCGTGTGATTAATTCTAATGAATTAGAATATGAAGAATCACAACCATCTACTAGATGGAAGCTCCCTAGTATTGATGCTTCTCATGTATATTCAGATCTCTCTATTTTTCATTTAAAATCTGCCACTAGAATTTCCATTAAGGAATCTATTAGTCAAATTCAAGAAAACTCCGAATGTGTATAGTCCATTCCTCTTTTGAATTTTAAACAACTTCAAGTCGAAGCCAAAAGGCTAAAAACTCAATACTTGCATTTGGGATGTATTAGAATCGACATTAGTGCTCTAAATCATCAAGGGCTAAATACCTTTGTCCTAGCCATAGTCAGAGACCTCACACATAATAAGTATACTGATTCTTTGATTGGAGGGATAGTTGCCCCTTTGTCGAATGACCTAATCTATTTCGATTGTTATCCAAATTTCTTAGTATATATCTTTGATGAAACAATCGAAAACACTCTCCAGCTACAGATCCAGACCACTGGATTTGGTATGACTAGAAAAAGACATAATATAGCCATTCAAACTAGAGGATTTTTCCGTCATACCAACACCCTCTATCCTGCAGTCTTCCACACACCCAGTAAAGATTCAAAGTCAAGTATTGCTGTTCTGACCGATTTCAAAAATCAAAAGGTAGAACATCAAACTATCAGATGGGAAGATCTCAATTTCCCTGAGCACTGGGTTATATCAAATCCCAAGTCTCCGATTATGAAAAATATTACTTCTATAAACATCTGAGAAGACCAGTCCTTTGTTGTTCTATCTTTTCCCCGAAGATCTACCATAGACAGGAAAAGGATTGACCAAGCTTGAAGGAGTTCCCTGTTGTACAAAGATCCTCTTGAAGTTGATACTGCTTGTTCCAGTTTTGTCACAAATTCTTATAAACATATTTCTTTATTTGAGTTTGCCCAAATTGTAATTTTTTCCTCTGTTGAAGTTGTTTGCCCTGAGTGTAAAATACCTAAAAATTTGAGCAGTCTTGCAGAATTTGTCATTCATGCTAATAATCATCCAAGGACAGGTGAAGCCCCAGCTTCTAGATCTGTAAACCCTTGTCCAAATCGAAAGTGTCCAGATATTCTGTTCCCACATGAATCTGATCACGTTATGATGATGCACTTGTTACCATCTTTGGAAAAATAAGACCCAAGGTTAACAAAGATGTTTAGCCGAATGAGACCACCAAATATGCCCAGATATGGTCTAGGCTACTTAGAACAATTGAATGACTTAATTCCAGAATCCATATTTGGTGTTTTACCAGAAGACTACAAGAAGCCGTCAGTCACAGAGATGCACAAGTTCTTCACTCTTATGGATGGCTATGAGAAAGATAAATTAAATTCTTAGTGGATGAAAGAAATGTTAAACTGAGATATCTACACCCATCCAGAGGCTGAATCTTTTGGCCTCACTCATACCAGTGAAGAAAAAATCAGATGATCTCAAGAATGGAAATAATTCATGGACAAATCCTTTCTTGGATATCTTTTTATGTTTGGAAAAATATGAAACAATCTGAGAATGTTTTAATGACTGACACTGCATCCTCTACATCTGATCAACATTCTTGGTCTGCATTAGATGGTAGTAAGATTGAAACCTCATCCACATTTCATCCTTACAAAGGAATCATCCTTGGGGAAGCCCAAAACTCAGCAAAAGCTATCCCTCTAGTCTTGAAGGATGACAATGCTTTAGGCATTGATGGCAGAATCCAAAAATCTAATGACCAATTAAACTAGAATAACACAACCATTAAGGGATTGGAAATGAACTCTGCTAAGACCTCTGTCATAAAGGAATAGTTTGACAGTTTACAGGGTTCAGTCAATAGTGTAAATAATTATTTGAATGATATTCAATTTTCTTATTTTGTTTTGAAAATTTATGCAAGAGAGTCCTTAAGAAAATTAGATGAAGTAGAAGGGAAGGTCATACAAGAAATGTATTCTACAAAAGGACTCATAATAGAATTTTCTGAAAAGTTTGACAAAGTAAATTTATCTAGATCTGATAAGTCTGTTCCTGCTTCATTCTTGTATAAAAGAAATGCATAGATTCAGAAACCTGTCAAGCCAATTGACAGATTTCCCCATTTATTGTCAAAAGAAGTTGCCCAACCTTCTCAAGAAGAATATTCAGAAAAAAACTGAATCAATAGAAAATATTTCTATTGATTCCTTATTTAAGGAACTAGAATCAGAATCACAAATATTCCCCATCTATGAGCCACTAGAGAGCCAGTACACCAGATACTCTGCTCCTGATCTTAGTGTAAAATGAAAACTTCCAGAAACCCATACTTTCTATCCATACTCTCATCGAGAATGGAATATTGATAATTTAAGTACGGGTCAGATCAGACAAATGACTGATATGATGTTCACATAATACAAGCTTATGTTCCTAAGAGGCAAAAATGAAGTGGAAGCTTGTAAAACTTCTATTCAATGCTTTACTGGCACTCTCCTACGATGGTGGGAAACTGAAAAATCTCCAGCTTTGATTAAAAAAATGGAAAGTGAACTTCTGAAAGATGAAGTTGGAGACATAATCCACAATGCTGATGGCACACAATAGAATAATATGATTGGAGCTCTCACCTCCATGATTCAAGAACACTGGTGTGGTTTTGAAATAGAAATAACATATAAGCATGAAATTATTCTGATGAATCTTAAGTGCAATAAATTATCCCAGTATGAAGATTTCCATAGAGAGTGGATGCAACGAATCTATGAGGTAAAATATTCAAAAAATATTCTTTGGAAACAATTATATCTAGCAGTCCTTCCATCTATATTTGTAGACTTACTGCATCTACAAGATGCTTTCCAATTGCCTTTTGAATCATTTACCTGGGGAGAAATATATTCTATCGTTACCAAAACACTGGTTGGTTTGTGTACAAGTTCTAAAGTTAATAAATATTTAAAAAAAAATTCTAGATTGCCTAACAGTAAGTAAATTTGCAACAAATATGGCTTAAACATTGATGATCCTGTTGCTAAGAGAATAAAATCCAAAAGAAAGGAAAATAAAGCTAGTAAACAATTCAGAAATACTCCAACCAGCAGGAAAAGAAGGGTCACTTCTGGACCCAGAAAGGAAAGAAAGGGATATTACAATTATGCCCCTAAAACACATTACTATAAGCCATCTGACATCCATCTCCACTCCCACAAGCAGGATAGATGGAACAAATTAACTTGTTGGTTATGTGGTAAAACAGGCCATACTTCAAACAAATGCCCAAATGGTGAAGAATCAAGAAAGAATAGAGGCAAGAAATCTCAGCCTCAGAATAAACAAAAGAAAGTTGTTAAAATAGAGACCCAAATGTTATGTATGAGATTCGGGTCTAGGAATCACAAAACTGATCATTGTCCAAATGTATTGATTTGTAAATAGATTCAACAACAACAGCTTGAAGAATCATCCTATGATTCTTGTAGTTCCTCTTCTTCTAATTCATCAATAGAAGAATTAAATACTCATATGCAACAATGTTTCTATTCAGAATCAGATGATTTTCATTACAATTATTCTTCTGATTCTGATTCTTCAAGTGGCATTTCTTTTGAAGAACAGAATCATCAGAAAGAAAAAATATTGATGGCTCAGACTGTTGATGAAGAAGAACTAAAAATTCTGTCACAAATTTGTGCCATGGAAGAAGGAGAAATGAAAGATAAGCTTCTTGAAAATTTTCTGAATCAAATTAATTCCTCCAGCTCCAGCAAAGGATCTACCAAAAAGCCTATATTTTACGCAGGGGCTTTGACTGAAGCTTGCAACAACAATACAGGCTGACTAGCCTTGTTTAGTATCTTCTTTGTGTTTACTTATTCACCCATACATGAACCCATACATGAATCTACTCAGGTATTTCACGCTCTGGCGGCCTTTTTTCTGTGGCTTCCCTCGCCTTTTATCGGTCTAGTGTCCCTTCTACCCTTTGGCAAACTTCTGGTGAACTTCTAGCGAACTTCTAGTGTAAAGAAATAACACAAATACTACCTCAATAGAATTTAATATAAACTCAGAGTTTCCAGTACTCAAAATATGCGGAATAAATCTCACTCTTTATTGATTAGAAGATTTCAAATTATAGAGATATTTGATACAGACTCTGTCGTTCTTTCCTGAGATAGACTGTGATGGCATTTACCAGTATTTGCATCTTAATGAGTAAGATAGCTTTCTGGAGGCTACCTGGCCAATTCACAGACTTGGTCTTCGAACAAAGACACATAAACACACATATAGACAATCCTATGTGTTCTGGCCACTTTAGGTTCTTACTAGTGCTCGCACATTGATACGCAGGCTTCTCAGAACAACCTAAAGAGAATAATCTGGTTTTACATCGTGATGCAAGCAAATCAGGCTTATCAACCCACAGATGCAGAGTAGGAAATAACTCAAACTCACTTGACACACCAAGACTCTTAGATTCTCTAACTCTAAACTTCGCTGCCTCATGAATGAGCCTTACCCTCCTTATATAGAAAAGGAGAGGGGACAAACATTCCTGTAGGACCCGTGACTTGGAAGTGGAATCATTTCTTTTTGGTAACGCCGAGGAGACATCCGCACAGAGATTCCAAGTCCGAACAAAGACACGTGGGGAAAAAATACAGACAAAGCATAGTGGATACTTTTTTGTACAGAAAGCCCATGAGAAAACTGTTTATTACAAGGACGAAGCTTTTTACTGGAAAGCCCTCGAGAAAACTGGTCACAATTTATCCGTGACTAGGTATCATGGACACTGTGGATACTTTTGGATGGAGTCCATGAGAACCATTTATGCCAGATTATCTAAATGAGTAATGTCGAGAAATCGATATCTTTTATACAAAGGCTCATCCCATGCTTTAGTGTAAATCCTTCTAACTATCATGGGTTTCTTTAATACAATTTTATGTTTAATATTAGTCATGACCATCCATTCATAATGTTTGGCCATATACTGGTGCAAAACTTGATTTTCTGTCAGTTGAAGATCACCAATAGTTCTACAAGGAGTATGGAAGCACTCAGGAATATTATTCTCTAAACACCAGTCACAATGCAACTGAAAATATGATTCATAATAAATAAGATCAATGGTTGTATTGTTGATGCCGAAATCACTCCACCAGTCTTGCAGCCAATCACACTGTTGATTCTGTTGTATAATCCAAGTCGAACCAAATTTCAACTTTGTGTAGTGGGTTTCATTTTTCCCATATACATTTAATAGATCCCACCAGAGCTTTTTATAACCTGCAAAATTATATATTTTGTCAGGAAAAATAAGATTTGGATCTCCTCCTGGCCACTGGGAAAAATCAAGTCTATGTGTCCAAGCAGGATTTCTAGTTCTGTTAATACAAAAATATTTGTGATAGACTTTGCGTTTGTCACTTCCTTCATACCATATCATGGTGGTGTCATGGAAGTCAGTTCTTAATGTTTCCTCTACCTGGTGAGTTTCTGCCATGCTTCTATAATATACCATGTCATGGATCCATCTGCTACCTTTAGGATACACCTTTCTTTCAGGAACTAGGTGTAGAATGTCTGTGTGATTCTGCAGATTTGCATCCAAGACTTTAGTGTTTTTGAGTTGCCAAGTTGGCTTCAACTGGTTGCGATAATCTTGCCAAATTTTATCTTCAGGCATGGACCTAAGTATTTATTTCTGTTTATTAGGGTCCCATTCTGTTACAATCACCATTATGTGTTCTTGTTGCTGGATATGCTCTCTATTGAGAAAGTCTAGCATACAATTTTTAGATCCTCTAATGTGTTCTACATCAAAGTCAAAATTGGAAAATAAGGCTTGCCATCTGGAAAAATTTTCTTCACTAGGATTTTTAATGTCCTTTGTTAGAACTTTATTTAAAGAAGAAGCATTTGATCTTAATAAAAATTTTCTATTGACCAAATGAATTTCAAATTTATCAATTGAATTCCATGCAACTTTTACCTCCCTTTCAATTACAGAATAATTGCTCTCTTCCAGGCTCCATGTTCCGGAGGAAAATTGGATTATTTTTTCCTCACCATCCTTCTTTTGTTTGAGTACTCCTCCCCACCCTAAATCGCGGGCATCTGATTCAACAATTTTAGAAGAACTGTCATCAGCAACATATAAGATAGGAAGAGATTTTACCTTCTCCTTTATATTTTTTACGGAATTTGTATGAGCACTAGTCCAGGGTGAAGGATTCTTTCTCAGTCTCTGAATCAAATACTCCTGTCTTTTGCACAATCTTGATAAAAATTGCTGACTTAATTTAGACATCCTAGAATTCTCTGAAGCTGGGTTTTATCCATAATAACATCAGGAAATTTTCTAGCAAATTCAAGGGCATGCTTTTGGAGAGATATATGGCCATTCTGGATTGTATGACCGAGGAATTTAATAGAGGTTTGAAATAATTCAATCTTCTTTTTACTCAAAACAAGACCATTTATTTTGACCACTTGCAGGAAAGTTTGTACATGCTTGAAGTGGTCCTGAATATTTTTAGAAAATATAAGAATATCATCTATGTACACCATCAACCAATCAAAATAGGGTTTAAAAATTGAGTCCATTAATTTCTGAAATTTTGAAGGAGCGTGTTTCAGATCGAATGGCATGACATTCTATTCATAGTGACTAGCAGGAATACTGAAAGCAGTTTTGAATTTATCCTTCTCTGCAATGGTCACTTTCCAGAATCCCGATTTGAGATCAAATTTTGAGAATATTTTTGTTCCTGCGATTCTGGTCAACAAATCACCCTTGTGAGTTATTGGATAGGTATTGTCAGCTAAAACTGAATTTAGAGGCTTGTAGTTTATGACTAATCTTGGGATACCTCTAATTTGTTCAGATATTTTATTCACATAGAATCCATAAAAATTCCATGGACTGTCAGATTCTCTTATTAGCTTTCTATCCAATAGCTGCTTGATATCTTTTTCACAGAGATCTCGATATTCCTTTTTCATAGGAATGGCTCTACTCTTGCAAGGCCTTCCTTCATATCTTGATTTGTATGGAAGATCAACACTATACTGCTTTCTATGCCAGAAAGAATTGGGCTCTTCAGAACATCATTCTTTTTCAACCCTTTTCTTTAGTTCTGATATTTTACTGATGACTGTAAGGGTTTTCAACTGTTCCCCTATTTGGATAGTAGATTTTAAATATTTCAATTTAGTCAGTTTGGTTTCAGCTTTGTCTAATTATTTCCTAGCCTGAACCATTGTGGATACTCTATGACTTGAAATATATGGCATTTCAATCCTTCTTTGACTCCCATCAGAAGTAGGGGTAGCAACGAAGTATCCAGCTCTATTTCCTTTTAACCTGACTGAACCATGTGGTTCCACAGTAGCAAGAAAGACATTTCCTAATATACAATCAACAGGAATGTCTGCTACTACAAACTTTAGCTTTATGCAATGTTGATCAAAGCATATGGTAGCTTTGGGAACTTCATATTTAAGGGTTTTATCTCCCATCCCAGCTACTTTTCTAGTAGCCGCAACCTAAAATTCTGCTGGGATTACCTTTGTATTAAAAATATTGACATCTGCACCTGAATCAATTAATGTTGTTAGGGAAAAAATTTCCCCTTTGATGCAAACATTTATGAGGACATGATTTTTCTGATATTCAATTGCCAATATCCTCATTTCCCTGAAACCTACTGTAGGATCTCTTTTTCCCTTAATTATTTCAACTTGAGACTCAATAGATTTTGGTGCAGAACGCAGAGTATATGCAGTTGTGCATGCAAAAATATTTTGTGCCAAAGGCTACTTGCCTTTTTCTAACTGAGATACTTGATATTTAAGAGTAGAGATCTCTGTTTTGAGATTATGGATTTCTCTACTTACATCCCCCAAAGTGAGTGTGCGAACTTTAGATTACAGTTGATCACACTAGAAGGCTTTCGTTTTTCGCTCATAAGAAGCATCCACAAAGATAGGCTTATTGGCAGATCCTTTGCTGGAGCTGGAGGAATGAATTTGATTCAGAAAAGTTTCAAGAAGCTTATCTTTCATTTCTCCTTCTTCCATGGCACGAATTTGTGACAAAATTTTTAGTTCTTCTTCATCAGTAGTCTGAGCCATCAATATTTTTTCTTTTTGATTATTCTTCTCTTCAAAAGAAATTTCACTTGAAAAATCAGAATCAGAAGAATAACTGCAATGACAATCATCTGATTTTGAACATAAACATTGTTGCATATGAGTATTTAATTCTTCCATTGATGAATCAGAAGAAGAGGAAATACAAGAATCATAGGATGATTCTTCAAGTTGTTGTTGTTGAATCTGTTCACGAATCACAACATTTGGAAAATGATCAGTTTTTTGATTCCTAGACCCGCATCTCATACATAACATTTGGGTCTCTATTTTAACAGCTTTGTTTTATTTATTCTGAGGCTGATATTTCTCGCCTCTCTTCTTTCTTGATTCTTCACCATCCGGGCATTTTTTTGAAGTATGGCCTGTTTTACCACATAACCAACAGGTTAATTTTTTCCATCTATCCTACTTGTGGGAGTGGAGATGGATGTTAGATGGCTTATAGTAATGTGTTTTAGGGACATACTTGTAATATCCCTTTCTTTCTTTTTTGGGTCTAGAAGTGACCCTTCTTTTCCTGCTGGTTGGAGTATTTATGAATTGTTTGCTAGCTTTCTTTGCCTTTCTTTTGGCTTTTCTTCTCTTAACAAGAGGATCATCAATGTTTAAGCCATATTTGCTGCAAATTGACTTACTGTCAGGAAATCTAGAAAGTTTTTCTAAATATTTATTAACTTTAGAACTTGTACACAAACCAACCAGTGTTTTGGTAATGATAGAATATATTTCTCCCCAGGTAAATGATTCAAAAGGCAACTAGAAAGCATCTTGTAGACGTAGTAAGTCTACAAATCTAGATGGAATGGATGCTAGATATACTTGCTTCCAGAGAAGATTTTTTGAATCTTTTACCTCATAGATGAATTGCATCCAGTCTCAATGGAAATCTTCATACTGGGATAATTTATTGCACTTAAGATTCATCAGAATCATTTCGTGCTTATATGTTATTTCTGTTTCAGAACCACACCAGTGTTCTTGAATCATGGAGGTGAGAGCTCCAATCATATTATTCTGTGGTATGCCATCAACATTGTGGATTATGTCTCCAACTTCATCTTTCATAAGTTCACTTTCCATTTTTGTAATCAAAGATGGAGATGTTTTAGTTTCCCACCATCGTAGGAGAGTGCTTGTAAAGCATTGAATAAGAGTTTTACAAGCTTCCACTTCATTTTTGCCTCTTAGGCACATAAGCTTGTATTCTGTGAACATCATATCAATAATTTGTCTGATCTGACCCATACTTAAATTATCAATATTCCATTCTCGATGAGAGTCTGGATAGAAAGTATGGGTTTCTGGAAGTTTTCCTTTTCCACTAAGATCAGGAGCAGAGTATCTGGTGAACTAGCTCTCTAGCGGCTCATAGATGGGGAATATCTATGATTCTGATTTTGGTTCCTTAAATAAGGAAGCAAAAGAAATATTTTCTATTGATTGAGTTTTTGTTGAAGAATCTTCCTGAGAAGGATGGGCAACTTATTTTGGCAATAAATGGGGAAATCTGTCAATTGGCTTGACAAGGTTCTGAATCTGTACATTTCATTTATGCAAGAATGAAGCGGGGACATGCTTGTCAGATCTGGATAAATTTACTTTGTCAAACTTTTCATACAAGTTTTTTATTTCTTGTATGACCTTCCCTTATACTTCATCTAATTTTCTTAAGGACTCTCTTGCATAAATTTTCAAAACTGAAGAAGAAAATTGAATATCATTCAAACAATTATTTACACTATTGACTGAAACTTGTAAACTGTCAAACTATTCCTTTATGACAGAGGTATTAGCAGAGTTCATTTCCAATCCCTTAATGGCTGTGTTAGTCCAGTTTAATTGCTCACTGGCTTTTTGGATTTTACCATCAATGCCTAAAGCATTGCCATCCTTCAAGACTAGAGGGATAGCTTTCGCTGAGTTTTGGGCTTCCCCAAGGATGATTCGTTTGTAAGGAGGAAATGTGGATGAGGTTCCAATCTTAATACCATCTAATGCAGATCAAGAATGTTGAGAAGATGTAGAGGATGCAGTGTCAGTCATTAAAACATTCTCAGGTTGTTTCATATTTTTCCAGATATAAAAAGATATCCAAGAATGGGATTTGTCCATGAATTCTTTCCATTCTTGAGATAATCTGAGTTTTTCTTCACTGGTATGAGTGAGGCCAAAAGATTCAGCCTATGGATGGGTGTGGATATCCCAGTTTAATATTTCTTTCATCCACTGAGAATTTACTTTATGTTTCTTACAACCATCTATAAGAGTGAAGAACTTGTGCATCTCTGTGACTGACGGCTTCTTGCAGTCTTCTGGTAAAACACCAAATCTAGATTATGGAATTAAGTCATTTAGTTGTTCTAAGTACCCTAGACCATATTTGGGCATATTTGGTGGTCTCATTCAGCTTCTACATTTTTAAACCGTTTTCCAAATCCAAAGTGTTCAGATATTCCCTTCCCACATGAATCTGATCATAACGATGCATGGAATTTGTTGTGTAGTTTCGATGTGTAGTTAACATTTGATATCATGCTAAAAAGGTAAATAAACCTTCAAAATTGGAATAAATGAAGAAATAGTTACATTTATAATTATGTGAGGAAACAAAAGAGGAGAACAATTTTGTTTTCCAAAGATGAGTTATTCATAAAACTTATGAAAAGTTTTAGAATATTCCTTTCACGATAACAAGGACTTAAGAAAATTATTTCTAATCATCCATAATGTAGTATTTAGACGTCAACAGTGACGCACAATCTATATATAATGTCATGAAAGCATACTTGAGGAAAATTTCCACACTGTTAAAGATAACTACATTGAACTTCTATGTAACAAGCATACATATGAATTTTCTTCAAGGGATGGTGTAATTGAGTGATAAGAGTTTGTAATACAATCATTACAACTAAATTATCCATTATGGATGGGTGACAAAAGGGAAATGTTTATTGATTTGTTGTTGATATTTACAAAGTAGAAACTAAATTATCCATTATGAATGGGTGGCAAAGGAGAAATGTTTATTGATTTGTTGTTGATATTTACAAAGTAGAGGTTAGATGGTGGAGACTACTTATCAAAGTTAAGCCGCGACAAAATATTTATAAAAAAATGATCTAAATAGAATTCGACTAGAGGTTATTAGAACTAAAAGAATGACATTTATGAATGTGAATAAAATTACATGTAAATAATCACGAAATTAAAGTAAGATAGAATGGAAAATAAATACTAATCTCTGAAAAGGATACGCATTCTTAAGGGACAACTAGCATAAATAACATGAATGCTAATGATACCAATGAATGATAATTTAATTACTATAATTTATACATATAATAATATGTTTATAATTTTTTAAAAGATTATTTAAATTAATTAAACTATTTATTATTATTGTTACTTTCAAAATTATAAATTACTAATCAATCATAGTAAATAATTAAATTATTTTTTTGAAAAATTAAAAAAAAATTATATTATATTTTATTTAATACATAAATTTTGATATCAATTATAATTATATGTATTATTTAATTTTGAATATTTATTATTTATTATTTATTTTTAATACATTTTTGAAAAAAAGATGAAACTTTTTGTTTTGGATAAGTTCTATATATGTACTTTGGAGAAAAAGCTAGAGAAAAGAAGAAGTACTACATTGAAGAGTTTAATCTCACTCATAGTCATCAACAAAAAGCATACATAGGGGCCAATATTTCTTGGAGATCCAAAATTCTTATTGCTCAATTAATGACTAATTCTCATCAACTCCTTTGTGAAATAGGGCGCATGAAAAGGCCAAAAGAAATGTGAGAGGAAAGAAAATAAATGTGAGAGGAAAGAGTATGTATTTTTTTCTTTGCCGGAAATGTGAAGCATTTCATTTTAGAATGGGAGGCCTTCAAAGAAAACACAAAAATTATTCTGGCACCTAGCTGTAACCACTGTCTTAGCTGCTGACAAATGGTTAAGCTATTATTAATTAAGGAGTAATTATGACTGCTGTTTTATTTTAATTGGAATATTTGAACAAATTAATTTTTGGTATTGAATAAAAGATTTACTGTGAAATTAGTTTCATGAGTAAAAATGATGGTAAAAAGTAAATCAAGATCTGGAGTTAGTTGAAAAAAAAAACAGTTTACACAGTTACCCAAAGAAACTCTGGAATAAATAAGGAATTCTGAAGAGAGTTTTGGGTTCTGTCTGTGTGAAGGAAAAGAACTCTATTATTCTGGAAAAAAAATAATTTTCAGAACAGACTGTTCCTTGGGTTGGAGAATTGGACCGGATTGTCTCGAGTTCTCCCTTGGATTTGTTGTTTTCACTGGAGTTGGAGAATTGGACCGGATTGTCCCGAGTTCTCCTCCAGAATTTCTGTACTAACAACGACCCAGACTTGAGCTCGGGGGAGAGCTGTGGGACGTAATTTCCCAGCTCGCGGAAGGGAGGCACCAAACATTATCACTCGGAATTGAGTTCAGATGAGTAAAGTATAGTAGATTATTTCTTTCTTTCTTTTTCTACTGTAAAATAAAGGGCAATTGTGGTAGCATATTTATTATCTTTTATTGTGAATGGTAACCTATAGGAAAACATGCTAGATAATTCTAAGCCTGTATCAGTTAACTGTAAAATATCGGAAAATTAAATTCTTTGCATGAACGAGTAGGGGCAGACCAGTAGCAGGGAACATATTCTTTTTTTTTAGTCAGAACTGTAAGAGTAAAATCGCTACCAATACTGTTAACGGCATTGTAAGGAGGACTGTTAATCCATAATGCCGCGAATGGAGCTTCTAGGTTGGTCGTCTTCCTTTCTATGATAAACATGGACGAGTAGGTGGTCCGGGCACCCTACAGTATTTTCTTTAAAAAAATATGTACAGGAACAATCAAGTAAACTAGATTATTACAAGAAAGGACCATTGAGATAGAATTAGCATTTAACCAGCATGAATCATGAAGGTCTGAAGAGAAATATACAGCTACGAACAAGAAAATTGTTAAAAAATTCTCGTCGGCAAAAACCCTCATAAACATAAACTTCATAGGAAAACATCGTAAATAAACCCCGAAGGGCTGCCATCAAGAAATTCTATAGAACGTAAAGAATACACCGCTGTAAACATTTGCAACAGGAACTTACATATTCATGCCCTACCAACTTATACAGTACAGGAAATAGGAAAAGAACCGGCCATTGTGAATCCATATGAAAATATATTTAGAACCCAACTGCGCAGTGAAATTATATAACAGAAAGATAGAAGTTCAATCGTAAAAACCCAACTTTCAAAGGATAATATGACAAAAAACGAGACTAGGAAAGAGTACGGGCGAGCGAGCACCCCGGCTGTTACAATTGAGAATTATGTACAATAATTTTCTGAGATTGAAACCCCTGGAAATGAAAAAAAGAACTAATCCTGAGATACAAGCCATAAGCTTGGCTGAACTTAACTTAAAGTATATACAAAAGTGACTGCAATGGCGGAGCCACGGATTCAACATCTGTAAACAGTTTCCATTAATTAAGAAACAACCCTCAAAGAGAAAACCTAGGATTCAAAAACCTGTCGACATTTAATGCGTACCTGTAGATAGAGGTAGAGATTAGACCCTCAACAGTGTAATAACCAAGAAATCTGGAAAGCAGCCAGAGAAAAGTGAGTGGTACCTGTCCACAGGACGACGAACGAGTTAGAGTTGCTAGTCCACCACTGTTGTGAATGTACAAGAACAAATAATAGCGCTTAAATAAGGGCTTACCTGTAGAGTATCCGAAGAAACGATGGTAGCTAGGTGAAGATTGAACCAACGCTGTCTGGTTGCCCAGAAGGAACAGGAAAAGAAACAGTGAGTACGCAACTCGATAGAGGAGACTTCCGGCACATAATGCAAGCAGAAAAAAAAAAAAAAAAACCCACAAGTTACATAGCAGAACCCTTCAAATGAATTATCAGTCGAACAACGCAGGAAATCTAAGAATAGTAAGACAAGTTCATAGGGGAAGGGCTGCATACATACCTAGCGCCAAGGAGGAAATGCTTTGGAGAACGCCATTACACCGTAGCGCATAATAATAGGATTAAAGCTGATTACAAACCCTAAGGGCGATGGTGTTGCCTCCAGACCCTTCGGCGAAACGCAACACTGAATTGCGAATTCAGTTACAAACCCCAAGGTCATTATTTGACCCTGATGCACATCCACCATAGGATCAAAATCTCGATCGACGGTGTAGGGAAGGCCAGGTGCAACGATGGGACAGAGTAGATCGCTAGCAATTAATCCACAACATAAATCATTTGTGAGTTGGAAAAAAAAACCTTACAGATCCAAACCACCAGTGCGCCGATATTGCCATTAAAACTTGTTGACGTGGCTGAAAACAATAGATGCTGGATACATCGAATTAATTCTCCACTTAGGGATGAGAATCGTAATTAAAATCTGGAGCTTAGTTCTAGAAAACATATCCCCGTAGATATAATTAACAGAAGTACCCACGGTACCTAAAGATCAAAAAAAAAAGGGGGTGTATTCCAGTCACAGACGTTGACAGATTATTAAAAATAATGATGGCAGATGTCAAAAATCAACCATAGATATTAACTGAACAATTAAATTAATGATGGCATTGTCACAGTTTAAGAGAGTAATCAACTATAGTAAATTTTTTTTTTATTTGGTAAGTTTTATAACTGTGTGACTATTACAAGTGGTATCAGAGCTGCGATACAACGCTGGGACCCTATTGGGTCAACTGATATTAAAATTGTATGTCATTGATGTAGATTCAGATAGTTAGATGGAAAGACAAGCAAGACGAACACCTTCCCAACCGCCACCGCGAAATGTTGGAGAAACTCAACCTCCACCAGAGGGAAACCCCGAAATGTGGGTTCAGTTGGGGATAGAACAGCATCAACGATCTAACAGACTAATTGAAGAACAACAACATCAGACTCGCATCTTATTAAACATAGTACAACAGTTGCAGGAAGAAATGGAGAGAGTACGAAGGGAAAATGCAAGAATGATGCAAGATCAGGAGAGGATCTTAAAAGGCCTCTCAGATAGGCAAAATCAAAGGATTGAAAAGCCCAGTGCTGACAGAGAGTTCCAGGAAGGGAACGAACAACAAACAGGTGAACAAGATGCAGGCCGAAAAGAAAGAAGTGTGTCACAGCGAAGCAATCCAAATAGAAATTTTAATGAGGTCGAATCTGAAAATGAAACCGAATGGAAGGCAAACAAAAAGCAGAAGGTGGAATTGCACGGAGAATTCAGAAAGATAAAGCCACCTACGTTCGATGGAGAAAAAGAGGAAGTAGCAGAGGCATGGTTGATTAATATGAACAAGTACTTTCAGGTGTATGATTATGACAGTGGTCTTAAGGCACAACTAGCCATTTATCAGTTAAAGGATAAAGCCACCTTATGGTGGGAAGAAGTGAAGAACGTGCAGGGAATAAAGGATCAGGATGTGACATGGGATAAGTTTCAACAGTACTTCAAGGATAAGTACTTGAATGAGCGTTTTTATGATGAAAAGGCTCGAGAATTCCATGATTTGAGACTAGGCCAATTGACCATGGACGAGTTTATCACTAAGTTTACATCGTTACTCCGCTATGTACCATACTTAAGAGATGAGAAAGCCAAGGTCCAGAGATTTCTTAGTTTGCCCACCCATATGAAGGAGTGTATTGAGTTTGTAAATCCTAAGACAATGGATGAGGCCATTAGAAAGGCAAGGTTGTGTTATCAGCAAGCAAAAACCAAAGTAGACCAAGGAAAAGGGTGGAAATCAAGGAAAGAAAATAGAAACAGTGCTGGTTCCAAAAGAGGAAAAACCAATAATTTCAGAAGCACAGCCAGGAACTCAGTTAACAAGCAGTTCGGTAGGAACCATCAGAGGATAAGATGGCCTGGGGAAGAAAAAATTGTTGAAGCTTCTAGTAAACCTGAGCAACCTCAAAATTAGAGGCCACCTTTGCAGTGTTGGGGTTGTGGAGCAGTGCACTACTATCGAGATTGCCCACAGCGAGGTAAAACCGAAGCAGTAACCAATTTACAGGAGGCCTCTACTGTGGGAGATGTTGCCCGAAGCATACCCAGAATTAACGCAGCGTTGGAGGACCGGCAAGCTGATTTTCAACCTACCATGATAGAGCTGGAAGGTAAATTGTTATCCCAAACTGTTTCTGTTTTGGTAGATCCGGGAGCAAGTCTAAGTTATATAAGTCCTAAATTAGTAGAAATCTGTAAATTGCCAAGTCAAAAATTTAAAAAGACCTGGTTGGTTCAGTTAGCTACAGGAGCTAAAAGAAGAGTTAGTGCCAAAATACCAGATTGTGTACTGCAAATCGGAGGACAACAATTAATAGTAGATTTAGATATTCTGCCTTTGGGATCCTATGATGTGTTGTTGGGTATGGATTGGTTGGAGAAGCATTGGACTCTCATAGATTGCAAGGAAAATATAGTTTATTATAGAGATCAGAATGGTAATCGCCAAGAAATTTAAGGCATAAAGAAGCCTGTACATCTGCGCCCAATTACAGCTTCCCAAATGGGAAAATGTATAAGGAAGGGATGCCAATTGTATGCTATACAAGTTGGACTATTTGAGTCTAAGGATGAAGTTGCCAAGTTAGAAAATATACCTGTAGTACAGGAATTCAAGGATATATTCCCTGAAGAAATACCAGGATTGCCGCCTAGAAGAGAGGCTGATTTTACAATAGAACTGTTGCCAGGAGCCTCACCACTTTCACGGACTCCCTATCATATGAGTGTGCCATAATTGACTGAGTTAAAAATGCAGCTTCAGGAATTATTAGATAAAGGGTATATATGACCTCGTGTGTCACCCTGGGGAGCACCTGTACTGTTTGTTAAAAAGAAGGATGGAACCATGCGCATGTGCATGGATTACCGACAGTTAAATAAGCTGACTGTTAAGAACCGGTATCCCTTACCTCGTATTGATGACCTGTTTGACCAGGTAAGGGGAGCTACTATGTTCTCAAAGATTGATTTGCGGTTCGATTATCACCAGATCAGGATTAAGGATGAAGATATACACAAAACTGCCGTTCGCACAAGGTATGGCCACTATGAATTCATGGTATTATCTTTTGGGTTAACTAATGCACCAGCCACTTTTATGAGACTGATGCATAGTATTTTCCACCCTTCTTTGGACAACTTTTTGTTAATCTTCATTGATGACATACTTGTTTATTCTAAGAATGCGGAAGAACACAAGGAACATTTGCAAATGGTACTGGAGATACTAAGGAAGCACCAGCTATATGCGAAATTCAGTAAATGTGACTTCTTCAAAGAAAAAATACAGTATCTTGGGCATGTAATATCTGAAAAAGGTATAGAAGTAGACCCGGAGAAAATCAAAACTATTATGGAATGGAAGGTGCCACAGAATGTGGCAGATATACGATCTTTTATGGGCCTCGCTGGCTATTACCGGCGATTTATAAAAGGATTCTAAAAAATAGCTTTCCCTATTACCTCCTTGCAAAGGAAGGGGAAATTTTTTTAAATGGACAAAAGAATGTCAGGATAGTTTTGAAAGGTTGAAGCAGTTATTGACATCAGCACCTGTGTTAAGTGTAGCAGATTCGAATAAGGAATTCGAGGTTTGTACGGATGCATGCAAGGAAGGTGTTGGGGCAATTTTATCACAAGAAGGGAAGGTAATCGCATATGAATCCCACAAGCTAAAAGATCATGAGCAACGTTATTCCGCTTATGATTTAGAGCTGACTGCAGTTGTGCACGCTCTCCGAGTATGGATACATTACTTACTTGGAAAGAGATTCGTATTGAAGACTGATCATAGTAGTCTAACCAACTATTTTAAGCAAGATGACTTAAACTCCCGACAAGCAAGGTGGAATGCTTTTTTGAGCGAGTTTGATATTGATCTACAGCACGCAAAAGGAAGGGAGAACAAGGTTGTGGATGCATTGAGCAGAAAACTACATAGCATTTATGAGTTATATGTTAACCAAGTTGAAACCAGATTTCTAGATCAAATCAGAAAAGAAGCGGACAAGGATCCTGAAAATAAATATTTGTGGCAGCAAACCCAAGAACCTGAAGGACAAGGTGGACAAGGGGATTATGAGATTAACCAGGACGGGTCGCTGATTTTCAAGAAGAGGATCGTTATTCCAAACAGAGTGGAATTAAAAACTATGATACTGGATGTATATCATAGAAGCAATTATGCGGGGCACCCAGGATATCAAAAGATGCTGACAGCTATAAGAAAGGACTACTGTTGGCCAGGCATGAGGAAGGATATAACAAGCTATCTAAACAGGTGTTTAGAGTGCTAACAAGTGAAAGTAGAGCATCGGCATCCAGCTGGATTAATGCAGCCTATACCCATTCCCGAATGGAAATGGGAGGTGATCTCATTGGACTTTATCACCGGATTACCAAAATCAAAATGAGGTAATGATTCCATAATGGTAGTTGTAGATCGACTAAGTAAGTCAGCACATTTCATACCTGTCCAATCCACCTATAAGACAGTGCAGATAGCATATTTATTTATGCGTGAGATCTTCAGACTGCATGGCATTCCTAAGACCGTTATCTCGGATAGAGATGTAAAATTCACATCAGCTTTTTGGAAAGCACTGTTTACGGGATTAGGAACTCAAGTACATTTTAGTACTGCATACCACCCGCAAACAGACGGTCAAACCGACCGAGTAAATCAAGTACTGGAAGACATGCTGAGAATGTATGTCATGCAACAACCAGTTAAATGGGAGGAGTATCTACACTTGATAGAGTTTCCCTATAATAATGGTTACCAAGAATTGTTAAAGATGAGCCCATTTGAGGCGCTATATGGGCGACAGTGCAGAACTCCTATTAATTGGGGCAGTCCCGAGACTAAACTCATGTTGGGACCAGACATGCTAGCAGAAATGGAGGCAGAAGTGAAGAAAATTAGACAGAATTTGAAAGCCACACAGGACAGGAAAAAAATGTACGTAGATAAAAAAAGGTCATACCATGAATATGAAGTTGGAGATCATGTGTATGTAAGAATTAAACCAAATAAGAGTACATTAAGGTGGGCATCTTGTGCAAAGTTAGCGCCCCGGTTTTGTGGTCCTTTCCAGATACTGGAAAGAGTGGGACGGTAGCGTATCGTTTGGCTCTCCCTAGCCATATCCGGGTGCATAATGTCTTTCATGTATCGTTATTAAAACGATATATTCATGATCCAAGACATATAATCCATTGGCAGAATATTCAGGTAGTGGGTGAGCATAATGGTTAAAAATAATAACATGAAGATAAAGACTTATATAATTAACATAAGTCTTTTGTGTGCAGGTAGAACCGGACAGAGAATTTCTGGTCGAGCCTCACAGTATAATCGACCGGAGGGAAATCATGCTCCAGAAACGAGCCATCAGCCAGGTTAAGGTGCAATGGAGGCACTTTGGACTGGAGAAGGCCACCTGGGAAGACGAGAGTTTCGTCCGGGAATCCTATCTTGAGCTTTTTGCTGAATTAAAGTAAGAACACCGAGGACGGTGTTCATTTCCAGAGGGGGAAAACTGTAACCACTGTCTTAGCTGCTGACAAATGGTTAAGATGTTATTAATTAAGGAGTAATTATGATTGCTGTTTTATTTTAATTGGAATATTTGAACAAATTAATTTTTGGTATTGAATAAAAGATTTACTGTGAAATTAGTTTCATGAGTAAAATTAATGGTAAAAAGTAAATCAAGATCTGGAGTTAGTTGAACAGAAAAAAAAAAAAATAGTTTACACAGTTACCCAAAGAAACTTTGGAATAAATAAGGAATTCTGAAGAGAGTTTGGGGTTCTTTCTGTGTGAAGGAAAAGAACTCTGTTATTATGGAAAAAAAAGATTTTTTAGAACAGACTGTTCCCTGGGTTGGAGAATTGGACCGGATTGTCCCGAGTTCTCCCCAGGATTTGCTGTTTTCACTGGAGTTGGAGAATTGGACCGAATTGTCCCGACTTCTCCTCCAGAATTTATGTGCTAACAACGACCCAGACTTGAGCTCGGGGGAGAGATGTGGGACATAATTTCCCAGCTCGCGGAAGGGAGGCACCAAACATTATCACTCGGAATTGTGTTCAGATGAGTAATGTATAGTAGTTTATTTCTTTCTTTTTTTCTACTGTAAAATAAAGTGCAATTGTGGTAGCATATTTATTATATTTTACTGTGAATGGTAACCTATAGGAAAACAGGCTAGATAATTCTGAGCCTGTATCAGTTAACTGTAAAATATCAGAAAATTAAATTCTTTGCATGAATGAGTAGGGGCAGACCAGCAGCAGGGAACGTATTCTTTTTTTTTAGTCAGAACTGTAAGAGTAAAATCGCTACCAATACTGTTAACGGTATTGTAAGGAGGAATGTTAACCCATAATGCCGCGAATGGAGCTTCTGGGTTGGTTGTCTTCCTTTCTATGATAAACACGGACGAGTAGGTGGTCCGGGCATCCTACAGTATTTTCTTTAAAAAAATATGTACAGGAACAGTCAAGTAAACTAGATTATTACAAGAAAGGACCACTGAGATAGAATTAGCATTTAACCAGCATGAATCATGAAGGTCTGAAGAGAAATATACAGCTACGAACAAGCAAATTGTTAAAAAATTCTCGTCGACAAAAACCCTCATAAACATAAAATTCATAGGAAAACATCATAAATAAACCCCGAAGGGTTGCCATCAAGAAATTCTATAGAACGTAAAGAATACACCACTGTAAAAATTTGCAACAGGAACTTCCATATTCACGCCCTACCAACTTATACATCACGGGAAATAAGAAAAGAACCGGCCATTGTGAATCCATATGAAAATATATTTAGAACCCAACCACGCAGTGAAATTATATAACAGAAAGATAGAAGTTCAATCGTAAAAACCCAACTGTCAAAGGATAATATGACAAAAAACGAGACTAGGAAAGAGTACGGGCGAGCGAGCACTCCAGCTGTTACAATTGAGAATTATGTACAATAATTTTCTGAGATTGAAACCCTTGGAAATGAAAAAAAAACTAATCCTGAGATACAAGCCGTAAGCTCGACTAAACTTAACTTAAAGTATAGACAAAAGTGACTGCAATGGCGGAGCCACGGATTCAACATCTGTAAACAGTTTCCATTAATTAAGAAACAACCCTCGAAGAGAAAACCTAGGATTCAAAAACCTGTCGACATTTAACGGGTACCTGTAGATAGAGGTAGAGATTAGACCCTCAACAGTGTAATAACCAAGAACTCTGGAAAGCAGCCGGAGAAAAGTGAGTGGTACTTGTCCACAGGACGACGAACGGGTTAGAGTTGCTAGTCCACCACTGTTGTGAATGTACAAGAACAAATGATAGCGCTTAAATAAGGGCTTACCTGTAGAGTATCCGGAGAAACGATGGTAGTGAAGATTGAACCAACGTTGTCCGGTTGCCCAAAAGGAACAGGAAAAGAAACAGTGAGTATGCAACTTGATAGAGGAGACTTCCGGCACATAATGCAAGAGCTCTTGGGATAATCTATTGAGCGAAGAGTTTGTCCAAAAGCTAGCTTTTATAGCAAAACTCCATAGGAAAAGTGTCGAATACAAGAACCAAAAACAATCTATTCCATAGGCTATTTTAAGCCCAATCTACCTTAATATATATATTTTTTAAATTATACAAATTAAACAATTTAAACTCAACTATTTAAAAAACTTTCCTTAAATTTAATTAAAATAATTGTAAAAAAATTCATTATGTTACCTATTTTTTTCTTTCATACAAATTCACATAAACATTTTATAATAACCTAATTATATAATGTGTAAAGTAAGAAAATTGATACAATACAGAGAATTTATTTAATAGTAAATTTTATGTATCTAGATTAATATTTTTAAATAGTTTTGACTTTCATAAGAAATGTAATTAATAGAATTGATAGACATAATTTACACATATAAATCATTTTATAGTAATTCTATGTATCTAGATTAATATTTTTAAATAATTTTGACTTTCATAAGTAATATAATTAATTTGAATATTAAGAAAATTAATTTAAATATGAAGAAAACAAGTATTCTTCATATTTTCAATTTTCATCATTTCTCTTTAATATTTTTTTTTCTTAATTTTCACATGTGACGTATAATATTCCATAAATGACGTGGCCATTAATGTACGTTTGATATTCCGAGCGTCTATCGTCAAAGATTCCATTGATGTCGCCCCTGTTGGTGGCTCAACTCAGTGGTAATGACACGTATGCAGAAGCGAGTAGAAGACGTGGATGGCGAGTAGTTGGTGGACCTTGTTGACGGCGCCGACACATATGATATGCGAAACCTTAATCAGTGGTCAGCCAGTGGATGACGTGACTGGAGTAATTGGGTGGATACTTCCAGAGCTGGCCAGGATGGAGAGTGTAAATTGGGTCGTGTTGACTGCGCCGACATAGATGATGTGTGAAACCTTGATAAAAAATAAATCAGAGGATAGATACCTCTAGAATTCTGGAGAGCCAGCAGTAAATGACGTCGTGCACAGCGATGGCTGGGTCGTTAGATGTTTTGAAGGTTTCTGTGAAATAGAATTTTGTTGGATTCTCTTCCACTTTGAGTGTTTCAGAGGTTTTTATTTTTATGTGGAATCTATATATACCATTAAAAATATATTTTAAAATATAAAAATAAATTTTTTTAATAAAACAATTAGACAACACTATTTTATTATAGTTTTAGTATTCTGTGTATAGTTTATGCTAGGCTTAAAATAAGGTGTCTAGAGTATATGCAATAGTTTGCAAGTTACATATACTATTAAGTCGTAAGGCGTTTTTATTTGAAAACAACTTCCCTAGTTGCCACTGTGTCCATGTTTGAGTTATTGGTGACTTTTAATTTAAAATGTTTTTGTTAGATTTTAATCTCAATTTAACATTTTGACTATGCCAAATTACACAAAAATAAGAATAAAAGTAAATTAAATAAAAAGATTGACATAATGTAATGAACATTTTAACTAGGTCAAAATACAATAAAAAAATAAAAATATTAAAATAAAATAATAATAAACTATAAAAACAACCCATGGTATTGACCCATGGTATTCATGTGGAATGTAGTTTATTTAAATAGGGAAATTAAGATGGCCTATATCAATCTTAACTCTGGATCTACCAAGAGCCAAGAGGGATCATATGTCTTGATATGCAAAGCTCTTTTAAAGTAAAAAGAACATTTTAACTAAGTGAAAATAAAATAATAATAAACTATAAAAACAACCCATGGTATTCATGTGGAATGTAGTTTATTTAAAGAGGGAAATTAAGATGATCTAGATCAATATCAACTCTAGATCTACCAAGAGCCAAGAGGCATCATATGTCTTAATATGCAAACCTCTTTTAGAGTAAAACAAAATTGATCCCTCTAATAAATAATATAGATCTAAACTAATTATTTAATAAAACTATTTTAAAATGTTTATAATCATTATTCTTTTAAAATTTTACTTAATAAAATGTATGTGAATTTTCATACATCCAAATATACATAGTTTTTCTTGTTTTGCATTATTTTTGTTACAACTTTTTTATTATTCCAAAAATAAATGGTTTTTTTTGTTATATATTATTTATGTTACCAATGTTTTACTATTCATGAGTAGTATTCCTTAATATATAGAAAATTAAATGAATAATGAATTTTTTTAAAATATGTGATCTTTTTTAAATTTTCCAAATGATTTCATAAGACATGATTTATTTTGAGCAATAATGATGAATGCTCATAATTCTTATTTCTTAAATAACATTAAATTTACCTTTAATTACTTTCTAACTACATAACAGTTTGTAACTACATACATACTCTTTCAGATTTTTTGTTTGTTAATGAATATCAAATTTCTTTCATTAAAAAAAAGTTATATACATATCATTAATTACCTATTTGTAGCTAAAAAATCTTACATGTTTTTTACTTTATAATCATAAACAATTTTCATATTATACGATGTCAAACTTAACGTAATAATTTTAGCTTTTATAATTTTTTTATTTTTCAATTCCAAGCAAAACTTACAAAATAAAAAACTCACTCAGTCCTTACTGTAGATTATGTTTTACAAAATTGACACTATGTAATTAACAATAAAGTAAGTTGAGACAACCCTAAGGGGTTCTTTTGTACAAGTTTTATCATAACCTTCCCCTCCATCCAATATATACTTTAGAGTCTTCTGAAGAGAGAGTATATTCTATTTTATAACATGATCACATGGCTAGGGATTTCACAAGTTATTAGTTTATAACTTCATCCACAATTAAACAAAATGGCTAGAGATGTCACAAGTTATCATTCACATACTAATTTATTGATGTTCTCAGTTGAAATGGATCCAATTAGATGCATGATGTTCTCAGTTGAAATGGATCCTATTAGATGCGTGGTGGCGAGAGACATTAAAAAATTCAAAATATATATCTCTTATGACATCCATATTGTCTACAAACCATCCAAATTTTCCATCTTATACAACAATTTCTAACAATAACCTGTCAATTTACTCTCTAGTTTTTAAAACCCCTACCCATGCTAGGGAGATCAGAGTGTAAAATCAAATATTCTTGTGGTTTTTTTAAAGGGTTCATAAACAAAACAGATAATGAGAAAGTCAATATTGTGGTATAATAACTGATTTTTGAATCATTGTGACAAACAAAACATCACATTAGCTCACAAAATATATCTAATGCTATAAGGATCTGAGATGATAACAAAGTTTTAAATCATGATAAGTAGGTGACAACCAAAACTAAGTTGTAGACATAAGCAAAAAATCACAACAACTCACAAAATATATCCAAGGTTGCAATGAACCCCGTACACAGTGATGGGCCTCATTGGAATTTTAGTGCACATAGAACACCACCCTAAAAATTATATACCCTTGATCAATTTAGAATAACCTAAGATGTCTAGATTGGATGTCGAGGTGGGTGGTACAATAATTGAGGATGCTTCTTAAAGGGTAAGGGAATTTAGATATTCTACCCTTCCACCAAAGCTATAAAAAGTGAGACTTGTATATTATAGTTTTACAAAATTGACACTATTTGATTAAGAATAAGTCACAAACATGGGGTATTCAAAAATTTATAAGAGGAAGGTACATGAGGTCCATGGTAATTAATGTGATTCTTTGTAATATTTTTATTTAAAATATTAATTTGTATTTGTATTTTTTAAAATGAATATTGTTAAATGTGTTGTAATTTTTTTATTTAAAATAATAATTTTTAGTTGTATTTTTTAAATGAATATTGTTAAATGTGTAATTGAGTAAAATTTATTAAATTGATATTCTAATTTTTAAGATATTTATTTAAAAAATTCCAAGTATGGTGATTTTTGTTTTATAGATCTTTACTCTAGATGTGCATAAAATGAGTCTGGTGATTTTTGTTTTATAGATCTTTACTCTAGATGTGCATAAAATGAGTCTATCGATTCTTCTTTCTCTTCATATTCTAGATTTTTGTTTTATAGATCTTTACTCTAGATGTGCATAAAATGAGTCTATCTCAAGTCCCAAACAAGATTCTTCTTTCTCTTCATATTCTAGCTTGCACCTTGACACTCCTCTCCTCTTCCTTGCAAAAATTTCAACTATGAGACAGAAGGTAGTTGTTTCATATAGGAACATTTAGATATGATAAAAAAATGTGCTACTCTATTGTAATTTTCTCTACAAATGTGATGGAAAATGTGCCCTAAATGTTGACAATTTCATGGTTAATGTAGTATAAGCTACTTGAAAATATACAATCTTGTATACAGGATCAAGAAAGCTATGCCTAATATCCAACACCATAGAGCAAGACATGTTCACCAATTCAATAGTTTATTCCAAATCTCTCTCAGTGCTAGAGTTGTTTTCTCAATAAACTTGTTTTTACTGCTCTTTAAATGATGAAAGCCATTGCTGTTGTATATAGGAACATTTAGATCTGATAAGAAAAGTGTGGTATTGTGTTATAATTTTCTCTACAAATGTGTCGGAGTTTTTTTCTCAATAAACTTGTTTTTACTGCTCTTAAGTGATGAAATCCATCGTTGTTCCATATAGGAGCATTTATCTTTGATAAGAAAAGTGCGATACTTTGTTATAATTTTCTCTAAAAATGTGTTGGAGTTGTTTTCACAATAAACTTGTTTTTACTACTCGTAAGTGATGAAAGTCATCGTTGTTGCATATATGAGCATTTAGATCCGATAAGAAAAGTGTGATACTCTGTTATAATTTGCTCTACAAATGTGATGGAAAGTGTGCCATGAATATTGGAAATTTCATGGTTAATGTACTATAAGATAAATAAAAATTAATTTCTTCTACAAAATATCAAGAAAGCTATGTCAAGTAGCCAACACCACAAAACAAAACATGTTCGAAAAATCCATAAATTCTACCAAATCTCTCGGTGTTGGAGCTATTTTCTCAATCGCCTTATTTTTACTTCTCTTGAAGTGTTGAAAGCAACCTTTGCATACATTTTTTATTGTCTGCACAAAGAACAAAAAAAACCAACTTCATATCAGTGATACTGAACAAACAAGAACATTGCAGACACAAGGGACATAATGCTAAAGAACAATGTGATATTTTGAATATTTTCAAAGATCATGAAGGATTGATGCATAGGAGACTCAATAGGAATTGATCAACATTAAATATGGAGGAACTGCACCAAAACAACCTTTTATTTTGAAGGTAGAAAATCACTATCTATTTCTTTATTCTTGAGAAAATTAAAAGCTTTTTCACACACACACACACACACATATAAAATTTAAAATCAAATATTTTGGCATCTTATTTAAAATCATTAAATAAAATATTTTGGAATGGGAGAGGGAAAAGGGAAATATATTCCATACAAATAAAAAGAGAAATACAAAATAAGTAATAAGGGGATAAGTTTGTTTTTATGAATAAGGCAATTTTTTTTTTTTTTGAAAATTCCAAAGTTTAATATAATTTCTCAACTAATAGAAATGTTTCTTACTAGTTAGACTCTCTAATAGTTTTTTTTTCATATTTTGGAATTGGAGAGGGAAAATAGAAATATATTCCATACAAATAAAAAGAGAAATAAAAAACAATTAATAAGGGGATAAGTTTTTTTTATGAATAAGGCAATTTTTTAATTTTTATGAAAAATCCAAAGTTTAATATAATTTCTCAAATAATAGAAATGTTTCTTACTAGTTATGACTCTCCAAAAGTTTTTTTTTAAAAATATTTATAGAGAAAGTTAACAAAAAGGTAGAGAAGCTATGACATATTGTGATTAATATTTTGATCTCATATGTGGCATACTGTGATTAATATTTTTATCTCATATGTAATCAATTAATGTATGCTAAGTTTGGAGCTTTTCACTTTGGGAAAACGTAATATTTGTGTTACACTATATCTAGAGAGCTTATTGTTTTAGAATTTATATATTTGAAATTTTATTTCCAAATTAAGTAAAGGATATCAAAATTAAAGAAGATATACAAAATCATATAAAGTATTATAAAAAAAATGTAGTGAATTGATCAATTTGTAGTTATTATTTTTATAATTTTTTTTATATAGAACATACATTTAATAGAAATTTTCTTCATTTCAAGAATGATATTTGAGATAAAATTCTTAACCCTATAACCTTTTATTTGTCTCTCATCATTCAACCCCTCTCATTAACCCACTAATACACTTATACCCATTTCATTATTTATTTTCCAAAATAATTTAATAAACCCTGTCACTCAAGGCCACTTAGTGCTCAAAATATAATTTTTGTACTTAAAAATATATAAAATCACACCAAATAATGCTAAAATTCATAAACGGAGAAAGGTTCTTAATGTCCAATTAAGGAATTAACATTTTTTTTATTTTTTATAATAGGAATAAGTAAAGAGTTTCACTTTTTTAAGTAGTTCTCATTTACTAAAAACTTGAAATAATTTTAAAAGTAATATCATTTCAACCTAACATATCTAGTGCTCATATCATTAGAAGCAAATCCAACTTCTAGTAGATATGTCAAAAAAAGTTTTTTATTTGATTTTTCTGTACTTCAAATCTATTAAATATATACAAAATATGTTTGACATGCAAGCTTAAATAACGATTCTAAAATGCAGAATAAATACTTTAAAAGAATTGAAAAATAAAAAATTTAATGCCCAATAAATCACACCTCCAGCCATTGATGCTGCTCACAATGTATTTTGTATGAAAAATGTTGCTTCACTATATAGAAAATCTTTCCAGCTAATCTCACACAAAAGAATCCATACCTGTCTCTCGCGCACCTTTAATGGAAGTAATAGTCATGAACAGAGTGACTATAGTCGCTCATTCGTAATGACTATTGTTACCCACTGAAGTCTGAATCCACCCAATGACAGAAATACCAAAAAATAATTTAATCTTTGGAGCACTTTCAGAAGGGGTGGGCACTAGCTAAATTGTGAGAAACACGCGTAACCAACTAATGCAAATGTGAGAATGTTGCATGTCAAATTGCAGTTGCTTCTTCCTACTATATAGTGGCTACCTCTTGTTCCCCTATGTACCAGTGGCATCAACTATGATTGCAATTATTAAAGCATATACCAAAATGGAGATGCTGGTAGCAATCTGAAACAAAGTCTTCACACAAGCAAAAGAAAAAGAATACAGAAAATCTGTAGGGACTTCCAAGCTCTTCTCACTCTAGCTTGATGGTGTAAAACTGAAAGGGATTGAGTTAATGAGCTTGGGGACCAAACACAAATATTTATAGCCAAGCTTCCATCAAGCTTCTGTTGGCTATGTGTCAAGTGTTCCACAAATCAAGTAGAGAACTGTATTGGGAGTAATGGACCACTTCAGAATATTTCCACAAAAAATTAATTAACTGCAGTTGATTTCTGTAATTTAAGGAAATTATTGCAGTTGGTTTCCATAAAATAAGGAAATCACTACAGTTGGTTTCCAGAAATAATTACTGTAGTTATTTCCAAAAATAACTGGGAGAGGGAGCGTAATATTCTCCCACTTGGTCCATACTTCCAAACTTAATGTCTCAACTTAAAACCCATTGATACTCTGTATTAAGTAAAAGATACATGAATCATGGCGATAAGTCCTCTAATGACGAGTATTATCTTCTATGTGTTATTATGTATTTATTTCTATTAAAATTTATGTGGCAACAATTTCTTAATGAATAAACCCTATCTTTATTCTTGGTCCTACACAGATGAATTCTCTCAAATCAAATTAAGGTGCACATAAATATGAGAAAAACATCACAATAATTAAGAATTTCATTAAAAATAACATTGTTCATACAATGAGAAACTACATAATGGAACCAAGTCCCATATTCATTACATGATCCTTGAATTTAAATGGTTGCATGCCCTTAGTCAAAGGATCAACGATCATCAATTCAGTGCTAACATGCTCAATGACCACTTTCTTTTCTTTAACACATTCCCTTATAGCTAAATACTTAATGTCGATGTGTTTATTTCGACTCCCACTTTTGTTGTTTTTAGCCATAAAAACAACAGCTGAATTGTTGCAATATATTCTCAATGGCTTAGAGATAGAATCCATAATTCTAAACCCAAAAATGAAACTCTTAAGCCATACACCATGTAAAGTAGCTTCAAAACAGGAGACGAACTCAGCTTCCATAGTAGAAGTGGCAATCAAGTTCTGCTCGGAACTCCTCCATGATATAGCTCCACCAACCATCATAAAAATGTATCTTGATGTTGATTTGCATGAATCAAGACATCCAACAAAGTTAGAATCTGAGTAGCCAATTACTTCCAAATTGTCTGTCCGTCTATACATAAGCATGTAGTTTTTGGTTCCTTGAAGGTACCTCATTACTTTCTTTGCAGCTCTCCAATGGTCTAAACCTGGATCACTTTGATATTTTCCCAACATTCCCACAACAAATGCAATGCCAGGTCTTGTGCAGACTTGAGTATACATTAGGCTTCCAACAGCAGACGCATATGTAATGTTCTTCATTTGTTCCCTTTAAAATTCGTTCTTCAGGCATTGGTTCAAACTAAACCTATCACCCTTCACAATGGGAGCAAAACTTGTGAACAATCCTTCATCTGAAATCTGTCTAAAATTTATTAATATAGGTTTCCTGAAACAGATCCAAGATGCCTTAAAATCTGTCTCTATGGATCTTAATGCCAATTATGCCATAGGATGCCTCACCCATATCCTTCATATTGAAATTTTTAGAGAGGAATTGTTTCACCTCATGCAGCAAACCCTTATCATTGGTTGGTAGCAAAATATCATCCACATATAAGATAAGAAAATAGATTTTACTCCCACTGAATTTCAGGTAAATACATTCATCCATAATGTTTTCTACAAAACTGAAAGAAGAAATTACATTATGAAATTTCAAATACCGTTGGCGGGATGCTTGTTTTAATCCATATAATGATTTCTTGAGCTTGCAAACCAATTGTTCACCATCACTAGAGGAGAATCCTTCAGGTTGTTTCATGTAAACCTCCTCCTCTAGATCTCCATTGAGAAATGTCGTTTTCACATCCATTTGGTGCAACTCCAAGTCAAAATGGGCTACTAATGCCATAATAACGTGCAAGGAATCTTTCTTAGATACAGGAGAGAAAGTCTCCATGTAATCGATTCCTTCTTTCTGAGTGAACCCCTTTGCAATGAGTCTTGCCTTGTATCTCTCAATGTTTCCCAATGAGTCTTTCTTTGTCTTAAAGACCCATTTACATCCAATGGATTTTGCACCATTAGGAAACTGAAAAAGATCCCAGACTTCGTTACTCTTCATAGAATTCATCTCTTCCTTCATGGCATCGTACCATAATTTGATTCTTTGCAACTCATGGCTTGTGAAAGGGACTCGGGATCATTTTCGGCTCCAATGTTATAGTCAGACTCTTGCAAATACACAACATAATCATCAGGAATTGCTGATCTCTTTGGTATATTAGAACTTCTTAATGTTGTACCACCATCTTCCTGAGAAGTATGTGGTTCAACTCGTTGTTCAAAAATTCTTGGCAATTCTTGAACAATTTGATCTACTAGAATGTTGTCAACAGCTTGTGGAACTTCAACAATTGGTTGTTCAACACCAATTTGTACTTGAGGGGTGCTGTGAACAGTAACCAATCTATCACTTGGGGTGGAAGGTTGAGATTATAAATGATCCTTCTCAGAAACTATGTTCCTAGTTTGATCGCCCCCACTGATCAAGTCATTTTCAAGAAACTTTACATTTCTTGATTCCACAATCCTAGTGCTATTAGATGGACAATAAAAGCTGTAACCTCTAAACCTTTCAGCATATCCAATGAAATACCCACTAATGGTCCTTGGGTCCAACTTCTTCTCTTGTTGATTATATATTCTCACTTCAGACAGGCATCCCCAAATGCGCATATGTCACAAACTCGGTTTCCAACCTTTCCATAATTCAAATGGCGTTTTAGGAACAACCTCGTTTGGAACTCAGTTTAATATATACACTGTCGTCTTAAGTGCTTCAGTCCATAAGAATTTAGGAATATTGGAGTTGCTAAGCATACTCCGCACCATGTCCAATAATGTTTGGTTTCTTCTTTCTGCTATACCATTCTGGTTGGGTGAACCAGGCATGGTGTATTGGGCAACAATCCCATGCTCTTGAAGAAATTTTGCGAATGGCCCAGGTGCTTGTCCATCTTCTGTGTATCTACCATAATATTCTCCCCCTCTATCTGATCTCATGATCTTAATTTGCTTGCTGCATTGTTTCTCTACTTCAGCCTTAAAAATCTTAAAGGCATATCATGCTTCACTCTTTTTATGAAGCATGTAGAGATACATATATCATGAGTAATCATATGTAAAAGAGATGAAGTATCTTTAACCATGTGAGTCCATGTCTGGACTACATATATCAGTATGTATGATCTCTAATATGTCTGAACTCCTATTGGCACCTTTCGTTGACTTGTTGGTCTGCTTTCCCTTTATGCAGTCCACACAAGTCTCAAAATTAGAAAAATCCAGAGTATTAAGCACCACTTCATTTACCAATATTTTAATTCTTTCTATGGAGATATGACCTAGTCTCCGGTGCCATAATTTAGAGGAATTTTCATTAATAACACATCTTTTAGTGCCAGTATGAACATGCGTTGAATCATAAGTGACATTGTTTTGTAAATTAATGTAGTAAATACCATTAGACGAAATACCATTCCCAACACATTCAGATTTATAAAATAAACTAAAGGATGTTTCTGAAAAGTTAAAGGAATATCCAAAAGGTACAAGCCTTGAAATTGAAATCAAGTTTTTAGAAAAACTTGCTACATAAAAGGTCTTTTCTAATTCTAAAACAAAGCCACTACTTAAAGTTAAATAGCATGTTCCTATAGCTTCCACATGTGAGCCCATATTGTTTCCTGATAAGATGCTTTGCTCACTTCCCACTGGCTTCCTTAGGTTTTCCAAACCCTGCAAGGAATTCGAAATGTGAATTGTTGATCTAGAATTAATCCACCAGGTGTTAATATTGACATTAACCATATTAGATTCATAACAAACAAACGAGATTGGATTACCTTTGTTAGCAAGCCATTTCTGAAATTTTGCGCATTCCTTCTTCATGTGTCCCTTTTTTTTACAGAAGAAACACTTGGAATCCTTCTTGATATCGGCTTGATGAGGTATTTTACCTTTCCCTTTATGATTGGCTTGAGATTTTCCCTTTCCTCGCATTGCCAGCATTGCACTTTCTCCCATTTCCATCACCAGTCTCTCTTCCTCTTGAACACACATGGTCATGAGTTCATTAATTGACCATTTATCCTTATGTGTGTTGTATGAGATTTTGAAGGCTCCGTATTGGTGTGGAAGGGTGTTCAGGATGTAGTGCACCAGAAAAGACTCTGATATTTCAACCTCGAGTTTCTTCAATTGAGCCGCAGTGTCCCTCATTTGCATGATGTGTTCACGCACACCTTTCACACTGGTGAGTCTTAGGGATGAGAACTTCATGATTAGGGTTCTTGCTAGTGCTTTATCTGAAGTGACAAATTTATCATCAATGGCTTCCAGCAAGTCTCAGACCTTTTCATGCTGTTCAACGGAACCACGAATACCAGCTGAAATTTTAGTCTTAATGAACATCACGCTTAGGCGATTAGATCATTCCCATCGTTCATAAAGCGTGATGTCTGCTTGAGTGCTGGTGGTTCATATTTCCTAATAGCATAGTCTATGTCCATCCACCTCAAATGAAGGAGAACTCTCTCCTTCCGGACCTTATAGTTATCTCCCTTAAGTTCAGGGATATTAGTACGAATTTCAGAGAAATTTGTAGGTTGTACAACTGCATAAAATTAAAGATCACATGCTTATGTTAAAATTGAGGGCTAAATAAAATTTCATGCTTTACCAAGGTAAATCATGCTTAAGATTGAATCTAGTGACATAAAAATTGTCTGTGGACTAAATTTTCAATTCAAGCAGATTCAATTATTCTTTATGATAGAATTTATTAAATTATTCACTTAATTCATAATTCTAAGGGTATATTATGATTATAATTTGATATAAATTCTATCTTAGTTTTGAAATTTATGATAAAACTATTAAATCATAACTCCTGTGGGTAAGTTATGAATATTTTATCCTAATTAATTATATAAATATAACAAAAATTCTTGTGGGATAAAATTTATTATATTTAGTATAATTAATTACAATTAATGTCTAAATATTCTTTATGTGATCCTAATCAATCATAATATATAATTTTATTTAATTAGAGATGCTATGACTATTCTCTAATCAATCAAAATTATATGGGTCACTAGACATTTTTTAAATGATAATTCGCATAAATAAAACTATAAAATTTATGCATAACATTTAACAATTGGTCTTCTGTACTCATCCAAAATAGCATGTTTTAATTAGAACAGAAATAATTAATTCATGCAAATTAAATATGAGCATACTTTCCAAATTGCATATAATTAAACTAAATAAATAAATATTATAAGCATAAAAATTGAGCAGAAATGAGACATATTTCCAAATAAACTTTAATTCAGAAAATTCTCAAAAATTAACATTTAGCCAAACGTGTCTATTATCAGCAAGGCAGAGATAAACTTGGCTTCGATACCAAATGTAAGCTTAAATAATAATTCTAAAATGTGGAATAAATATTTTAAAAGAATAAAAAAAATAAAAACTCTAATGCCCAATAAATCATACATCTAGCCATTGATGCTGCTCACAATATATTTTGTATGCAAAATGCTGCTTCACTATATAGAAAATCTTTCCAGCTAATCTCACACAAAAGAATCCAGACTAGTCTCTCATGCTCCTTTAATGGAAGTAATAGGCATGAACATAGTGACTACAATCGCTCGTTCGTAATGACTATTGTTACCCACTGAAGTTTGAGTCCACCCAATGACAGAAATACCGAAAAATAATTTAATCTTTGGAGCATTTTCAGAAGGGGCGGGCACTAGCTAAATTGTGAGAAACACGCGTAACCAACTAATGCAAATGTGAGAATGTAGTATGTCAAATTGCAGTTGCTTTTGCCTACTATATAGTGGTCATCTCTTGTTCCCCTTTGTACCAATGGCATCAACTATGATTGCAATTACTAAAGCATATACCAAAATGGAGATGCTGGTAGCAATCCAAAACACATTCTTCACACAAGCAAAAGAAAAAGAATACAAAAAATCTGTAGGGGCTTCCAAGCTCTTCTCACTCTAGCTTGATGGTGTAAAATTGAAAAGGATTGAGTTAGTGAGCTTGGGGACTAAGCATAAATATTTATAACCAAGCTTCTATCAAGCTTCTGTTGGCTATGTGTCAAGTGTTCCACAAATCATGGTAGAGAACTTCAGTGGGGGTAATGGACCACTTCAGAAGCGCTCAACCAGAAATTAATTAACTGCAGTTGATTTCCGTAATTTAAGGAAATTACTGTAGTTGGTTTCTATAAATTAAGGAAATCACTGCAGTTGGTTTTTAGAAATAAATATTGCAGTTATTTCCGAAATAACTGGCAGTTGGTTTTTAGAAATATTGATTTCCGTAATTTAAGGAAATTACTGTAGTTGGTTTCTATAAATTAAGGAAATCACTGCAGTTGGTTTTTAGAAATAAATATTGCAGTTATTTCCGAAATAACTGGCAGTTGGTTTTTAGAAATAAATATTGCAGTTATTTCCGAAATAACTGGAGAGGGAGCGTAACATGAAAAGTTGACTCAAAGTGTTTGGCTATTAATTTAACTAAAATAAAAGAATACAATTTATATATTTGAATAAATTTAAGCGAGGATGAAATTAATTTAAATAGAATACATAGTAAAACTTTACTAATCACTGGTGGAAATATGATTTTCACAAGGAAAAATACATCCAACATCTAATACATATTTCAGTTTCAACAAAATTTTACTTTTGAGATAATTTTATGAAGGAAAAACACATCCCGCTTCGGTTTTTTATTTGAGTTTTCTCAAGACTCAGGGATAGAAACGAGCTTATAGAAGGGATACGAAAGTCTTCCTAATAGAAAAGCTTGTGGAAAGGATATGAAAGTTTTCCCTGCCTTCCTATTTTCAGGAAAAATCAAGCACGTGATCTCATTTTTTCTTGTACAAATTTAGAAATATACAAACAACACAAATTTAGAAACAAACCACTTTCCACGCATAAAGAAAAATGATCCAAAACTTCCCCTTATAGAAGCCATAAATTTCACGAGCAATTTCACTTGTATTAGAACAATATTATTCTAACCAGTAAAACAATTAATTTTTCCAAATCATTGAAACAAAATACAAAATAATTTTAAGTCTTAGAGAACCAGATTTTTAACGCATTCTCATTTTAAAGCATTCTCATTTATCGATTAATAATATTATTCTAATTATTATAACAATTAATTTTTCCAAATCATTGAAAATATATAATTTTAATGAAATTATGATTAAATTCAGCTATCAAAACTAAATCTACAAAAAAAAAAATATCCTAAACCAGCGGGTTTCATTCAAAACTCAACCTCGTACACATTTTAGAACTCAACCTCCTAGATATTCTAGAAACGCTGGGAATAAACAAGCTTGTAGAAGGGATAAAAAGGTCTTCCTTGCTTTCTTATCAAAGATGTGATCTAGTTTTTTCTTGTACAAATTTAGAAATATACAAATCCTACAAATTTAAAAACAAACCACTTTCCACATAAATCCAAATGATCCAAAACTTCCCCTTAGAAAAAAGGAAATCTCATGAGCTTGATTCTTAGAGAATCAGTATTTTAAGGCATTCTCACTTGCCCATTAACAATATTATTCTAACTAGTATAATAAAGCAAGAATAGTGGAATTAATCTGAACTTGGCGGTCCTATAAAACCCTCTACACAGCACAACACCATCAATATTAATTTTTCCAAATCATTTTTAATTTTTAATGAAATTACGATTAAATTAAACTATCAAATCTGAACCTACAATAAAATATTCTAAACCAGCAGGTCTCATTGAAAACTCAACGTCGTACACATTTTAAATAAATTTCCGAGTAGCCTCTGTAGCTTCTCCCCTGCTGAAATAGCTGCCTTGAGGCGCTTCACCTCAGCATCGGAAAGGAATGTAGTCTTCTCGATTGTAGAAAAAGGAAGATTGAAGGCAAACAGAGCAAGGGGAACAATTTGCAATCCAGGAAATGGGTTGCTGAAGGAAGCAATTGCAATGGCTTAATGTTTTCCCACATTGATATGATAATGAATAACCCTATGGGGAGCGTTTTGTTGTAGAAAGTATTGGTTGAGGATATGAAACTGGCACAGATCGCACAGATCACTCCTTTAACCAACAGCAAAATCTCAGAACCTTCTGAATGGATATGCAATGAAATGATGCCTTTAGGCATGAGGTCTAGTCTCCCTATCGACATGCCAATGCCATTCACTGTAGGAAATTGCACGCCAAAGTCGTTCACTGCCAATCCAGTGAGTTTCGAGGACAAGTATGCCATTTAGGAATAAGCTTCCTCTTTAATCCATCAAGAAACCATTCAACAAATTATTTTTTGAACTTGTTTATTAATTTACTTTTAATTATTAATTTAATTATTAAATATTAATTTGATGGCCTAAAATTTTTCAATCTTTTAACATTTTATCTAATAGTGCAAACTTGTAAACAATAATAACTATGAGAGTTATTTTTAAATAAGAACACCTTTATGGCGTAATTATGAATCAATTGATGAAAAGTCTAATAATTAATACACAATACGCAGAGACACACATATGTAAGGATTGCATGGAAATTGTGAACACCAAAATTATGAAATTGTTTGAATAAAAAATTAAAACTTGAATGTGAATTAATTCAAACTTTTTGTTAAACATTTATTTTTTTTAAAATGTAAATTTAAACTTTGTTAAAAAATAATTTAAATTTTTAATAAAGAAATTTTGAGAAAAAATTATAATAAAAATTGAGTAAACAAACCATTTTTTTTTAACCCTCAAACCAAAAATAAAAAAAGTTCATAATGCATATATATTATATGTTTACATTGAAAAACCCTAAATAGAAAAAGTTTATAATGCAAATTTATATTATTACATTGAAAAACTGCAAATTTATATTATTACATTGAAAAACTGTTTAGCATGTAGTAAAAGATAATCCAACAATATAAATAAATATGTAGAAATTTATTATATTAAGTATAAATTAACAATTTTACAATAAAAATTACACATACACTATTTAAATGACACTCTAGAAATTAATGATTTTTACTCTTGATTAGAAATAATGTACATAATTCAAAATTTGAATGGTAATTAAGAATTTGATTGATTTAAATATACCTTAAAATCTAAATGAATATTAGCATGTTTATCCATTATGCCATTGAAAATGACTTTCAAATTTTCATTTTATTGATTTGATCATCCTTTTGTAACTTTAACTGTTATATTAATTAATTAACATGAAAAGATAATTTAATGGAAATTTTTGTGTGGCCTAGTCAAATGGGTTGGCGAGTTTTGTTTAGAAAATAGTATATCCCTCGAAAAATCTTGGAATAGCTAGATATGCAATAGGATCTTAGTGTATACATTTATCTATTGTGTTAGCCATTACTACAATACATAGTAAGAAACAATCCAACTTCAAACAATTGTCCTCAAAAGATGCCCTAATTTTTTTTCTTACAACCATGTTTGAATCAGAAACATACGTCCTGAAAAGATGCCCTTAATTTTTTTCTTGCGACTATGTTTGAATCTGAAACATACGTGAACACATGTCTATTTTATGCATACCCTATAGGTCATATGGAAGGTAAATAAGAAAATAATACAAACAAATATTACACATATTAAAGAATTTGAGGTGCTTATAATTTTTGGTTGGGTTTAGTTGTGGAATTTTATATCGTGTAAATAATATAAATTAGAATTAATAATATAAATAAAATTAGGAATTGATATATAACTTGAAATTAATATTTACTGTGAAATCAACTCATTTTTTCATTGTTTTTATTCTACATGCATTGATAAAATATTAAAATGAAGAATAAATGACACCTTTGTATAAAAATCACAAGTTGGATTATAAATTCTGGGCTAAAGAATTATAATTAAAAAAATATGATTCTCTTATAAGAAAAATCCAACTGAATGCAGAAATTAACAACACTAGAATAGATACATAGAGAGAGTGAAACAAAAGATGAACAACATTTGTAGTCACAATCCTATCAAATCCTATGAATACCACATAGTATATTAACATTTTAAAATATCATTTTAATATTTCTAAATATGATATCATCACCTAATTAGACAGGGAAGTATAAGCCAAAGATATTTTTAATTCTAAGAATATTTGATTTCAATTTCAATTTTTTTATCTTTTTCTAAATCAAAACTGCTAAATAGTACTTATAAATTTTACTCTCTATTTTCAAATGATTAGATTAATCTTAGACATATACTATATATAATGTTGAGTATCTACAAGGTACATACATTCATAAAGTACTCCAAAGAGGAATGAGTGACACCTTTGTATAGAAAATATACAATGGAGTCTACATTCTAACAAGAGGAATCATACTCAGGAAAATGCCATTGTTTTATAAACATGGTACACCAACTACTAGATTCATTGAGCTTCACAAATAACATTTTAATAGGCACATAGAGAGAATGAAAAGGAAGATGAGCACCATTTCAAATCATAATTCTATGAAATCCCATGAATACCATTTATTCTATTAACATATGAAAGTATCATTTTAAGATTGGTAAGAATAATATCATCATATTAAGTGAAAATCAATGAATTCTTTTACTTTTAAAAAAAATTTCAATTTAAGTGGATCTGCATTGATTTCAATGTATACTTTTCATTATTTCCAAATTAATGCATTTAGAAATTAGTATGTACACTAAAATCCATGCATTAAAAATTTAATAGAAATAGAAATTAATATTGAATATAAATAGAAATTGAATTAAAAGTTGATATTTACATTGAAATCATTGTTTTGATTTCAATGTACATGTATTGATTTCCATGTACATTTTCATCATTTTGTATATCAAATGTTTTGAATAATACATCTAAATTATACTCTATATGTTTAATAAATTCAGTAAATTTCAAATATTAGACATATGTAGAGACATAAATTTGATCATCTACAAATTAATTTAGCATACTATAAATTGAGAAAATAAATTAATATTGATTCTTATTGATAATAATTTCTATACTTTCAACTAATCAATGAAAGTGAGTAAATTTCAAATAATAATATTCATATTACACATATACATATACAAATTTTATAATCAAATACAAATTGTGTCACTATAAAAATTTACATTGGTCATTTTCAATAAACTCGTTATACTTTCAACCAATTGACTGAAGTGAATAAATTTCAAATGGTCAAGTTAATCTTATAAATATACATAATCTTTGATTATCTACAAATTGTGTCACTATAGTAAAAATTAAAAATATAGATTGACATTGATCATTCTCGATAATACTTTTACAATTTCAAACAATTGAAGTGATTAAAGTTCAAATTATCAAATTAATTAAAAACATAAACATATATATAATATTGATCATCTACAATTTTTTTAAACTAGTCTAGATCCATCTTATCCTTGGATCTATCTAGCTTCTAGAGGGATTACATTTTTAGAGGTGTAAACCTTTTACATTCTAAATAAGATGTGCACCTCAAGAGACATGCTTCCTCTCAATACTTGATATATATGTGATTAATATCTATCTAAATTAGTTTAATCATCTTAATAAAACCACAAGTCAACCTTCTTTTAGTAAAAAAATATTTATATTTCTTAACTCAAAAGTAAATTAATTTTTTGAACAAGAAAATTTACATTTAAAAATTGATATAAGGTTCATAATTCTATGTTTTATTATTGTGGGACATTTAATATGAGACTATATTATAATTATAGAAGATGAACTTGTGTACCAATCATCAAGTAAATTTGATTAGCTAGTTTTAGCTATTTGGGAGTTTTTTCAACTTTATATTTATTAATTATTAATTGTAAAAATAATTAAAAAATTAAAATAAATTATAATAATTAAAATTTATTATGAATTTTTTTTCAATCATTTAACATAATAATGAAGAAAATTGATATTTTGATTTGAAATTTAATAAGAATAATTTTGAAATGATAAAATTGTAAATATCAAATGTTAAATAATTTTGAATTGATAAAATTGTAAATATCAAATGTTAATGTTATATTATTTAGATGTAATAAAAGTATTTCAAGGTGGTTAATTCATGTTTACATAAAAACAATAATTTCATCAAGTAAGTTGTAAAATATCATTACACAGGATTTAGATGATGGCAACTTAGAAGGTATAAATTTATTTTAAGATGAAAAAATGAGGTTTATATTTAGGTATATCTGATTTTGATTAAAGCCTGATAATCTTGCTCACCTTTTTTTATTTTTTTATTTGCTAGGGGAGAGAGAAACTAATAATTTCAAAAGGAATACAACATCGACATTATCGTTGGGCATGATTATTAGTAGGATTCTAACTTAACTCCCTTGGTAGATAGATAGGCTTCTATTATGGAGGTTATCTCTAGTAAATAAGGCTCATATGGTAGTGTGAAAGCAATAATTCTAAGTAGGCTTACTAGAAAGTCCTACCTATTAGAAATTTCCTTCTATAGAACGTTTATAGGAGGTAGATAGTATTATATAAATGATTTGAAGCAATGTAAGGATATGTCTTGTGAATTTTATTATAATATGAGTTTTGTTCAATTATAGGTTTCTCCCTCAAAGAGGCAAGTGAACACTGCTTTCATTAATAAATGCATAACATCCTGTTGTATTGCAATTTATTTGGCTCTTGTGATTGCAATATGTTATTTTTGGTTCAAATTTACATAAAATAAATTATTTATGTTATTCTTATCTCAATTTAATTATAAAGAAGAATTTCCTTGAGCCCATATTTTATAGTGATTCTTTTTTTTAAAGATAGAGTTGTTTTCCATCCTCTATAAATAACACATCGATATATCGGGCAGTAAGTAGATCTGCAATAAGAGAAGCATACAAGTAAGAAATACATGAGGATTCATTTGGTTGGATGTCCTTGTCACCCTTGTTGGTGAGCCTTCAAGCTGTACTCCCTTAGATGACACTTGTACAAAAAATTTCATTTACACACATTGTAGATATATTGGAAGTCCCCTAGGTCACCTGAAGCCAACATTAAAAAACATGGTCAACCATTTTTATACAATAACATCACTTGGGAATATTATTCTCTAGTACCTAGATAATAAGTAATATGGCTAAGGGTATAGTCAAGCATCCTTAATTAGATCCCTAAGAAACTGGGTCGTGTATTATTATTGAAATTCACACATATAACATAGGGTTATATCACTTGATACTTCCTTATCCTAAAGACTCTTGGAATTGTTCCTTTTGTTGCTAGTACACAAAATTATCACATACAAGGATATATAGTAAGAATTTGTGCATTTTGTCACTAGAAACCCTATCTATTGCTATCCACAAAGTTCCTATATAAAATATAGTATTAAACATTTGATTATTCTATCATAGTAGTATTATTGAAGTGGGAGGTCTCTCTCTCTCTCTCTCTCTCGATATATATATATATATATATATATATATATATATATACACCACTACTTTGGACCTTTCTATATCGAATCCTTGTGTCAAGTTAATCATTATGGTACCACTATCCAATAGTATTTTTTGATGTGCCTGCTTAGTTTGCTACTAGAAAACTAACTCAGTCGATTTAGAATGTCGTGTTGATTGCTTTGATTTCTTTGCAAGATCTTCATTCTAAGGTGGTTGAAAATATCCACATAGTTGACTTTCTTCCCTTGGTAACTTCTCTACCAATTGTCGATGTCCAACAAGTGCATCTAGTAGTGTGCCTAAGTATGCATAAGTGCACCCAAGTCATCTCAAGCATGCCTAGTCCATTCATCAAAGTAACCTCAAGTCCACCCATTCCATCTATCCAGCTTGTTACAGTCCATTTGTCCAACTTGTGTTGGGTCATTCATCCACATTTTTTTGATATGCTTGTCCAACTCATCTATATTGGAATATTCTATAGGACTTAGTTGGATTCATCTAGGTTCATCAAAGTGCACCAAAAAATGTGCCCAATTTCATTCATTGAATTTTTTCTCGATGATGAACAACGAACAAGTGTGTCCCATGGTTGTGGTTCATGGTTAGTGCGTAAAGGCACTTCGATCATCCATCCCAACCTTTGAGTGTGGAATACACCACTTATTTGGTGTATATATAATCTATCCACCCAAGTCATCAACCTCTTTATGCCATATTTTTCTCGCATGAAAAGTACATATCTACGAATATGATTACCTACAGTAACTTTCTTTTCCTTCTCTAACCAAATTCTCTTCTAAACTTATCTTGACGCATCCCACGAGTGCAAGAAATCACTATTTATAATGTGCCTTGTCTATGAGTAGAACCTAACTTGTTTATATCAAGCCTTGCCAATAAACAATATCAATGAAAAATGACTCGTCTAAGGCATCAACCTTCCATCATGTCTATTCACGAAGAAGTGAAGTAACCAAAAGTCACTCCAAGGCAAAATCCTTACACGAACCATGAGATTTTAAATTCTTTGCCTCAACAACAACTTTGTAAATACAATGGTATTTCTTATTTCACGCACTCCCAAGCCTCTCATCATGCAAAGCGTATGAAAAGTATATGATTTTTATGCTTTCAAATACACCATGGGACACTACCAATTGCAGAAAGTGCTTTGGAATGGAACAAAACCCTATATCGAGTGCTCTTCTCGAGTTTGTATTTTTATAATCGATAAGGAAATTATTTTATTAATAAAACAACTAATAATAAAATGAGTTATTTTTTTATTTAAACGCAATAAGTTGGCACACAATTTTTATGTAAAGTGAGCCTTCCACTTTACTTTATCATGAATCTCTAAGGTTTTTCTGATGTTTTTAAGTGCATACAATACTAGTGAGCCACCCATACCAGATGCTTGAAACCATCACTCATCTAGGAATATGCAAACACTTTAACACTAACCAAGGTTCACATCTTCACAATGGTATACCCATTTACAATTAGTTTAGAAATTTCTATATTTTTGGGTATGTGTTATATTATTTCCATGATTAGTCGCACATACGGGGGGGTATCCCCCTTGTTTGTTGTGTTGGGCATAGCGGGGGGTTCACAGGGGGGGCGACAGCCCCCCTGTCTAGGGGTTCGGAGAGGGTGGGTAGCCCCTTGCATGGGGTTGGGGGCAACGCTCCAGGAACTTTTTTTTCCTTATTTTTGGGTGGGCAGACCCGCCTATGGTTTTGTGCATGTGTTTGCACATGGTTTTGGGGCATGATGGTTTTCGGCCCCTAGTATTTTGTAGATCTGTTCAAGGTAACTATGGTTATGTTCTAAACCAAGTTTAATGGATTGGGCTTTATGAATGCTTCGACATGTATATATGTGTTGTAACACTAAAAGGAATATAATGAAAATCAAGCTGGTAGTCCCGATTTTGGGATCCAAGGGAAAAATATTTTTGTATATCTGTTTTATGTCTTATGCTCTCACTATTGTTTATTTTCTATCTTTAAGAATTGTTTTGTAGATACTTTTTGTACAGGTTCAAAATCTACATTTGGTATCAGAGTTGTTTTGGCTTCAAGGAGACACTTTTTTGCTGAGGGTTTTTTTTGCTCAGGCCTGTGGTAGACCCTTTTCAGTGGGAGATCTACAGGATCAATTCTTGCGGTGAAAGAAGATGGCGAGCAGTGGAAAGATAGAGATCGAGAAATTTAACATGGTTAGAGTTTGAGTTTTGGAAGCTCAAGATGGAGGATCTACTAGTTGATAAAGATTAGTGGATCACGGTAGATCTGGGTACTAAACCAACAACAATCTCAGAGGAAGACTGGGAAAAGTTGGATTGGAAGGCAAAGACCACAATACGATTGTGTATCCCAGATTTGGTATTGTTGAATGTATTTGGGGAAGCTACGATGAAGACTTTGTTGGTAAAGTTAGGGACTTTTTACCAATATAAGTCTCTAGTGAATAAATTGTTCCTGCGGAAAACGTTGTATAACCTGAGGATGAAGGATGGAGTCTTGGTGATAGAGAAATTAATTGCCTTCAATATTGTGGTAAGTAAGTTGTCATCTATTGATATTAAAATATTAGATGAAGATAAGTACATTATTTTGTTGTTTTCTCTACCAGATTCGTGGCACAGTCTAGTTATTGCAATGGGTATCAATACAACTACCTTGAATTTTTATGAAATTTTCTTAGCCTTTCCGTTGGAGGAAATGAGACAGAGAAATATGGAGGGCCAGAATGAAGATTCCTTATATGTACAAGGAAGGTCCCATAATAATAATAAAAAAAAAGTTTTAGATTGGGATATCTAAATCTCCAGGAAAGCTTGTAAAGGTGTCCTAGAAATGTGGAATGGAAAGGCACTACAAAAAGGACTATAGATCTAAATCTCCTGAGAAACGAAAGGTATCTGATGATGCTCCTTCTGCAAAGGAAAAAACCAGTGTAGATGAAGTTGGTGATGTGTATTTTTCTTCTTCTTCAAATACACATGTAAATCATAAGGCATGGTTGATTGACTTAGGTGCATCCTTTCACTTCACTCCCCATAGGGAGTGGTTCTGCAAGTGTGAGAAGTACGATGGTGGTGATGTATTATTAGGGGATGATACGAAGGCCAGAATCGTTGAACCTAGAAAAGTAAAATTGAAGCTGCAATGTGGAAGGATTAGAACACTTCCTGGTGTTCTACATATTCCTACATTGGCCAGAATATGATTTATGTAAGAAAGATGGATGATGCAGGTGTAAAAATAGTGTTCGATAAATATATATGCATGATGGTTCGGGGAGAAATGGTATTAATGTGGGGATTTCGGATTGGAACTTTTTACAAGCTTTAGGGTAGCACTATTATTAACGGGTTCAACATTTGTGTGGTTCTTGAAAGTAGAGAAAAAAGCCTCGCGGCCTCTGGAGAAAATACTATGCTATGGCATCAAAGGCTTGGACATATTGGAGAGAAGGACCTTCGGATACTACATGGTAATGGTATGGTAGAAGGTATGTCTAATTCCTTTCTGAAATTTGATTTCTATGAAAATTGTGTATATGGGAAGTGTTATTGAGTGAGTTTTCCTTCTGGTGCTAAGAAGGCGAACAATATATTAGAGTTTGTACATATTGATGTGTTTGGACCTGTGTCGGTTCCATCATTGGGAAAGTTTATGTACTATGTTTCATTCATAGATGCATTACAGAGAAGAAGATAAAGGTGTCGTGGACAGATAATGGTGGATATTTCTACAAGAAGGGATTTGAAGAGTTCTGTAAGAAGTGTGGTATAGCACGATAGAAGACTACTCCATACACACCTCATCAAAATGGAGTTGCAGAAAGAATGAACATAATGCTTATGGAAAAGTTAAGAAGCATGCTCAGTGGTACTGGGTTAGGACATGAATTTTGTGCAGAGGCAGTGGAGGCTGCATGTTACCTAGTTAACATATCGCCTTCATCAGCGTTAGAGGATAATAATCCACATAAGGTATGGACTGGTAAAAAATCCTCTCTTTCACATATGAGGGTATTTGGATGTGATGCATATGTACATGTTCTAAAGGAGAAAAGGACCAAGTTGGATAATAAATCTGAAAGGTGCACCTTTATTGGGTATAATGATGGCTTAAAATGTTACAAGCTTTGGAACCCAGAAACAAGGAAGGTTGTGTACAACCAAGATGTGGTGTTTAGAGAGGTGAAAGATGTTGTTAAACACAAATTTCTAGCAAAGGAACCTAAAAAGATAGAGTTTGAGATAAAGGAAGATGAATCAGACTCTAAAACATAACAAGATACAGAATAGGAAGAGCCAGAAACTCCAGTTGTGAGAAGATTAGTTCGAGAAAGAAGGCAACCATAAAGGTATAGTCTATCTGATTTCTGTTCAATTTTTTCTTTAACTATCACTAATGATGATCCTGGAACTATCAGGGAGGAATTGGATTCAGAGGATGGAAAACTCTAGAAGGAGGCCATGGTTGATGAAATGGCATCCTTGTACAAAAATGAGGCATGGGATCTAGTGGAGTTGCCGGCTGGAAGGAAGACCATCGGGAGAAAATGGTTGTTTAAGAAGAATATGAATGTAGAAGGAAAGGTGGAGAAATACAAAGCTGGGTTGGTAGAAAAAGGTTTTTCCCAGGTTCCAGGAATTGATTTTGCTGATATTTTTTTCTCCTGTTGCCAAGGTTTCTTCTATTAGATTAATTTTATTTGTTGCTACTACATTCGATTTTGAGGTAGAACAGATGGATGTGAAGACAAAATTTCTTCACGGGGATCTGGAAGAGGATATCTACATGAAGAAACCTGAAGTCTTTGCGGTGAAGGGTAAGAAAGAACTGGTATGCAGGTTAAAAAAGTCTCTGTATGGGTTAAAATAGTCACCAAGGATGTCGTATCAGAAATTTGATACCTATATACGAGGACTTGGCTTCACCAAAAGAAAAGAGGATCACTGTGTGTATTTTAAGTTAATTTGTGGCCGTGTTATTTATTTAGTCTTGTATGTGGATGATATATTGCTGATTGGAAATGACAAAGAAATTATCCAAGATTTTATGACCCAATTGTTCTCCAAATTCGACATGAAGGATCTTGGTGCTGCAAACTAATTTTTGGCATGGAAATTAAGAGATATCAGGCAAAGAGGAAGCTATGGTTAAACAAGAGGAAGTATGTCAAGACACTATTGTAGAGGTTCAATATGCAAGATAGTAAACCGGTGAAGATTCCTATTCCTGTAGGTGTAAAGCTATCTGCAGATCAATGTCCCAAGACACAAGACAAAGAGGAGGATATGTTCCGTGTTCCATATGCAAGTGTAGTGGGTAGCTTGATGTATGCAATGGCCTATACTAGACCAAAAATTGCACATGCAGTGGGAGTATTGAGCAGGTTTATGTCAAAAAAAGTGAAGGAGAATTGAACAATAGTGAAGTGGGTTTCCAGATATTTGCATGGCACTAGTGATTATGGTTTGTGCTACCAAGGAAGGCCAAGATTAGACAATGTTTTGGACATCCATGGTTTTTTTCATGTAGTTTGGGCTGGAGATATAGACCAAAGAAGATGTCCAAGTGGGTATGTGTTTAGCGTATTTAGAGGTGAAATCAGTTCGATGAGTAAAATGCAGTCTGTAATGGCTCTTTCAACTACAAAGGCATAATACATGGCAACAACTCATGAAAGCAAGGAAGCAATTTGGTTGCAGATATTGTGTTCAAATATGGGGTTGGTGCAGCGAGCTATAAGGATAGACTATGACAGCCAAAGTGAAATTTTCTTAGCTAAGAACCCTTCTTATCATTCAAAGACAAAGCACATTTATTTTCAATATCACTTTGTGAGAGTTGTGGTTGAGGATAAAAGGGCATTGCTAGTAAAGGTGGACACTTTGAAGAATGTTGTAGATGCATTAACGAAGTCTGTGAGCACTCATAAGTTCTCTTGGTGTAGAGAAAAAATGGGTGTTGTAGGGCTGAAATAATGAATAAGCTCTCCTATGGCCCCCTACAGAAAGAAAACAACAAGTGGGAGAATGTTGGGTATGTATTATATTCTTTCCTTGATTAGTCACATGTGCGAAGGGGTCACAGGGGGGTGATAGCCCCCTTGTTCATTGCACCGAGCATAGAGGGGTGGGTAGCCCTTACTCGAGGTCCGGGGCAACAGCCTGGGATTTGTTTTTCCTTATTTTTCGGTGGGCAGACCCACCTATGGTTTTATCCATGGGTTTGCACATGGTTTTGGGGCATGATGGTTTTCGGCCCCTGGTATTTTTTAGATCCTTCAGGGGAACTATGGTTATGTTCTAATACAGGATTAATGGATCGGGGTTTATGAATGCTTCAACATGTATATATATGTGTTGTAACACTGAAAGGAATATAATGAAAAATCAAGCTAGTACTCCCAGTTTTGGGATCCAGGGGAAACATCTTTCTGTATGTTGGGGCCCTTGTTTTGAAATTAAACAGTTTTGTGTTGTGGAGAACAGGTGGCGGAGCGCAACCACAGTAGACAGAGAGTTGTCATGGCTGCAAAAAGGTAAAGGGAAAGTGGCATGACTGTTAAAGAAGCAGCTATAGATGGCAGAGGGAAGCGGTAGAAGACAATAAGTGGGACTCCCAACAATCAGGGAAAGCAGCAAACAGTCAAGTGGAAAAGAAGGAATAACTGTCAGTCGCACTGGCAATGGAACAAATAGGAAATCGATCAGCAGAAGGAGAAGGTTGGATCAGTAGGGATCAGAGAGCAGGAGCCGTAGGGGAGCTCTGTTCATGTTGTTCTATTCTCTCTCTCTCTCTCACTGTTCTGTTTTGTTCTATATCTTGTACTGCGATTGTAATAAGTTCTGCCATGCATGCTCTAAGGAGTGTTGTAATAGTATTTTGATGTTAATGCATCACTTTCTAAGATAAGGCTGTTGTTCTGAGTTCTGTCATGGGTTATGGTTTAGTGGCATACACGGCTATTTTGAATTTTTGTTTATCATTCTGATGAGGTTCATGATTATTGTTATTTGTCTGGTAATTACACTTAATCTAAGTACTTAAGTTATGGATGGTTTATGTATTTACCATACTTGATCGATACCTGACCCAACGCCAGCCTTAGTAAGGTTGCGACACGCCTCGGGTGAGACACTATGTTCATCAGAGCAGGGTGAAAATGCCGGCGTTGTGCTAGACTACTGCTGTAACCATTTTTGGCCACCTTTTTGAACCTGGGTCTCCCCCGTGAGACCTCATTTCTTGCCAACAAATGGTTCCATTGCCGGGACCCGAAATCTCATTCTGGAGTTTGATCATGGTATCATAGATCTTAGAGAAAGAAATATGGAAATGGTGGGATAACCATCTGGACCTATTCATATCTCAGCAAGCGGAAGTGAGACAGCAGAAAGAGAAGACTATCAAGAACCATATTCTCTTCTCTGAGTCTGCTAGTGATATTTACTAGATATTTTGGGGAATGTTTCTTGATGAGCTCTACAACTGGTTGTGGAGATTACATATCAAGGTAGTCCCGAGAGGGTTGCGGACCGTCTGTCGCAAGTGGGTGCACTCAAACATGGTAGCACTCCATCGGTTAGATACCGAGTTGACCTGAGCTATAGATTTCTGGGTGCAATCTACCGTGGAAGGATACATAGTAGAGTTCGCAACTAAATGCTACCAATATTTCTCAAAAGCGGAGGACGTATAAGATTAGGGTTGTGCGGAGTACTGTTGAGAGAGATCCCTCTATGGATTAAGGCGTTGATGGTGGATGAAGGACTGATGGAATTCAAAAAAGCTAAGATGGAGACCTAAACCTCCAGTACTGGGGGAAGGGACTGAAGGAAATATGCTACAAGTAAGCTAAAAAATGGGAATAGGGATATGGATGTCGAGACCTCTAGTAGGTTAAGGGAACGATCAGCACATCGGAGGGTACAACTTGCTGAGAAGTGGCGAGAAAGGGCTATGAAAGAATTGGAAAGACAACAAGGAAAAGGGAAAGAAAAGGGAGAGGCGCCTTAAATGACGAAGCAGATGGAAGGTCAGACGGGTTCCTAGGATATGGGGGGACAACCAAGGAAGTACGACAGGTGTATAGGAGCCTAGCCCCAATAGAAAAGGGAAAGGCATATGATAGAAATGATGTGTGCCCCGAGGAGACATCCGATGTAGATCTACATGTTGCGATGGAGCAGTTATTCTGAGAAAGGCCGCCACCCATAATCCCAGGTAACTCTATTCCCCAAAGCTCAAGTAGCTCTAATCCCGTCCTTCCCCTAGTACTCTATCAGCCACTAAGTGATTTTTTTTTTAAGTTACGAGAATTAAGTAAGCCAAGTAGCATTCAGTCCACAGCAGTAATACAATCTAGCAACTGTACTGGTACTACCATTGCATAGCCGAGAGTAAGGGGATTTGTTCTAGTAAGCCCCACACAAGGAAACATGAGAAGGTCGTTTACTAGGTACCCAGAGTTTTCAGGGAGGGGTAATGACGATGTGGAGCAACACTGGTACCTCTGGGAGGCCATATGGAGGGCTCAACAGACACTATAGATAGTTAAGTTGGTATAATTTCAAACTACTCTTTGGGAGAGAGCTCTATGCTGGTTTATAAAGTGGTCTGACACTCATCAGAATCCAACATTAGACGATGTAAAAAAGGATTTTGTGAAAGAGTTCAAATTACCCCAAACAGATTAGCAGGGTTTATCCGAGATGTGGAAAATAAAACAACGAGAAGGGGAAATTGGATGGGATTTGATGAGGAGATTCAAGGATGCGGTTGGAAAAATCAGCTACCCGATCGATCCCAACCACCAAAAGGATTGGTTTATCAAGGCCCTTCTCCCACTAACAAGGACCCTGCTAACACAACAAAAGATCGAGATGTTGCAAGATGCATTAGAACAAACCATGAAGATAGAGGTCATGGCGGGATACCCACAAGAGTTTAGAGTAGGGGCATCAGCTCAGGACCCTTCCATTCTGGGACTATAGCATTAAATATCTAGCCCAGTAGAAAAACTAAAGGAAATTCAACCCCTGCATCCAGTGAGGCCAAATGTATGGTGTACGCACTGTCTAATGGAAGGACATGTGGTAACCAAATTTCCTCGATTACGAAGCCATAACGTGGTAACACCAGCAACAGGGGCACTAGGAGCTCCATCAGTAGGAGGGGTTGCGCAAATAAATACCCAAGGATTATATCCGCCGCAACACCCATACTCTGGGTTCCCCGCACAAAAAAATTGAGCAACGACTGAGTATTGCGAGATCTGCGAAGGCATGGGCCACTCACCCCATTTATGTCCTATACTGCAAAAGTACTCCAATCTCCCAAAAAATGTATACTGTGAGTTCTATGCATCTACCACGCACAACACAGAGCAGTGCAGAGCTCTGGATGCTTTGGTAGAACGGTTAGACAGACCTTCATATAGAGTGAACGAGGCTTTTAGAGGATGAGGAGGAGGCATGAGAGGAGGCTGAGTGGGAGGAAGAGGACCATTACGATGCTACAACTGTGACCAAGAGGGCCATGTATCTAGGGAATGTCCACTTCCTAGAAGACCCTGGTGCTCTCAGTGCAGGGTTGATATGGACGCAACATAGGACTGCCCAGAGCTCATCAAAAGATGGGAAGAAAGGGCTAGAAAAAGAGGAAAAAATCTAGCAAATGTCAAGCCAAGAATAATCGAGGCTCAAACCATGCAGAGCATAGCTATGGCGATGTGGGGAGGAAAACGAACTGGGGAAGATGCACAAAGGATGGACCCAATAAAACTGGTAAGATCAATATCTCCAAAGCCAACATTCAGGCCAGAGAAATAGAAGTAATTCTTTCAAGAGGCAGCAGAAGCATTTTCCTAGCTTGGGGGAAGCAAAGGAATCAAAATTCCCCGACCAAAGGAAGAGGATGAAAACCAAGCCAATACAGGCACTACAATTGAAGAATGGTTCTGTTTATTTCCAAAAATTGTTAATAATGCACCCATACTGGAACAATTAAAATAGAACCTAGAAAGGGTAGTGCAGAAGACGACGGATCCAGGGGAATCATCTGGCACGGCACATAAATATATACAAAGAGTGAAGAGAAATAAGATAAGGACAGACAAAGAGTTCTGGGTGAATACTCAAGTCGCAAGATTCCAAATCAAGGACACAATGCTTGATTTGGGGTCCGACCTAAATATCTTGCCTAGAAAAATGTGGGAAGCATTAGGGAAACCAAGACTAACATACTCACCAGTTCAAATCCGTATGGAAAACCAGTACTGCATTGTGCCCATAGGCAGGATGGAGGAGGTCGAAGTCGATGTTGTGGGAGTAAAGACGAAGACGGATTTTGAGGTCATCGATATTATAGGAGACAAAGATCCCTATCCAGCATTACTAGGGATTGACTGGGCTTTTGAAATCTATGCAGTAATGGATTTAAAGAAGTAACTAATGATATTTGAAGAAGGAGAGGTCAGAGTCACCCAGCCAGTTGACCCGTATCAAGGTCCTTGATACACAGAGTCTGTCGATAATGGAGAAGATGCTCAGCTTCTTGGCCATCTTTATGAAATGACTACAGGAAAAAGGGAAGATTACATCAACCTGATGGCGATAGGATCGGTGAGTTGGAGGAACATTCAAATCTTAGACCTAGGCTCAGAGATAGCCTGGGAGGATTGGCAGCAAGGGGGATATGAGACCAACACAAGGAGATGGGCCATCATTAGAAGAATCAATTGGATCGAGACTGACGTAAGAGGTTACCCAACCTTGTCTGATATGAACGTTGTAAATACTTTCATTATCAAAACATAAGACAATGTACCAGAGGATCAGAGGGTCCCACTCATGGACTTGGCCTAGCAATCCATGACTGCAAGATGGTGGCAAAACCACCATGACTCACTATCGCGATGGGACAAAATTTCAGCAGCACTGAAAGCCAGGTTGAAGGGAGAAGAAGGACCCCCATGCACTTGAAATTTCCAGGGGAATTTAGACCCCAAAAAGCATTTCAAGAAGTGTGAATATCAATGGAAAACTGCAGGATACTCACACGAGTTGTGGGTCCACAAATTTATACACTCCCTCAATAGGATTCCACAGGATTGGTACCTAATGGAGGAGAGGAAAAGGGGAACTGGCACTTGGAAAGAAGTTACGAAGAAATTTACAGAATGCTTCTTATTTGAAGGAAAGACAGATACAGTTACCCAAGTGGTACAGGCCATTAAAAAAGTACTGTTCTTCCCAGAGAATCAGGAGGACGACGAGCAACCACTCCCGAACTAAAACATCCGGCAGTCAGTAGCGTGCAAGAAAATAGACAGTGAAATGGACAATGATAGTCTAGAGGGACTTCGACATCTATATTTTGAAGAAACAAAGGGAGAACGAAATATTTAGGAAAACCTGAAAACCGAGGGAATTCATTTGCTCCCCCTCAAATCTAAGAAAATGAATATTGGGACCAAAAAGAAGCTGAAATTAGCATTGATCGGGGACTACTGGGATATTGAGACGAACAAGGAAATATTCAGTCTACTACAGGAATATGAGGAATTTTTTCTGTTGTCCATAGTCGACTTGAAAGGAATCAAAGGGGACCTGGGAGAAATGCATATAATACTAAAGCTTGATGTAAGACCAATCAAGCACAGGCCCTATCGATTGAATCCGAGGGTAAAGGAAAAGGTTAAAGCAGAAATCGACAAGATGCTGAATGAATGGTTGATATTCCCAGTGGAGGAAGTAGAATGGGTAAGTCCCATATCTATATAGAGAAAAAATGATAAGGCGGAAATCTGAGTCTGTTTTGATTATAGAAGTTTGAACAATGCTTGTATACATGACCCATTCCCCACCTCGTTCATTGATGAAGTCCTACACAATGTTGCGGGGAACGAAGCATATTATTTTACAAATGGATTCTCAGGGTACCATCAAGTCAGGATACCCAAGGAAGATAAGAAAAATACAACCGTCACCACTGAATGGGGCTCCTTTACATACCACGTAATTCCATTCAGCTTGAAAAATGTGCCAGCAATATTTTCACGCATTGTCATAGCAACATTCCACAACTATATCCACAAATTCCTAGAGGTCTATATGGACGACTAAACCATCTACAGCCTGTTGAAAGAACGTGCCATGCTACTAAGAATTATGTTTGATAGGTTTATATAGCTACAGATCTCATTGAACCTAAAGAAGTGCATCTTTGCGGTGTCGTTTGGAACATTGCTCGGACACGTTGTATGCAAACAAGGAGTTTGCGTAGATCCAACAAAGGTAGTGGTCATAATAAACATGGAAGCTCCAAAAACTGTGAAAAAATTGAGGTCACTGTTAGGCCATATAGGTTATTACAGGCGATTCATCTAGAACTACACGAAGATAACAACCCCATTGGAAAAGTTGTTACGGAAATCGGAACAATTCAACTAGACAAAAAGTTTTGCAATGACCCTAGAAACCTTGAAGGAAAAATTGGCAAGTGTGCCAATATTGGTTAATCCATATTGGGACAAACAATTTTATGTCCAAATTGATGCTTCAAGCATTGCACTTGGAGCGGTTCTAGCCCAACCAGGGGATACTACAGTTGATCACCCAATGTACTTTGCAAGTCAGAAACTATCAACAGCGGAACAGAACTACACCACAACAGAAAGGGAAGCACTAGCAATGGTGTACTCCCTCCAAAAGTTCTGCCACTACCTACTAGGAGGAATGTTCATGTTTTTTATAGATAATTCAGCTCTGAAGTATCTAGTGAACAAATTGGTTTTGGAAGGAAGGATATGAAAATGGCTCCTACTCTTTCAAGAATTCACCTTCGAGGTGATAGTCAAACCTGGGCAATTGAACGTGGGACCAGACCACCTGTCAAGGCTAGAAACCAGAGAAAATGAAGGATCTCTGGATGATCATCTGCTAGACACTGATATTTTCAGGGTAGAAGCCATCCCAGAGTACCTGGATCAGATTGCGACCTACCTAACCACAAGACAGTGCCCAAAGGAATATACTGCAGTGTAGAAGAAACACCTAGTAGTCCGGGCCGCAAAATACCAGCTCATCGCAGGACACTTGTACAAAATGGGGTTGGACTAGATCTTATGAAGACGTGTCCTGGACCACGAGAGGGAGGCCATACTATGGGAGTGCCACTTTGGAGTTGCAGGAGGACACATAGGAGCCAAACGGATGGCTAGAAAACTACTACAGGCAGGCTTATGGTGGCCGACGGTACACATTGACAGTAAGGAGTTTGTAAAGAAATGTCATGTTTGTCAGAGAATAGGACATCCATCACATAGAGATGAGCTTCCACTACACCTAGTAAAAGCACTAAAACCATTCGAGAAATGGACAGTTGATTTTATAGGCTCGATTGCACCTGTGGCAAGAAACTCCCAGGCTTGGTATATCATCACTGCAACTGAATATTTGAAAATATGGGTAGAGACAATGCCCGTGAAGGACTGCACAACCAACATAGTAACACGGTTCATATTTGATAACATAATTAGCCGATTTGGTTGCCTGAAAAGTCTGACCAGTGATCAGGGTACACATTTCGTCAATTCCACCATTAAATCCCCGGTCGAAAGCTTCATGGTACAACATCACAGGAGCAGCCCCTATCACCCACAAGCTAATGGAAAGGTAGAGGCATTCAACGAAATCCTCGAAAAAGGATTAACAAAAATCTGCAACGCTCAACGAGACGATTGGGATGAATGTATACCAGCAGCTTTGTGGGCATATCGAATGACTGTCAAGAGACTCAATAAGAAAATCTGTTCCAACTTGTGTACGGAAGAGAGGCTGTAGTACCAGTAGAGTTTGCAATACCCAACCTCCTAATCGCAACCTCACTCTAGTTATTAGAAGAGGAATCCCTAAAGGACAGATTACAGGAGCTGCAGGGGCTGGAAGAAGACAGGTTTGTAGTATAATTCCACCAAACTCTCCAAAAGGAGAGACAAAAAGAGTGGTACGACTGCCACATCAAACACAAAACTTTCAAGATTGGTGGAAACGTTTTACTATATGATAGCAGGTACAAAATGTTTTCAAGGAAACTGCATATTCATTGGCTAGGACCGTATCATGTAATCGAAATCAAAGAATTTGGAGCAGTGTGCTTAGCATAGCTAGATGGCCCAGGATGGGTGAACGACACATGCCTGAAACCCTACCACGAGTAAGTTCTGCATTTTTTTTCAAATAAGCTCTTGCAACTGAGAGAAGTCAGTAGGGTAGAGTAGGCTAGAATAGATCGAGTCAATAACTCTCTCGTACCCAAGAAGATATTAGATAGGATTCCCAATAAAGATACTTTGTAGCATAATAAAAATTCACTGTTGTGTTGTGGAGACTGCAGCGCAACCGATTGTGGTCGGGGGGATCAGGTCCAACATGTCAGCCACGTCAGAAGGAAAAGCGTGTCGAGCATCATTCCATCATCATTACTCATAGTACCCATGTCAGTCCGTAGGATTACTGATATTTGAAAAATAATTGCCATAATTAGCATCACCCATACTGCAATAAAATTTCCATAATAAGCCATAACCATCACCTATCACATCTACCCAAACCCCAAAACCACAATCATATTTGTTAGAACCCACCTTAGCTCGGTAACTAATCACACGATTATAGCTGTGGGGAAAGGCAGGGGAAATTAATTAGTTATGGGGTCTTATCAACCTCATGTGTGCTGGTTACTTACATAACCTGCATGACAGAAAGAGCGAGAATGCCGGAGAAGTCTGAGTTAGAATCAAAAATAGAAAATGCAGCAAGGGAAACGTCGCTAGAGAAAGAACAAAGAAGGAGTCGAGAAGCAGGGATTCATAAGGGAAGGGGAGGAATAACGTTGCAAGTGTATCAAAGGAGATCAAAGATGACCAGGGTAGCACTAGCAGTCATTGCGCATGGGCTTGATGAGAGGATTCACAAGATGGAATCCTTGGTAGGAAAATACAACAGTGCCTCATTGATTGCTACCGATCTCATAGACTCTTTCCAATTCCCAGCAACGAAGAAACAAGTCTACACGGAAAATTATGCAACAGAGGTAGGACAACAAGCACAAAGAGTACTTCCAGAGTTCAGAGGTATGCAAAAATCCACCATATTGAACCTACGAAACCTTCCAGTGTTTGGCACTATGGGAGAAGCAATTAAATGCACCAAGTTTTTACTAAGCAGAATTCATAATTGGTCGCTCTGGCAGGGAAGAGAGATCCAAATTCACGTTGAAGACATTCATAGATTGATTGGGTTATCATAGGAGGGGAGAGACGTCTCTACAGCTTTCCAGACGGTGTCCAAGAGAGCAAAGAAAGTCTGGGAAATCAACTACTCCAAAAAGTACGACACCAAGAAAGGGGGAAAAGGAGCTACGATAGACTTAATCAACAACCCGGTGATCAAGTTTGCATGTTACTTGATTGCAAGAAAAACAATGAGACATTATACGAAAGGGGAATGCACGCTAGACACTATCTCAGTTGCGGAGCATTGTCTCCAGGGGGCACAGTTGAACTCGTGCATGTTTCTACTTAATGAATTGTTTGAAGCATGCGAGGACAACTACAGGAGGGCCACAGGATTCACCTATGGGTACCTTGTCGTTGGCCATGTGGAAATGGAAATTTCTAGGAATAAGGCAACCACTTGAAGTGGCACCAAGCCAGCCAATCACAATGAAGTCCACACCTTGGAAAACATCAGGGGACCCCAGCTTAAAGGAGGTGAACTAGGAGGTGTTCAAGTTTTGGTACAGCCAGATGGTGGATGTTGTGATGAGCCAATAACGAATTCCACGGACTCTTCTAGACAGCTATGCGGTGCAAATATGGTTTTGGGTTAACCATAAGTAGACTTACATCCAGCCAGTCTACGTGCCAGAGTCAACCTTCAAGATGAGGTCGTTGAAATTCCAAATTGATGAGCAAGATTTTCACACAAAGGTATGCTCCTGGCCCAGGTTAGAAATGGATATAAGAAGCAGAGTCTACATCTACTCGTTCGATGGAATGCTGCCAGACACATCGCCAGGAGAGACAACAGAGGAAGCGATGGCTAGGATGTTGCAGCTACAACTAACTCCAATCATCAAGCAGCTAAATACCAAGGTACATAGCTTTAACTGGGTGGTCCAAACTTTAACTCATGATTCTTGTTTGTTTCCTACATTCACAAAATTTCAGGCAGAAAATGTTGCATCCTCTTCCATTCCAGTCCCCCTAGTCACCACCCTACCATTGGACTTGTTTACCTCACCACCAGTAGCCACCACAGCTCTAGTCAGGAAAAGTAAAGCCTCGAAGCTACCTGTAGCCACCCCCAAGGCTAAGAAGGTGAGGTCACAATGTTCAGCCAAGTCGTTGATCAGATAGGGGAAGATCAAACACAACATATGGAGACATAGGGTCCCAATCGGGAAGGCCGCAAATAGAGACCCCGGGCGACTCGGGAGCTAACCTCCCATAAACCCCAAATAATTTCTCAACATCCGTATATCACCTCCTCGCACTCACCAACCATCAATCACCACCTCATTCACTTCCAAATATCACCCATCTCGCACACCCTCCACATCAGCCACAATATCTAACACAGTCAGGGTGCAAACTAAAACAAACGGAGATGCTGAGACCAAGGTTAACTCGGGTACAGAAATGATACCCGAGGTTAACCAAACCCTGGTTGGACCAAGTTATTTTTAGGAACTTTTAAGGCAAGACACATCTTTTGCTGAAGACGTAGCAACTCAAGCCAAAGAGCTGAATCTATTACAATAGGAAAGGCTGATACTTTAGCGAGTCCAACCCAATATAAGCATGGGTAACCCCATTGGTCTAGTGCCACAACCAACTCAACCACAGTCACCACAAGAGCACTTAGCAAGATCCATTACTAGTGGTCAGCCGCTCCAAGAACGACAACCAAATCAAGATATCTCTGGAGCTGAAATTTTGGAGACCTGGGGAATGGCCCAATTGTATAATTTCATTAAGAAGGTAGCGCAATAGGCAGAGGGGCTTCACACAGAACTTCAGCAGAGGTTCGAGCATCAACAAGTACAAATTATTGCACTTACTGAAGAGCGCAAATAGCTGAGAATCGAAAAAAACCCAACTCTAGGGCCAACTGGACATGGTGACCAAGGTCTTCCAGGAACTTTGGCCCATGGTGACAGCCCACAACAATCAGATACCAAGTAACCTGGCAGAGGACGACGTAGTCGGACAGTCCATTCACATCTGCATGGCCTGTTCGAATCTCAACATAGAAAACAAGGAGCTGAGGGTCGCATTGGAGGCTAGGCCCATGCTGTTGAACCCAGCCATCATTTACACAGAGAAAATCGTAGAGCGACAGACCCAGATCGTCTGGATGTAGGAAATCCTAAGTATTGCAGTCAAGGAGGCATATGACCTACTGAAGGGTCTACAGGAATGTCCACCTCTCTTGCCTTAAAGTCACAACCAGTTTCAGCAAAGCTACAACAACTATCAAAACAGATTCAGGGGGCCACAGACTCGGACAGACTCGACCAATTGTATGCTCAAGTGGAGGATCTTGAAGTCCAAATATAACAGATTGAGGAAAATCTAGCCACAACCAAACAAGCCCTATGGGAGCTCAGGCGGCCGGTGAATACCACGACACATTCAATACAGAAAATAGCCACCGAGGCCAACGTCCAGATCTCAGATGTCTTCAGCAATCTACCTACCATCGTGGGAGAAGAGGAGGTCACCCAGATCACAACAGAAATGGAACTGCTTATGCAAGGATGGCAGCAAGCCATTGACAGCTTCCAAGAGCTAAAAGCTTTCGCACTAACAAAGGTCCCAGAGTTGGGGCCCTTGTGACGCAGAGGAAATGGAGCAGACAAAATGGGCCATGGAGTCAAGCGGACCAATGGAAACCGAAGCAGCAGGAAACAATCGACTCAGGATGAGTCAATAGGATGTGGTTAGGGCCCGTTGGGGCCCTTGTTTTAAAATTAAACAGTTTTGTGTTGCGGAGAACAGGTGGCAGAGCGCAACCACGGTAAATAGAGAGATGTCATGGTTGCGAAGAGGTGAAGTGTAGGTGGCACGACTGTTGCGGAAGAAGGTACAGATGGCAAAGGGAAGCAGCAGAAGACAATCAGTGGGACTCCCAGCAATCAGGGAAAGCATCAAACAACTGAGCGAAAATGAAGGAAGAACTGTCAGTCGTGCTGGCGATGGAACAAATAGGCAGTCGATCAGTAGAAGGAGAAGGTTGGCTCAGTAGGGATCAGAGAGCAGGAGCCGTAGGGGAGCTCTATTCATGTTGTTCGGTTCTCTCTCTCTCTCACTGTTTTGTTCTATTGTATATCTTGTATTGCGATAGTAATAAGTTCTGCCATGCACGCTCTGAGGAGTGTTGTAATAGTCTTTTTTTGTTAATGCATCACTTTCGAAGATAAGGTTGTTGTTCTGAGTTCTATCATGGTTATGGTTTAGTGGCATACACGACTATTTTGAATTTTTGTTATCATTCTGATCAGGTTCATGAGTATTTTTATCTGTCTTGTAATTACACTTAATTGAAGTACTTAAGTTATGGATGGTTTATGTATTTACCATACTTGATCGATACCTGACCCAACCCCAGCCTTAGTAAGGTCGCGGCATGCCTCGGTTGAGACACTCTATTCGTCAGAGCAAGGTGAAAATGCCAGCGTTGTGCTAGACTACTGCGGTAACCCTTGTTGGCCACGTTTCTGAACCTGGGTCTCCCCCCTAAGACCTTGTTTCTTGCCAACACTGTATATATGTTTATGTTTTACGCTCTCACTATTGTTTATTTTCTATCTTTAAGAATTCGTTTCTAGATAATTTATGTATAGGGTTAAAACCTACATATATCCAAAATAATTTTTTATTTTGTAAAGTTTCTATTCACTCATGGAATTTCATGTTTCATGTTTTAGTCTATGTGGGATTTAGTATTTTTCCTCTTCATCCCCCTGTCAATTCAATGATATTACATCGTATACAAGTATTTATACACATTGCTATAAGCTTATTTGTTACTCTAGAAAACATTACAGTTAATTTTTTAAATAAGTAACAAACTATTTTTTCGACCCATTTCAACCATTTGTTAAAAACTATATTGATACAAGAAAAAAATGATAGTTAAAAAAACAATCATACATAGTAATTTTTACTAAAAATACGGCAATTTTTAGTACAATATACTTTCCTTTTACCTTTGGTTCTTGTAATTCCTAGGAAAAAGGTTGTGAGCTTCAATGTTGAAAGTCAGAGTAAATAAAGAAACGCAAATATGAAACAACACCCTTTACCATTTTCTTCCTTCATATGACCACCAAAATTAATTACCATATAAATTTACCATTTTCATCCTTCATGTGACCATATAAATTTACAATATGGTTTTCCTAGGCTTATTATTCAATATGTTTCATGGTTAGATCTTGTTTTTCAGGGGATGGCCACCATATTTTGGTTGATCCATATTCATATTCAACACGTTCATCTTAAGATTTATTAAACATTCACATAGGAAGAAATATACAGAGAAAAAACTGAATGCAAATTGATCGAATACACAACAAGAAAAAAAGTTACGTGGTAAAACCTTGAAAGTGTGTCAAGGAAAACTCCATGGGGCAAGGGATTGGAAATATTAATTCTCAAATATGATTCTCCATAATTACAAGCCTCTCAGGAAATCCCAATTAATATGGGCTACTTCATTACTTAACTTCTTCTCGTTATAAAACTGACTAAATGGTAAAAGCTAACTTTACCCATAATTACGTTATTTAACATAATTGTTATCATATTTCAACAATCTCCACCTTGAAAATAATTTTCCTATTATTTTTCCCATGCCCATTCATTATTTATTCTGAAAGCTAAGAGAAACTAAACACCATCACAACTTCTTTGTTGCAACTGGCTTCATGAATATGTCTGCACGATTCTCCTATGTATAGACCTTATTGAAAGTTACTTTTCCATCATTGATCATGTTGGCATGTGACCGCGCATAACATGGAGAAGTGGTCCCTATAAGGAAATCACAGGGCAAAGGCACGAATCTCTAAGGGTAAGGCCAAGATATTCAATCACGGGGCCGGAAGGACGCCCCATAGTCAAAGAGCAGTTCAACAGACGGACCAATAAAAGAAATTAAGGGTTATGGAAGAGGCACAAAGGGAAATTAGTCGGTCAGGATAAAAGCGTAGAATTTAAGCATAGAGATGGACGGTGGAGATTAAAATGCACACCGCTCCCCGCAAGTTTTAAAATTTACATATTAAGACTTACAGAAACTTATCTTGCCACCGATGTGACTTGGTGGGACCCATCCAACCTTTATACATCCCCCAAATCCGCATGCAAACCCTTGTATTCCGCATTTTCCTTACCTTTCTCCTTTTCACACTTTGCAGCATCTAGCGCGTCACATGTCACAATTCCCACAGTTTATAACTTACCTCTTTAGCACCTACAAAGTGTTTTATTTAAGTTGCGATGTGGTTTCCCCAGCATAGTAGCTCCTCCCCCCACTTCATGGTCGTTTGCAATACGTATCACATATCTTATGAAACATCATAAAAACTTTTCCTTACCGCATAAAACATTCACTGATTTATAAACTATGTTGGTTGCATTGGGCTACATTTATCCCTCACACATCATCCTCCATTGAACACAAATCACCCTTTGCAGTTTTAAGCATTTACCGTATTTCCCAAATGCTAAATTCTGCAATCTGCAATGCGGGCGGGTCCCTCTCCCTGCACTTCGCAAGTTTTAGATTTTAACCCCCCTGCTTATAAAAAAACACTAAGATCTACGATTTGCGATGCAGTCGGTCCCACTTTCCCCTGCCATGTCACTTACTTCCTCCCTACACTTTTTACTTCACATTTTTTCATGTTTACCTCCTCTGTGCTTATAAAAAAAAATTAAATATTGTGATATGTGGGCTGCGGTCAGGTCCCACTTTTGCTCCATGTCACTTCTCTCTCCCCACACTTCACACATCGTACATTTTAGAGTTTACCTCCACGGCTTCATGGTAAATATTTTCGATTACGACGTGGTTTTTCCCCACCATAATACTCTCCTCACTTCCCTCCGCCTTTCCTCCATCTCCAATCACTCCCTCCTCATCTGACGGTCCTTGTTGCATTTCTCACCCCCCCGCAGTTTTCAAACTTTAACCATGGGGGGGGGGGCGCGAAATGGGCGGTACCTATTACCGGACACTCCTCCACATGTCTTCCTCTCATCATTTCGCACCCCCCTGCTCCGATACCACCTACCACTCGAGACCCCCTCTGAAATTTGGTTCTCGTTTTGCTATTCAAAAATACTGCATGGGATTTTGAGATGGAACATGTAGTTGTGTTTTATGCGGTTTTCTCAGGAGATCTCTGTTGAAGAACCAAGTGCGCTCAACATGATAGGCTTCTTCATAAGGGGTTAAGTGGAAATTACCATACTAAGGGAGTGGAGGTTTGCAGGCAATAGATGGAATCGTGAAATGACAGTCAACCTTTCCACCTAGGACCGCTCCTTGCGATACCATCTTGAAGGCTTCCATTATTAGCCTCAATGGGAAACCATGTCCTTTCTGTTTTTGGTTTAATTTTGATGATTTTGCTGGTGAAATCCCAATTTCACCCCATTCCTATTTTAATTATATAAGTACAAAAGTATTTCTCAATGTATGCTCTACAAGTTAGGTAGGATGTTTTGATTTCATAGATATGGGTCGATCATAAAGGATTAAATACCATAGACCCTCCAAGGAAAATCTATATATAGTAAGTTCTAAGATGAAAGAAGGGTTCTGGAATTTTGGAAGAATTTTGCTGTAGTATTATGCTCCCTGTGCTCTGAGATACATATTTGGGAGAGCTTTTTGAACTTAATCTAGTACAACGTTGTTATATGGATTCCAGATGGAGCAATGAGTAGTATGTATCCATTTTCCTCTGTTATCAGTAATATCTTTTTATGTATAATCATCTTTCATACTATTCTGCTTTGAAGGTCTGTGTAATGTAGCTACTGGTAGTCTGCAATTTTATTCATGAAGTCATGTTTGCATAACGCTCAGGTGTTAACGCTCATGTATTAAGCTTGCCACACTCCCTTGATTTGTGCTCTACGAACCTGTATTGTTGCCCACATCTCATTCATATCCGCTTCCTCTAAGGTCACTGGGGGACAGATTCTTAAATCTCTTATGCCTGTCTCTTGTGGTTTCCTTCTCAGTTCTTTCTCAATTCCCCCTGCATATTTTAAAATTTGTTCTCATTGTTTTATACTTGTCCCATTTAAAAGCCATCAAGCCTCACAGCCTCTTGAGCCCTCTCACAGTATAGGGAATTCACATGAATTGACTCCAAGGTATTTTCCACCCATGAACCACCAAAACCATTGTTCTCTTATTCCATATTTTGTCAGAGGCATTTATACAATTTTCCACATTTACCCTCTAATTTTAAGATGTCCTAGGCACTGGTCTTTTGCAACTCAAGGTTGTCTCTAGGAGCTACACCATATTTTTGGTCCCATTGTCGAGGAAACGAATGAAGAAATATTTTCCATGGGATACAACATTATCTTCACCCTTCAATTAGGTGAGCATGAAGGGTTGAGAGTTGCATGTTCCTCACCTTGGTGACTCCACAGTAAAATAGTCCTAATCAGAAGTAATCCTGGCTTTCAATAGGCCTCACACCAGATCTAGATTCACCATCTACCTCCACCTCTAAATCAGATGGTCGTGCTGAGTTTAATTTTCAACAATTATTCCCCCTTGGCCCTCCCTCGACCTCTAAATGATATGCCACAAGATTATTTAGAGCTTCTGCCTCGGTTCACCGAGGAAGATAGCAATTCTGCGCAAAGACACATTGAACAATTTTGCGCCTTTTCTAATAATGTAAATTTAGAGCACTTAGATGTGGTATTAAGGCTTTTCATCCAATATTTGGATGAGGAAGCCCTTAAATGGTTCAAGTCTCTAGCTGACGACACAGTCCACACTTGGGAAGAAATGGAAAATTTCTTCACACTGAAATGGTGAGAAAAGAGGGACCATGGATATGTCCTCACATACTTCAATGTTCTCGAGAAGAAGCACAATGAGGATGTAAAAGAGTCTATAAAGAGGTTAAATAAGCTTTATAATCATCTTCCTGCTGAAATAAAGCCTCACCAAGCAGCCGTTAAGGTGGTTTTCATCGAAGCTTTCAAGCCAAGTTTTGGGTTCACCTTGAGAGAAAGAAGATCCACATCTCTGGATCAGATCCAAAATGATGCGTTGGAGGTATAAGAAAACTTTTCTTCTACTGATAAGTTCAAGGGGAAGATAGAAAATGAAGCTAGAAGAAAGAAAGGGGAGGATACTTCTACCTCAAATCAGGAGAGGGAATCACAGGAGTATATACTTGAAGAAATGAACAAGTTGATTAAGAACCTCTCAAATAAGCTAGTTAAGTTTGAATCAGAGGCCAACAGTTCCCCTCCTCATTCCAACCAAATGATTCCTAACTAGGGGTCTAATCCTCAATATCTAAGGCCCCATTTGTAGTTGTTTCAATAGACTAAGGAAGCCTCGGAGAGCCAAGAAGGTCAATTCCTCGCCTACTCTAATGATGAGGAGGGTGAAATTACCTCGTAGGGGGAGCAAGAGGAGAGATAAGTTCCTTCGGCAGATCAAGATATTAACAAGTACTATAGGCAATTCATGGATTTAATGCAAGCTCAAATCCACAGGAAGTATGATCTTTGGTCCTCCATAAATAAAACCCGAGGGAAAGAACAAAATGAAGAGTTAATATCAAGAGAAAAAACCTCTCCTAGTCCTGCTAGTAAAGGGAAGAAGTCGTTAAAAGATTCAGCCCCTCATATGGACACTGCATCCTCTTCGACAAAGAAAGAAGTTGATCCTCCTGAAGATAAGAAGCCCTCAACTATACCCTTGAAACCACCTAACCCTCCTCAAGAGCAGTTTGAATAAGTCTTTACAGAAAAATGGCCCACTCCCTTTAATCTCTTAGAAGAATGATCCATGATGGTTCTTGGACTTCATGTGGAAAACCAGTCCCTCTCCTATTCTAAAGAAGAGAGATATGAGCTTACCATCCATGAAGAAGGAGAAGAGATGGAGTATTTCCCAGAGGACAACACCAAAAATCAACAACAGTCTGGTGATGTGGAAGCAAGGGTAGCAAAGTTTAATTGTCTAGATCCACAAGAACACCTTAAGCCAGTAGTGTTGTATTCAGAGATTGAACACAAATCAAGTGTGCCCAATGAAAGCCAAGAAAGTGCACTAAAATAAGACCAATCATGTTTGTTGATTGAAGATCACTCAAATATTCCTTCTGAGTGTGAAGAACTTGAAGAAGATCATAAAAGTTCTTCATCATTAAGTTCTTCATGGGGTTTTGAGGAAACACAATATATTTCTATTAGTGAAGATCCTTTACCTGAGATGATTGAGAGTTTGCAAATCCCCTACAAGCCTCCATATGAAAAAGGAAAATATGGAGAGCACACAATGCAGTTGATTATAATGGAAAAGGAGAAGAATCAAGAATCATCCTTTTTGTTTGAAGACAGTCAGTGGCAACGCACAAGCAAAGTAGCAGTTTGGAATGAGGTCTGTTTTCTTGTTACAAATCCTCTAGAAAAACTCATGTTGCATGTTTACCATGATCCTTTGGGTAGTATATTGCAGCCATCAGTGAAGGAGGAATTTTCCAGGTTTATCAATGGATCTATGAAATTCAGTGGAAGAGATAAGTTTCCACATTTTGAACCCATTTCTCTACCTAAAAAAATGGGATGCCAATTTGAGTTGAGCACTCATTTGCTTGACTAGTTACATTGGAAGTAATTATTATTTGATGGGGTAATTTTTTATCAGACTAGGTGTAGGTAGGAGTGCTAATAAGCTCATTAATATGAGCATATTTCCCATTTAATTTTAGATTGCTTTGCAGTTTTCAGTTCAAGTGTGTTTCAACTTCCAATTTCACCATAGTTCAGATTTCAACATTTAAGATTTTCAATGTATGGCAGGGATTTCTGTTTTATATAGTTGGAATTGCATAGCTCAGTGGTATTTTCAATTCAGGCTTACAGTATTCATTTGTGACTCCATGAGCCCAATAAAGCACAGGCATTCAAGGTCTACAGGTTCTTAATGCACCGAGAACAACATGTTTTCCCCAGATGGATCCAATGTTGGCCTGTGACTGGACATAACATGGATAAGTGGTCCCTATAAGGAAATCACAGGGCATAGGCGTGAATGTCTCAGGGGAAGGCCAAGTTATTCAAGCACGGGGTTGAAAGGACACCGTACAGTCAAAGAGCAGTTCAAGAGCCAGATCAATAAAAGAACATAAGTGTTCTAAAATAGGTGCAAAGGGGAAATAGGAGGTCAGGATCAAAGCATATAATTCAAGTAGAGAGATGGAAAATGGATATTAAATCGCACACTGCTCCCTGCAAGTTTTAACCTTTACATCTTAATACTTACCGAAACTTATCTAGCCGCAGATGCGACTAGCTGGGACCCATCCAACCTTTATACATCCCCCAAATCCTCATGCAAACCCTTGTATTCTGCATTTTCTTTACCTTTCACCTTTTCACACTTTGCAACGTCTAGCGCGTCACATGTCGCATTTCGCACAGTTTATAACTTACCTCTTAAGCGCTCGCAAAGTGTTTTGTTTAAGTTGCGATGTGTTTGGCCCCACCATAGCAGCTCCACCCCCCAATTCACGACCTTTTGCAATACGTATCACATATCTTATGAAACATCATAAAACCTTTGCTTTACCGCATAAAAAATTCACTAATTTATAAACTTCATCGATTGCAGTGGGCTCCATTTATCCCTAACACATCATCCTCCTTTCAGCGCAAGTTTCCCTTCACAGTTTTAAGCATTTACCATATTTCCCAAATTCTAAATTCTGTGATGTGTTATGCAGGCGAGTCCCTCTCCCCACACTTCACAAGTTTTAGATTTTAACCCCCGCTACTTATAAAAAAACCCTAAGATCTACGATTTGTGATGTAGTTGGTCCCACTTTCCCCTGCCATGTCACTTAATTCCTCCCCGCACTTCGCACTTCGCATTTTTTTGTGTTTACCTCCTTCGCGCTTATAACAAAAACTTAAAGGTTGGGAGCTATGGGCTACGGTCAAGTCCCACTTTCCCTCCATGTCACTTCTCTCTCCCCGCACTTCGCACATCACACATTTTAGATTTTCCCTCCATGGCTTCATGGTAAATATTTATGATTGCAATGCAGTTTTTCCCCACCATAATACTCTCCTCATCGCCCTCCACCTTTCCTCCATCTCCAATCACTCCCTCCTCATCTGACGGTCCTTGTTGCATTCCCCCCCTCCCCCCCCTGTTTTCGAACTTTAACAATGGGGGGGTGGGGGGTCTGAAATGGGTGGTGTCCATTACTGCCCACTCCTCCACATGTTGTCCTCTCTTCATTTCACACCCCCCCCCTGCTCTGATACTGCTTACCACTTGAGACCCCCTCCAAAATTCGGTTCCTGTTTTGCAATTCAAAAATACTGCATGGGATTTTGAGGTAGAACATGAAGTTGTGGTTTATGCGGTCCGCTCAGGAGATATCCGCTAAAGAACCATTTTCATCCAATATGACAGGCCTCTTTATAAGGGATTAAGTGGAAATTACCATACTGAGGGAGTGGAGGTCTGTAGACAATAGATGGAATTGTGAAATGACAGTTAGCCTGTCCAACTATGACCAATCCTTGTGATACCGTCTTGAAGGCTCCCATTATTAGCCTCAATGGGAAACTGTGTCCTTTCTGTTTTTGGTTTAATTTTGATGATTTTGCTGGTGAAATCCCAATTTCACTCCATTCCTATTTTAATTCTCTTAGTACATAAGTAATTTCTCAATGTATGCTCTGCAAGTTAGGTAGCATGTTTTGATTTCATAGATATGGGTCGATCATAAAGGATTAAGTACCGTAGACCCTCCAGGGAAACTCTATACATAGTAAGTTCTAAGATGAAAGAAGGGTTATGGAATTTTGGAATAATTTTGCTGTAGTTTTGTATGATTGTCCTCCCCGTGCTTTGAGATACATATTTGGGAGAGCTGTTTGAACTTATATAATATAGCGCTGTTATTTGGATTCCAGATGGAGAAATGAATAGTATGTATTTGTTTTCCTCTGTTATCACTAATATCTTTTTATGTATAATCATATGTCATACTATTATACTTTAATGGTCTGTGTAATGTAGCTGTCAGTAGTCTGCAATTTTATTCATGAATTTGTGTTTGCATAAAGCTAAGGTGTTAATTCTCATGTATTAAGCTTGTCACACTCCCAATTACACTCTACGAACCTTTGTTATTTCCCAGATATCATTCATATCCTCTTCCTCTGAGGTCACTGGGGGACAGATTTGTAAATATGTTAAGCCTCTCTCTTGTGGGTTCTTTCTCAGTTCTTTCTCAATGCCCCCTGCATATTTTAAAACTTCTGCTCATTGTTATATACTTGGCCCATTTAAAATCCATCAAGCCTCAAATCCTCTTGAGCCCTCTCACATTATAGGGAATTCACATGAATTGACTCCAAGGTCTTCTCCACCCATGAGATACCAAAACCATTGTTCTCTTATTCCATATTTTGTCAGAGGCATTTATACAATTGTCTACATTTAACCTCTAATTTTAAGATGTCATAGGCACTGGTATTTTGAAACTCAAGGCTGTATCTAGGAGCTACAATAGATCACATGTCCCAAAAAATGATACCTTACATCAATGTGCTTGGTCTTGATGTGATAAGTTTGATTTGTAGCCAAATGAATAAGACTCTGACTATCATAGAACATAGTCACTTTCTCATGCGTCCTTCCAATATCATCATGTAGAAATTTTGACTATATTTCCTCTTTATAGGCATCTGAAGCAGCTATATACCCTGCTTTGGTAGTGGACAAAACAAATGTTTCTTGAAGATTTTACATCCAGCTAATTTCTCCACTTGGAAGAGTAAAGACATAACCCGTAGTACATCTCCTTTCGTCAAAATCACCTGCATAATCAACATCCACATATCCACAGACTAATACTTCACTACCATTAAATATGATGCAATGGTCACTTGTGCCTCTCAAATATCAAAGCACCCATTTCACTACTATCCAGTGTCCTTCTCTTGGATTTTCAATGAACCCGTTGAAAAATTCAACTGCATGTGAAATGTCAGGTCTTGTAGATACCATCTCATACATTAAGTTTCCTACTGCATTTTCATATGGTACACCAGACCTATACTTCTTTTATTCATCATTTCTAGGACTGAAAATTGAAGAATCTTAAAATGGGAAGCTAATGGAACATTAGCATGTTTCACAATGTTCATACCAAACTTTTCAAGTACTTCCTCCACATACTTCAATTGTGATAACCAAATCTTACCATTTTTCCTATCTCTATGTATCTCCATGCCCAAGAAATGTTTTGCTACTCCAATATCCTTCATATCAAATGTCCTAGAGAGTAGAGTCTTTAAGTTATTTATTCTTACATGTTTTTTATTGCAATAAGCATATCATCAAGATACAAAACTATGATAATGAATATTCCATTGAAACTCTTGAAGTATACACAATGATGATACTCACTTCTAGTGAAGTTATGGATCACCATGAAGGAGTGAAAATTCTTGTACCATTGCCTGGGAGACTGCCTTGGGCCATACAATGATTTCCAGAGCTTGCAAACTAATCTTCTGTTGTGACCTTGTAAAAAAAATTCTATTTGTTCCATATAAATATCTTCATCAAAATCACTATGAAGAAAAATTGTTTTAACATCTAATTGTTCTAGCTCAAGGTCAAGTAATGCAGTTAGTGCTAACACAGTACGAATAGAAACAACTTTTACAACTAGTGGAAAAATATCATGAAAATCAATACCTTTAACTAGAGAATACCCTTTTGCAACCAGCCTCACCTTATATCTTTCAATACTTCCATCAACATTTCTTTTCAATTTGAAGACCCGTTTGCATCCAACAACACTTCTCCCTTTAGGAAGTTCTACAAGATCCCAAGTTGTGTTCTTAGCTAAGGAATCCATTTCTTCGTCCATGGTCTTTTTCCAGTTTTCTCTATCTCCCTCAGCCACTACTTCCTGATCCCAAGAATGTTCCCCATGTTCAGTAATCAATGCAAAAGATGAAGCGAAATGTTCATACCTTTTGGGTTTCCTTATTTCCCTTGTAGACCTTCTTAGGGTGAATAGTTGTTGAACTGGTTTTGGAAATTCCACAGTTTCCTTTTCTTCTTCTTTTTCTTTAGAAGTCTCTCCTTCCTTTTGATTTTCTGAAAATGGTTTAGTCTCCAAATGAATTTTTTGATTCGGAAATACATGTTTCTATTCAACTTTTCCAACATACGATTTAGAGGAGAATATTCATCAAACATTACATCTCTACTAATGACTATCTTACGTGAAGAAGGACCCCACAATCTATATCCTTTCACTGCATAATCATACCCTTGGATCAAATTTTGAACGTTGACTCTTTGGAATAAGAACATAGGCATCATAACCAAAAAATGGTAAATGTGAATTATAATAAGACGGACCTGACCAAAATTCCTCAGTAATTTTATGATTAATGGAAACCAAAGGTGATCTATTTACTAAGTAACAAGCAGTAGATACTGCTTCTTCCCACAACACCTTTTGCAGGTTAGCAGTGATGATCAACTTCTAGCTCTTTCCACGAGAGTCTGATTCATACGTTCAACAACACCATTTTGCTGAGGAGTATAAACAAAATTTTTATGTCTAACAATCCCTTCATCCTTTTAGTATTTTTCAAATTCTAAATAAGTAAATTCACCACCATTGTCAGTTCTTAAAAATTTAATTGATTTTCTTGTTTTATTTTCCACCATAGCTTTAAATTGTTTAAAAACGTTAAATACACCAAATTTCTTTTTCAACATATAGAATAAGACGTTCTAAGAGAAATCATCAATAAATGTTAATAAGTATAATGCACCTCCATAAGATACAGTAGGAAATGGTCCCCAATGATTAGAATGAATATAGTCCAAAATTTGTTTACTATTATGACTTCCAGTTTTAAATTTTTGTTTATATTTTTTACCATATACACAATGTTTACAAAAATCCAACCTTTAGGATTTCAAATTAGGAAGCAACATGTGATTCATCAGAACTTGAAGGCCCTTATCACTCATGTGACCCAGTCATTGATGCCATAGGCAAGTACCTTCCTCTTCTTTCTCTGATACAATCATTGCCTCACTGACCTGAGTACTTCCTTTGAGTCTATAAATATTTTTGACCTTTTATACCTTCATAGCAACCACAACGCCTTTTGAAACTTTCAGCACTTCATTCTGACTTGTAAACTTGTAACCATTTGAGTCCAACACTCCCAAAGAAATCAATTTTTTTCTCAACTCAGGTACATGTCTAACATCATTTAATGTTCTAATTGTATCCTGATACATTTTAATTTTTATATTTCTCATCCCAACTGTTTCACAAGATACATTATTTCCCATAAACACATAACTACAATTCACAACTTCATATGAAGTAAACCTATTTCTATGCAGACTCATGTTATGAGAAGCACCATAGTCTAACAATCAATTTTGAAAATTCTAAGAGATGTTTCAAATAGGTAAAGTTTGATCTACCATACATAATTTAACAGATAAAAATTCATCAATCATAACTGAATCAACTTGATTTCTCTTCCTTCTTCTGGTTTTCAGACTCTTTTAGTTTCCAACAATCTTTCTTAAGGTGTCAAATTTGGTTGCAGTACGAGCATTCGGATTTACACTTTTTTCCCTTTGATTTTTATTTGGAATATCCCTTTGATTTCTACCCTTTTTCCTTTGGATGACCTCTCACTACCATGGCTTATGGTGTAGAGTTTTTAATACTGGAATTCCTCCTTACTTCTTCAGATAACAGAGGTCCAACAACTAAATCAAATTCCAAAGACTTAGTAGTGCCAAACTGGTTGAAGTTACAAAGTGGTCCCATGACTCGGGAAGAGAACACAACAAGGTGATAACTTTGTCTTCTTCCTGAAATTGAACTTCCATATTTGAAAATTGGAAAATAAGTGTATTAAAAACATTTAAATGTTATGAAATTTTTTTACCCTCCATCCGAAGACTGTACAATTTCCTTTTCAAATAAATTCTTTTGGTTAAATATTTGGCCATATAGAACATTTCTAGTTTTTCCCACAAACTTGTAGTTGTTTTCTCTTCAACAATACTAAAGATAAATTCATCTTCCGTGCACAACCTGATGGTATTGAGGGCTCAGGCATCCAAGTACTCCCATTCCAAATATTTCATGCCAACAGGTGTCTTCTTCACCCCATCTAAATATTTGTGCAACCCTTGTTGCACTAACAAATCCCTAATTTTCAGTTTCCATAAAGAAAAATTGTTCTTGTCGGTGAACTTTTCCACCTCAAACCTAACATTTATCATTTTTTCCATTTCTTCCTACAAATATTCCATCTAGGGTTTCCTTTCTTCATCTAGTGTTTCTTAAAAAAAAATTGGTTTTAGTTCTTTCAACTAGGGTTTCTTAAAAATTCAGGGTTTAAAAAAACTTCACCCTTTTTAGTTTCATTAAATTTACCCTTTTAAGTTTTAAAAATAAATAAAACTTCATACAAACTGTACTCCAGTTCGTTTTTATTTTTTTACTCAATTCATTTCAAAAAATCGTATTCAAAAAATTGCATTAAACAAATTTATGCATTCAAAAAAAATTCTCCTTTCTCTGTCAAATTTAAAAAAATCACTTGACTTGCTTGCAATAGTCACCAGCGGAAGAAAAAAGACTACACTCATACATTGCAAAAATATGCTCTTGCTACGATCACTTTCGACCTCGATGGCTTGATTACAAGTTTCGGTCTTGACCATTCAACCTTGACGACCTATTCACAACGAAAATCAACTTCCCCTTCTCATACTCGATGATCTCTTCATAGTGTCACTTGATGACCTCTTTATAGTGTCACTTGAAGACCTCTATTTCCCTTCACGAAGAATGTGGTCCCTCAACTGTTTCGAGAACTGAGTGTGCCCCTCCAAAAAAGAAAAAAACCTGAAAAAACTTCTTTTGTTGCAGCTTTTTCTATCCTCGCGATCTTCTCTTCGAACAGGTAGAGTTTGTTGCTTCTTGGATCTGACATCACTCTTTGGATTTTCTTGGCAGTGATCTCTTTAACCGCAACTCTAGCGCTCGCTCTACAGAAACACTGGCTTGAATAGCAGCTCACAGCGTTATTCCAACAGGCGGCTTGGCTGGCGGATCATAGCATTTTTTTGGTGACTTAATGTGTTATTCTGACGGCTCAGTGATTGCAACCGATGATATTCTTTGTCGATGATAGGGGGGTAGTCTCAAAAAATGCAACTTTAATGTCTAGGAGGCTCACTATGCCAAGCATGTATTGTTCCAAAATAATCAATTGTGAGTTATTAATTCAGCACTTTTCGAGCCAATGTCAGACTGCGTAGGTGGCTCAACAGTTGGATGATGTATATTTTCTCAAAATAGAGCGGCTCCTCCAACCAACTAGTACTACTCTTCGATTAGACCCGACAGAAATGACTCCGCTAAGAGAACTGAGGTGGTCCTCCTCTTCTATCAGACCCAAAAAAATTGACCCCTTCTTTCAGCTCTCATACCACTAGTTGGACTTAAGATTTATTAAACATTCACATAGTACAGAGAAAAAATTGAATGGAAACTGAGAAAATACAAAACAAGAACAGCAGTTACGTGGTAAAATTTTGACAATATGTTAAGGAAATCTCCATGGGGTAAGGGATTGGAAATTTTATTACTCAAAGATGATTCTCCATAATTACAAGCCTCTTGGGAAATACCAATTAATATGACTACTTCGTTCTTGATATAAAATTGACTGAACCGTAAAAATTAAATTTACCCATTATTACATTATTTTACATAATTATTATCATCTTTCAACACAACATTGCTAGTTTTTCTCATGTTTAATACATTGTCATCTTCTCTGTATGTCTAATTTACCTCTTGATCCCATATCTTATTTAGGCATTGTCATATGATGATCCACATCGGAATCAATGTGAGCCACATGGTCTAAAATATTGACCAAATTCATGAGGTTAATAACAATGAAGTATGCCTCACTCCAAAGCAAATAAAATTACGGAACACTCTCACAATAAGGTTAAACACAATACATGGGACAGTTGTAGATTGTGGAGAGAGGTCAAACAATTTTGGAATTAACATAAAGATGGTCAATGTGGATCATTTTTACAAGAAGGTTAAACAAAATAGATGGTTTCAAATATTTTTATTGAAGAAACACTAGAGAAAAAGATATGCAATTATTTTACATAATTCACTATAAGATTCAAAATTGGTTACATATTACATTTACATATAGCTTGAATGGATTTAATAGTTCAATAGTTAAGTTTATGTGTTTATTAGTTAAAGCTAAAATCTTTAAATTCAAAGAAATATAGTATATATATTTCCATAAATATTAGCAATCAAATCGTTGGAAAAAGAAACTCCCTTATTTTAGAATCAAATAATTGGAATAAAACAACTTTCTTATTCTACCAACCAAGGATATCATACATAGTAAAAGAAACTTCCTTATTTCAGAGTCAAATAGTTGGAATAAAACAACTCCCTTATTCTACCAACCAAGGATATCATACATAGTAACCAAGTTTGGCCTAATTGACCTAAAAAAATACAATAATTCGGTGATACAATTGTTTTAAATAAGGTACTGTAATATTGGGAAACCAAATATTTTTGGTTTAAAATAATGAAATAGGAATAAATGGTTTACTAAAACTCATTTGGATTTTTTATTAAACATCCTTTTGAACGCTAACCATACCACCTGCTTGTCCACTGTGAAATAGTAAGCATTATAGATAGTGATTAGCACTCTCAAATTGTGAGCATGGGTATTGATTATAGAAAATACAAATCTATTTTTAATGTATGGAAATTTAAAAAAATAGTTTGTTGATATTATTGTTGAATAAATTTATATCATATGGTTAAAAGGTTTTAAACTTTGTATATAATTTTAGTTTAATATGAATTTATTTAATATTTGAGAGATAAATTTCTAGATATATGGAAATCATTTCAAATATATTTTTATTTTTTTATATTTAGATTTTTGAGATTTTGTTATTGTAAATAACAAATTTTATAATATATTTTTGTCCATTATATAATATTAAGAAATTTGATACATTTTGTTTTTCAATATTTTTTTACATTATTTTACACTATAAATGTTTATAGGAGTTTAATCACTATGGATCAATGTTGGAGAATTTATGAGTTTTATTTTCTACATTGCAATTAAAAAAATTAACTATTTATAAAAGTACTTTTAATTTTTTCACATATTAATTTTTAAAGAGTTGAATTTTTTAAATACCAAATTTAATTTGAATTATCTTTAATGCAAATTTTTGAAATTTTTTACATTAAACAATAAAAATTCCAAAAAAACACTAAAGACAACCGAATTCAAAATTAGTAACTATGATATCATACACCAATATATCCCAAGGATTTGCTACTGTGCTAATTAATGCGAGTCGTCTCAGCGTCAATGGCCTTTGGCTTGCTATTATCACCGTTTCAAATTCATTGAACGTACCGACATCACCGCACAGTGGCACTTGTTATTTTGGGACCTCTATTACTCTTCAGCCGTTGCTCTCAGATTGCATGGAAGTTTGAACCGAGCCAGTGCCAAAAATATCTCTGACACGCAACAGGTTCTTTGAAAATGAATAGTAATGACATCCGTCAGGGTTCAAATCTCGCCTGCACAACAGTGACTGGCCTGAGCTTCATCTGCACAATACATTGACTGGCCTGTACACACTATCTATTTATCTAGGCATTGTCTACCGAGGCGGTGATGGCTAATTTTGTTGTTTTTTTTAATTAGGATGGGGTGTTGGTTTTATTGAGGAAATTGTGGACACTCTTCTCTATTTCGTACTCTTGATTTTTTTACTGTGGTTTTAGATTTTGGTGGTTTTTTAATGTGGTTTTAGATTTTGGTGGTATTTATTATTTATTTATAGGATCATAAATTTCATAAGTATTTATAGTAGAAGTATTTGAATGATGTTTGATGGTGGAAATCGATTCAGCATTAGAAAAATCTTTTATCTCTGAGCACCAAAATTTAGAAGCTTGAAGATTTTAATAAAACCCCACAAAATTTTGGGAAATCCTATTACAGCTATCAAGCTTTAAGATTTTAGGTATTTCATGAGTTTTTGATGGTGCTGAATCCATTTCCACCATAAAAAGCAGGATTCAAGCACTTCTACTATCAGATTTTTTGGAGAAAAAATAACAAGATTATCCCAATTTTCCAACTTCGCTCCTTAAACAAGGCCTTAGTTACAAGATTAAGATTTGTTAAATACAATGATGTAATTTGGTTAGTAAATTATCTAAAGGACATTTTGTCTATTGCAACCATAGTTACCGAGTTCAATTGGGCAATTCCATAAGATACCATAAAAATTTGAATTAAAAATTTGTAATTCAAAAAGTATTCGACACTATATATCCTAAAAATTGTTGTTCTTGTCAAAACAATACTTTTTACTTACTATTTTCTAAATTTATTTTGAATTAAAAACCACGCTTATCATTTCTTTTCAAAATTTATATAGTTTTTTCTAAACTTAAATTTAAAATACTCTTCTAATTTAAAAATCTATGTATCTAAAATTCTTCATAATAAATATAACCATATTTAAAAATAAATAAAATTCCAAAAATAGTTACTCCTTTAAAATTAGCAATGTATTATATATTTACACTCACACATTCTTTCCTTTTCCATTTTATAATTTTTTTAGGTTTTTGAAAGCAAAAATGAAATTAGAGAATAGTAAATTTTCTTATTCCATCATAATTTCCAATTTTCTTTTGTATTTTCTTACTTTCCTTTTCCCATTTTCTAAAATTTTTACGTCTTTAAAAATAAAATTAAAATTAAAAAATAACAAACTTTAAATAACAAATCCACCTAAATTGTTACAATTTTAAATAATATTTTATTAATTAAATAAACCAAATCAAATTTTAAAGTATTCTAATTTTCATATTTTTTTGGCCAGATTTGAGTGAACTTGGTAACTAGAATTACAACTAAATAATTTATTTTTAACATTCTTCGTTAAAATACCCATAACCAAAACTAATGATCAAAATTGTATACCGTCACATATAACTAAAATTCCAGATTTGAAATTCCTACCCTAAATATGATATATCGTGGATACACGTGTTCTTCTCTGCGAGGTGGAGTTACTTGAAGGCAACGTGCATGAACGATAATTGGGTGCATATCATGTGCATGGTGTGGCAAGCACCGCATGATATGATATGGTATAATGGGATGACATGGCAATGATCAGATATGATGGGATGACATGGCAATGGATGCGTTACAAATGAGATATACCATGCCGCATGATATGATATGGTATAATGGGATGACAGGGCAATGATAAGATATGATGGGATGACATGGCAATGGATGCGTTACATGTAACACATATGGCAGAAGGAAAAAGATTTGTGAAGAGAAGTGCCTTATTAATGATGAGATTCTCTGCACATAGCGACAAATACTCGCGACTCTCCTAGGGTGCAAACTTGGAAAATCTGAGCAAGACTTTGTAATGTTCTCTGGTGGCTATATATGTAGTAGTATTCTTGTGACTGAGAACGCCTTGATAAATAATTGAATTCAGTGCATTGATGTTATTTATTCCTTTGCCGTGACGAACATAGAATATTATTAGTAGTGCTAATTTTAACCTAGTAATGCTATTTTTTTTAATGGGACCATGGCTTTTGGTTAGTAATATTTGTGGAGTTATAGTTTTATTAGTGCAATAGAAAAGTATATGTTTAGATTTAGACAAATATAAAATTCAAGAATTAATATATACTTCTCAGTACATTAGAATTATAATTTCATAAATATTAGTTCTCTAAAATTCAGCTTCGAGACTTAATATGCTTTAATATTAGTTCAGCTTCCAGACTTCTTAATTTGTTTAATTCTTTTTGAAGCTCTCCATTGGTATTCGTTACTGTGATGGTATTTTGGTATTATCATTGTGCATTTGGTTATGGTCTTCTTATAACCCCACCCTTCTTGGTATTTTTCACAATCCAAATGCATTCGTGACTATTTCAAGTGTAGAGCTTAATGGGTTATGGTGTTTCTCCCTCTACAGGGTCATTATGGAGGCTTCTAGTTTTACTGTGCAGGTTATTCCAACATCTGTCCTCATCCCCGCGTTCACAAGTATTTCTAGTCATTTGGAATTTGATTCCATGTGCTAAAAGGAAAAAAAAAAATTGTTTTGCAGGTCAACATTACAGTCAAAATTGTTTTTGCAAGTCAAAATTCTTTTAAGTCAAAATTGTTTTAATTATTGGGTTACCTTCCTTAATTCCCACAATCCGTGTATAGTCATTTATTTGACAGGGAACAACTAGTACGATTTGGGGTTTCCAGCCGTGAATTGTCCAACAATTCCCTTCCCATTATTTTCTAGTATTTATACTTATGACCCTAATTTTATTCTTTGTACCCTATCACAACCATTCTTGAATCAATACTTCGACAATTTATAAAACATAATAAATAATATATTTATAATGTCTTTAAGACCAGATTAAATTAATCTCCTTTCCAATTCTATACATTGCCATTCATATTAAGGCATAGTAACTTACAAACAAATTTGTTGTCTTTCTCTATGATTGTTCAGAAATACAGAATTTAATATTTTGACTAGTCTGAAAAAGAAAATACAGTAATGCTCACAGACCTACCTAGGCTCATACTTGAGTCACTTATCTCACTTTCGAATGTTGATGACTGCCTCCCAACCGTGAGAGAGGTGATTACGTCCTCAAATCCCCCCATGCTCCGCACGAGAGTAGGAAATAGATAGCAATGTTTTTCTGTAACAGACCTCAAGACCCTTAGTCTAGTCCTTCTTCTAGATTCAGGTTGCTAAGTTTCCACTGGCTCTAACTAGCTCTGAATTGACTCTCACCTTCAAACCTATTTAGTTTTTTCTAAAATCACGAAACCCCTTTTCCTCACTAGGATTTTCCTTTCATCCTCGGAGGAAAAGGTAATTGTTTTAACTGCTTTTGTCTAACTATTTTGGAGTCTTGGAATACTTTATCATCGATATTTGTGGAAAAATATTCCATAATTATTTATTTATTAAAAAACAAAATATAAATCATATTTTTTACCAGATTAACTTTACTTGTTAATCTCATTTAAAATTTAAATGCATAATATCTTTTTAAAATAAATAGAAATAGTTTAAGGATCAAATGTAGCTGTTACATCTTTCCCCTCTGGAAATAAATTCCTTTCTCGGTGTTTTATTCCATATTAGCGAATAGTTCAGGGTATGTATCATGCACAAATCCTTCATCTTCCCATGTAGCCCCTCCGGGCCAAAGTTCTTCCATTGTGCCTTAACTTGGGTGATGGCTCGCTTCTGGAGTGTGATTTCTCTATGATCAAGAATACGTTGAGGTTCTACTAGAAATTCGCCGTCTGGTTCGACCTGAAATTAGTAAGAAATTTGAGTTAATTATCATAATTTTCATCTATTCTGGAGATTTTATACTCAATCTTATTCCTAACTGAATGTTTTTCCAATGCATTACATTTCTCAGGTCATGCACATATCATTTCAGTATTGATACATGAAACAAATTTTTCACCTGTATGTGACTGGGTAATGCCAATCGATAGGCCACTTGTACTACTCTTTCCAATATTTGAAAAGGTCCATAGAACCTGGGAGCTAATTTGGCACACGAAGTCCACCTTTAGCTGCTTTTCTTAGGCTTGATTCTCACATACACATGGTCGCCCACTTCAAATTCCCGGTAGGTTCTCTTTTTGTCCCCATAGACCTTCTGCCGATCTTGGGCAACTTTTAGATTCTGTCGAATCTTCTTTACTTCTTGTTACATTTCTGCCAACATCTGTGGGCTAAACATTAATTTGATTTCTGGACTGCTGTAGTTAATGGGAGTTCGACAGTGTCTCCCATACAAGGCTTCCAAGGGACTCATTTTGAGAGACTCTTGATATATGTTATTGTATGCAAATTCCACTAGATGTAGATAATCTTCCCACTTTGTGGGTTGATGAATTATGTACATGCGCAACATGTCTTCTAGGATTTAATTTACTCGCTCTGTTTTTCCATCCATTTGCGGATGATAGGCTGTGCTAAAGTTGATATGTGTACCCAATCCAGTAAACAGTGCCTTGCAAAAGGTTAAATCGAACTTTATGTCTTGATCTGAGATGACTATTTTAGGAATGCCATGCAACCTAAATATTATCTCATGAAAATATCTGCAATTTGCATGTTTTGTAAGTGGAATGTATAGGAATAAAGTGAGCTTCTTTGCTCATTCTGTCAACAACTACCATTGTAGAATCATTATGCTTCTTTGATATTGGTAGATCAATAATAAAATCTAATGATATAACCTCCCATTTTAATATTGGTATAGGTATGGGATGCAAAAATCTCACAGGATGTCGATATTCCATCTTAACTTGTTGGCATTTCAGACACTTGTTTAAGTATTTAGCAATATTCTTCCACATAATAGGCAAAAAATAAAATTTCTGATTGCTGTCAGCATTTTATGGTAACCTAGGTGTCCAGAATAAGTGTTGTGTTGGTATTCATCCGAGATCAACTCTTTCAAACTTATTCGATTCACGCTATATGTATTTCCTTTAAATGTTAAAATTTGATCTCCGTTAATCCCATAATATGATGAATTTTCTTGTTTTACCGCGTCATTTTCTTGCTTCCATAAAAATTGGTATTCAGGTTCTTTCTCAGCTTCTTCCTTTATCTGATCGTGAAATTTTAATTCTACCTAATTAAGGTAGAGTTCATACACACAATGTAGTTTTCTGCTCAAAGCATCAGCCACATCATTTTCCTTACCTTTAACATGTTGAATGTCAAAATCAAATTCACTTAGAAATTCATTCCACCTTGTCTGACGAGCATTTAAATCGGCTTGTTTAAAATAGTTGGTTAAGCTACTGTGATCTGTCTTCAGCATGAACCTCTTTCCCAATAAGTAGTGTCTCCATACCTTGAGTGCGTGCACTACCACTATCAAATATAAATTTTAAGTAGAGTAACGTTGTTGATGATCCTTTAGCTTTCTTGACTCATATGCATTGAACCTTCCCTCTTGAAATAATATTTCTCCTACACCTTCCTTGCACGCATCGGTGCATACCTCAAATTCCTTGTTAGGGTCAACTACCCTTAATACATGGGCACTAGTCAGTGCGTGCTTTAAAAATTCAAAACTATCCTGACATTCTCTAGTCCATTTAAACACCTTCCCCTTTCAATGTAGAGAGGTACAATAGGAAAATAAATTTTTGAGAATCCTTCGATGAAGCAGCTGTAATATCCATCCTATCCCATAAAATAAAGCATATCTTCCACAGTCGTGGGCACTCTCCATTCCATGATAGTCTTTATTTTCTTGGGATCAACTACTATGCCTTCAGCGGAAATGACATGGCTTAAATATTGTATTTTCTCTTTGAAAAAGTCACATTTGCTGAACTTGGCATACAACTAATGTTTCCTCAACATTTCCAGCACTTGTCTCAAGTGTTCCTTGTGTTCTTCCAGTGTTATTGAATAAATCAGTATGTCATCAATAAATATAAGAACAAACTTGTCTAAAAAGGGGTGAAATACGCCATGCATCAAGATCATCAACATTGTTGGTGCATTGGTTAAAACAAATGGTAGAACCACAAACTCATAGTGCCTGTATCGAGCGTAGAAGGATGTTTTGTAAATGCCTTAATATTTAATTTGGATCTAGTGATATCCAGACCTTAAATATATCTTTGAAAATATATTCACTACCTTCACTTGATCGAAAAGGTCATCTATACGTGGTAGCGGGTATTTATTCTTGACTTCCAACTTATTGAGCTACCTGTAATCCATACACATTTGCATGGTTCCATCCTTCTTCTTTATGAACATCATTGGTGCACCCCAAGGGGATACACTTGGTCGAATTTACCCCTTATCTAGTAGTTCTTGTAGTTACATTTTTAATTATGTTAGCTCGGGTACACTCATCTACTATGGTGTTCTTGACATTGGTGTGGTGCCAGGAATTAATTCAATAGTGAAATTGATATCTCCTTTTTGAGGTAATCCTGGTATTATTTCTGAAAAAAAATCCATAAAGTTTTGTACCACTGGAATATTTTCCAACATAAGGGTATTCTCCTTAGAGTTAGAAAATCCCACTTGGATGGCATAAATCTGGTATCATTTTCTGATGCATTTACCCAACTGAGATGTTGTGATGGGATGTAAATGCACAGGTTTCTTGATTCCTTGTAACTCTTGGCGAGTCCCATCTTCAGCTCGGAAGTAAATGGTCTTATCTTTATAGTCTACTAGAGACCAATGTCTTTCTAGCCAGTCCATACCCAATAGTATGTCATAGGAACCTAAAGGTAAAATATTTAATTCTACCTTTAACTGCCAATTTCTGATTTCCAAAGAACAGTTTGAAACTTTGGCACTAACCCTTCTCTTTGCCCCATTGGCTAGCTGTACTAGTGAGCGGTTCTTAAATTTCTGGCTTTGTAAGTTACACTTTTCTACTATCCGAGGGTTTACATAACTTAAACTGGCACCAGGGCCAACCAAAATAGAAACAATTTGCGAAAATAACTTATGTTCAAGTTCTATCATTGTTGGCTGGTAATCTGCTTGTCAATCTTCAAGGGATGCATTAATTTCAGGTATATTTCGAGCCACATCCCCCCATCGTAGAAGCCTTTTGTAGGTTGGCTATTGTTTCACTTCTCCTATGATGAGGACATTTCTTGTAATAATGGGCCTCACTGCATCCCCAATATTGTAGAGGGGGTTTCTAGGTCTTCCCTTGCTCTAGTTTGCTAGAGGTTTCTATGGGTTGTTCCTCTATTGGCCCTTTTGTTCTCTTGTGATTTCTCCCAAATTGCCTACTTACTGAATTTCTTGTAGAATTTTTAAAATTCCTAGACTTGGCATTTCGAAAATTCGAGTTATTTTTATATCCTTTCTTTAGCGGCTAGTTTCTGCCCATTTTCCCTTTTGCCTTGGATTGCTTATAGCACATTCATGATTTTCGAATCACCTCATCCATAGTCTTCAGGTTTATGAATTTGTTTCTTTCTTTCATGTGAGTAGGTAGACTTCTAAGAAATTGCTGAACTTTAGCCTTTTCATCTCTCAAGTAACATACATATCCTAACAATGATGTGAACTTAGTTATGAATTCATCCATTGTAATTTTTCCCAGTCTTAAATCATGTAATTCTCAAGATTTTTCATCATAGAAGTGCTCCATTAGGTAATTATCCTTAAAGTATTGCTGGAACTCATCCCACGTCACATTATAATCCTCAATGCTTTGAATATTATTGACTTCCTCCCACCATAGAGTGGCTTTCTCCCTTAGCTGATAAATGGCCAAGTGAGTTTTGAGGTTTTTTTTTATATTCATAAAATTGGAATTACTTGTTCATATTAATTAGCCAAGCTTCAACCACCTCTTCGGCCTCTCCATCCAAAGTAGGAGGTTTGATTTTCTGAAACTCACCCTGCAATTCGAATTTCTGTTTCTTCTTCTCTTGTTGTTCTGACACATTTCTAGATTCTGATTCATTATAATTTCTATTTTTACACTCCACTGTGTATGACTTCCTTCCATATGGTCATTAGTCCATTTTCGCTGCTCGCTTGCTTCCCGGGAGTCTCTTTCAGGGCTTGGTGGGACTATCCCTCAGTTCTTCCAATAAAAGAGGCTTTTGAGAATCCTCTCCTACTCTTGCATCAGTCTCTCATTGTCGCTTCTCACCCAGACCATTTCTTCCTGTAATTGTTGCAATGTACTTAGAAGTATACTTTTCTGAGGTTAGTGTTCTTTTAGTAATCTGCTAGTATGTTGGTGCTGATCTACACTCAGTTGTACCCACATTTCTGGGTTCATTTCAGGATTGGTTTGGGGATGAGGTTCCCAAGCATTCCTTGGTACTTGATGTGTTGATCCCCTTCTCATAGTATCCTTTCTACTTTCTGTGCACAATTTACACACATAAATTTGTTATTTAGGTGACCCAGTTGGGTCCCAATGTATGAACGTTTCTCTAATACCACTTGTGACACTCATTAATAATTAATTATTTATTTATTTACTATTTAAATGTCAATTTACTCCAACTCATTATACACAATTAAACTCCTTGGTATATTTATATTAATGGTCATGAAGATTTCAATGTTACCCTTTACATTCAGATATACTTGTTCATATTCCGCTATACACATATCTACAAGGAAAAGCTATATATATGTTTTATTGATATGGTACTTTGGTTCCAGGACATATCCATAGTTACAGATGAAATTATATATAATTATAAGCTTTGTGGTTATATGACCTTCATTCAAATGGGCAGTTAGCATCTGCCATACCTCGTGTCTATTCCACCTGTATCATCATGTTGTCATAATAAATATGGTGATTCATAATTTGATGTCCAACATGATCCGATTGTACCAAGATTTTAACTCCGATGATTTAAAATATCATTAATGGTTTGATAGCTAGCAAGTTTGACATATGTTATGTTTACTACCGCTGGATTGACCATTGTGAGATCAACCGTTTTGATGGGGCTTGGGTAGGGTTAAGGTAATGACCCGTCCATCAACCCTAACAACTTTTCATTCTGTCTGAGTGAAACTTCGGGAGAATTAGCACTCCGCCACTTTCCAACTGTTATGCCGCCATGACCTTCTTACGCTACGGGCTCGAATGTCATCCAGTTTCAATTAGACATTTACAAGCTCACTACCCTCTCACTATCATCTACAGGCCTTTAAGAGCCTTTGGTTTTTTCACAACTTGTCACACGTATTCATCTTCCAGACTTTGTAATTTGTTTAATTCTTTTTGAAGCTCTCCATTGGTATTCATTACTATGAAGCTCTTTTGGTATTATAGTTGTGCATTTGGTTATGGTCTTCTTATAACCCCACCCTTCTTGGTATTTTTCATAGTCCGAATGCATTCATGACTATTTCGAGTGTAGAGCTTAATGGGTTCTAGTAATTATCCCTCTATAGGGTCATTATGGAGGCTTCTACTTTGACTATGCAGGGTCATTATGGAGGCTTCTACTCTAATTGTACATTTTATTCACAGGTATTTATCGCTATTTCGAATTTGTTTCCATCTGCTAAAAGGAAAAAAAAATTGTTTTAGAAGTCGACATTACAATCATTATCCCTATTCATTTTATTTTCCTTCAAATGTTTGCGGGTCTTCAATGTCAAACCCTACCATGGTCAAGGTAAGCTATGTTCTTCATTTATAGTTGGAATATTGTTAGCTTTCTCTGGTTGTCTTTATGCCCCTAACTCTCAGTTATTTTTTGAACTATTTTGCAAGTAACTCACAGCTTTAACCTAATTTATATGACACATTCTCTCGTTTCACTTTCATGCTCGATAGTGACCTATTCGCCTTTCCGCGCACAGGTACCATGAACTTCTGCAAACTGTTTAGTTTATATGAAGCCTTCCAAAAATTTTGGGTATAACCCTTCTTCGTTTATTAGAAATTCAGGTTGAATATTTACAGGCTCGATTATATAATTCCTATGTAATTATAAGTATTTAGATTCTTGCGAATGATTGGATTTGTAGTGAATCCTGGGTTTTTCTATAAGTTATGTTTATAACTATAAGGATAATCTCAGTCGTGCTCGAGATTCTCATCCAGCCATTAGTTTACATTTTTTTTCCATGTCCTCGAACTACATGATTTCTTGTTTAAGATATAATTTAAGAAATTTCTTTCCAACAAAAGGATATTCTATTAACTTACATGCATCTACATTGATTATTTCTTAATTTAAATATTTCAGTTTTCCGTGTAGCACCTCGGCCTTATTTTGTTTTTCCTTCAAGGTGCTTAAACTATGTAGTTACATGTTTCTTTATCAAGTCAACAACACTAATACTATGTTTTAAATGCTCATTGTCTAATAAATTGTTTGCATGCAGTTCTTATACTTATCTTTCATTTGTAATATGATATTTCTGTTGCTTCTATGCTTGATAAAATGTATCTTACAAAGGGTTATTTACATTTATTATAATGAGAATGCCAGTTTCAGTAGACTACTCATTTCTTGTTACATAGTAGTTTTCATCCTATCAGTTTATCTTCTTGTCATTTGGTCCTAATGTTGATCAGGATAGATGACTAGGCCATGTTAACTATTGGGTTACCTTCTGTAATTCCCATAGTCCATGTATAGTCATTTCTTTGATAGGGAACGACCAGTACAATCTGGGGTTTCCAGCCCTCAACCGTCCAACAGTTCCCTTCCCGTTCTTTTTTGGTATTTATAATTATGGGCCTAATTTTCTTCTTTGTACCCTATGACAACCATTATTGACTCAATACTTCATTAATTTATAAAACATAGGAAATAATATATTTATAATATCTTTAAGACCAGATTAAATTAATCTCCTCTCCACAGCTATACATTGTCATTCATATTAAAGCATAGTGACATACAAACAACATTACTATCTTTCTCTATGATTGTTCAGAAATAGAGAAATTAATATTTTGACTAGTATGAAAAAGAAAACAAGGTAATGCTAATAGAACTACCCAGGCTCATACCTGAGTTACTTATCTCACTTTAGAATTCTGATGACTGCCTCCAAACTGTGAGAGAGGTGATGACGTCCTCAACTCCCCCCACGCTCCACACCAAAGTAGGACTTAGATATCAGTGTTTTTCTACAATAGATATCAAGACCCTCGGTCCAGTCCTTCTTCCAGATTCAGGTTTCTGAGTTTCCACTAGCTCCAAGCAGCTCTAGATTGACTCTCAGCTTCAAGCCTCTTTATCTTTTTTCTAAAATCATAGGAACCCTTTTCCTCACTAGGATTTTCCTTTTACCCTCAGAGGAAAATGTAACTTTTTTAAATGCTTTTCTCTAACTACTCTAGAATCTTGGAATACTTTATCATCAGTATTTATGGAAAAAAATTCCTTAATTAATTCTTTATTAAAAAAAATAATATAAATCATGTTCATTACCTATAATATCCCTAATTTTCTTCTTTTATTTTAGGCAATTAAAAGTTATAAAGGTTAGATGGACCTATAGGAAAGCTATATGTGGACATAAATTAAATTTTAATTAAATAAATGTGAAAATTAATGATTGTGCAAAGGCTAGACTAAATAGAGATCATGAATTCAAGTCCATGAGGATGGATAAGATTCCAAAGACTTTTCCAGATTATCCAAAAATCCTTGGAGAAAATAAATTTGAATTAAAATATTATATTGGATATAAAAATCTAAAATATACCTCAATAAAGTGGAAAGTTACTCGGAAGAGGTGGAATAAAACTAGAAAGAGGAAAAAGCTAGTTTTAAAGTACTTTTATGGAAAAAAAAAGAAGGAAAGCCCATTAAAAAAGAAAAACAACATCCTGATTAACTGGACGCAGCTATGGAAACAAGCTTATGGGAAAGCATGCTTAAATAATCCATTCCTGGGTAGATAAAAGATTTAATACACCTTCGAGGAATTGATCTATGCTCGGGGGGGCCTGCGGAGATCAAGCTCAAAATTGGGTGGAAAATAGTCTTACATTAAGTGGTTAGCACAATTAATTTAATTTTGGATTTTTTTTTTTTTTTTTTATGATTAGAATGATAAATTAGAGAAATTATTCTTATGCAAAAAGATAATTAAAAGGTGATATTTCTGAATAATTATATTATTTTTACAGTTTATAGTCACATGTATTTAATAGAACATCACCATTGTGAGAATAGTTTAGTTATGTATAGTTACATAGACAGATTGATTTAGTGAACCAACACATAGAAAATATAAACCCAATTATGAGGGTTTAAAGCTTTTGTTAGGCCGTGAGACATTATATGTTAAATTCAGAAAGTACATCATATGAATTTGAACAGACGTGAACATAATTATTTAACATAATTATTCTGCGAATCAATTTGAAACATAAATCTAGGTACACTGAGAAATAATTGACAATCTAGAAGAGACATGATTGTATCAATATAACTTAAATATCTCTACTGTACTTCCATTTAAAATATAGCTTCTATCTATTCATTCTTATGAATAAACAAGAAAATAATTATTAGATATATATATTTCAGTACTTGAAGATTTTGCAAAACATTTATAAATAATTCATGTAGAGAAGAATTCTTATTATCCAAAGTAAGGACTGAATGTTGTATAAAGTACTGATAAAATGTGTTATTATAAACTATCAATAGTACATTAACTGAATACAATTATTTTGTATATTAAGTACACATTTTATGCTGGAATAATTATCTTGGAATTCGGTGGATGGAATTCTAGCAGGTTATTGACCAACCTGTACATAGAAGGAATAAAACTAGTTATTAATGCTTGTGGTAGGAATGCGTAGATTGACAAGAATCAAATTGTACAAGGTACAATACATGTACAATAAAACATAATACAAATGATTAGAATTTAATTATGAGGATAATTAATTAATTATATGAAATCTGAGGAAGGAATCATATGAAATTAAACAATAAATTATATTAGTAGTCATGGAGAAATTCCATGATAATTCTTGTGGTCAAATCAGGGAATAAATTAAACTCCAAAGACATAAATATACAAGTGGATACATTGTAAATAAATAACTGTATCGAAAAACATGGGAGTGAAATTACCTGTATTAGGACACCGTAAAACATGAATATCCATGATTGGGTTTAGAAGGTTAAAAGGAGAGCCTGCAACAAAAACCATGTTATTAATTGAGGGAGAAAATTAAAATGTTCAGCACCTCCTGAAGGAAGAATGAGAATATATTTTATAAATCTATTTTCTCTGAATCTCAATACTGTTAGAGGAGTATTATAGAGATGTAAAATAACAAAATAGGTAGGAATTATTCCTACTATTAAACAAAAAATATTCAAATGTTACCTCTCTGTCTTACACATTGTAAGTAAATCTTCATAACCTTGAGATAAAATTATGTGAAAAAAATGAGCAGTACTGTTTACACACACCTGCGAAGAAATTATTAACCAATTAAATAAAATATTTTCCAATCGAAATTGATAAAAATGAAATCGAAGAATAATAATTTTCTAAGTCAAGTCATACTCTGTGTGGAAGGGTATCCAATTTGAGAGAAATCATAATACAACGAGGTAGTATGGAATAAAATTAATTTGAGAAATGATTCTCATAAGCACAATATAAATTTCATAATGAATTTATAGTTAAACCCTGAAAATCCAAACCGAAAGTTCTAGAATATCTCCGCTCGAATAAGATGAGAAAATTTAATACAAAAAACCCAATTACCAAATATAGGAACTGAAATAGACAGTAGAAAACAAGATATTTGCAAATACGGTAATTTTCGGACTTCTAACATGAAAAAATCAGGAAAAAATGCATACATATGAAAAACAAAGAGAAGTTATCTGAATATGTCAAGCATTATTGTATAACCATGATTTTGTCAACACACGAGAAATGCGAAGAAAAATGAAAATAGGAGAATCTTCCATAATGTAGATGGGACTCAAATGAAAATTATAATAAACCTCATCCAATAGTATACCTCAGAAATTTCTGATATGAAGGTAAAATATGGCTTGGTGGGTGATAAGTAAGCCTAACTAGCAAAGAGAAGGGGGTTAAAAAAAATCGATTTGAAATTGTAAATTTCTTACCTGGGAGATGTGGATATTCCAAGGTGGAAATAACCGAGTAGATTTCTTCAACGTGCAACAAAACCTCAAATTTGGTAATACTCAATATGATGAAATTTCCAAAACATATAGAATGGAAATTTTAGAAATGAATAACTAGAGGAGAATCCATAAAATGCATACATGAGATAAACCAAACGAGAACATTGAAGGAGTGACAATTAAACCATCTATAGAATGGTGCACGCTAACGAAAAGGTAGAAGAGGTTTTTACCTTACTTGAACCCAAGTCTCTTGGGAAGAAGGAAAACAACTTCAGCATAGCCATCATGGATTTTTGATCTCCTATGTGTAAATCTCTGCAACGAAAAAGCAAGACCAGGCTGTGTGGTATAAGTCGTGTGCATAGCCGAACAAAAAATTGTAACAATTAAAACCAACAAAGCAGAGTTAGGGTTGCATAAGCGTAAATACCTCCAAAGAATATGATATGTTTCACAATGTCCATGTGGAGGGCATCAGATTGAGGAAGGCCAAAAGGCCATGTGAACACATTAACATAAACTTACCAGAAAAGTGGTAAAATCGCGAGGTTTGGATTATAAATATCAGTACACATACAAAATTTTAATGTCAAACCAAAATCCCTGTATATGATCCTTACCTCATTAACGTATGACAAAGATTTTATTAAAGTGGTGAAATGATATGTGGTACGTCACCAAATCCAAAACGTAATACTAAAGTATCATATGAATATTGAAACTATTAACCACCGATTGATAGAAATAACATTACACTATGTAAACCAAGATTGGAGTCCATAAATAAGTATATAGTATTCCTAACCAAGGAATTATGAGAATCACATAATATGTATTTGGAACACAAAATCTAAGTCACGACATGAAACCGAACTTGAGTATCGAGCCAAATAACTACGGTGGATAATGCATATAATATGTCAATAGATAAAAGAGGGTGGGAGCGTATAAACCAATATCATAAATCCATGAGTAAGGATTAATAATGTTCAAATTTAATGGCTCATGGAATACCAATCATAAAATAGTATTCATATGTGGGTACAACTACATATAATGGTTTTTTAAAATACAGTGGTAATATGGAACCATAAGTGGAGAACGTTAATATGATATTGGAATTCCAAAGTATAGTGTTAGGAATTCGAATTAAACTTTATTGAATACAATAAGAATTATAATTCATAGATGGATAATAATAGAGTATATTGATGCAAGGATAATAAGTCATTTGAATAAGACTAAAATTAACTCTAGAATCATGAACCCAATTGTGCTAACAAATAACTACATAAGGGAAAAGGATAAAATATGTAAAATAGAATAAATGTAATAGTGAGGAATATCTATTACAACATTTATTCATAATAAAGATTACAAAGAGGAGAAGATGAACCTAAATTATATGGGGAGAACGAGGATAGAATGAAATCAAGAAAAAATTATTTCACATATAAGTGATTTTGAAATGATAAAGTAAAAAATGTATAACCAGATAAATCATCTAAGCATGACGAGAGTATAAAAATAAGTTCGTCGAAAAGTGACGAATTATTGGTGAATAAATAAGAACAACATTCGCCAACTAGTGATGAAGATGGAAATTAGTACATCTAAAGTATGTGGACATACTATAATTAGAAAAAAAATAGTAGTAAGTGGAGTTGTTACAAATTGTATCAGAGCCCATGTTGAAACACTGGGCCTATATGTGTCCTCACACCAAAAATTAAAAATCCAAGATTATGCTGTTATAAATTGCTTTTTTTATTGTAAATTTTTTTTTAACACTAAATTCATTTATGTGTACTATGAATTAGTACAAAAAAGTACAACTGAAACTATGAACGAAGGGAATGAGTAGTATGTAGATCTAGGTGGTGAGGGAAATCCACCAGATCAAAAATGTTCAGCTATTGGATATGTTCTGGGAAATGAAACAAAAATTGGTTCATCTGAGAAATAGTAATGAACGATTGCTACAAGCCAGTAAAGAACAAGGGACGTTGATTAAGGAATTAACCTCAAGGTCTAGTCATGAAAGTGAAGACCTGAAGAATGAGAAAGGAAGATGAAACCAATCAAAAGGGTTTGAGGATGGTGAAACAACTATACCTAATCCAAAAAAGAAAAATGAGGAGGATGAGGAATCCTAGCTCCTGAAATTAGAAAAACACCTTTGGGTTACTATATGAAAATAATGGGAAAAAATAAAAATAAAAATTCAGAAATATACCAATTGCAGGGTAAAGCTAAGTGTGGTAGGAAGAAATCAGAGTGATACAAGTGTGGAATGGAAACACCACTAATTAAGAAGACTCTCAATCAAATTTCAAATTTATATACTTTAATGATAGAGGTAATAATGATAAATCAAGGAAACAAAAGAACCATTAAAGTGACGAGGTGTTGGGGAATATCACCAGACTGTCCACACAGGACAATCTAGAGAAATTAAGTGTTTCGAGAGACACTAAATGACGAGGATCGAAATATGTCGAGAATCGGTGCTACCTTAGAAAATCAACCGACTAAATACCAAATCAATCATAATCATTAGGGGAATTTTGAGATCTAAAATGGGCCTCCTAAGAAAATTATAAAATAATAGTGGAAATAATAAAATAAGATTTGATGAGATCATCAAATTTAGAGGGAAAAAAGAAAAAACTACTTTTTCAACTTATCTCCCAAATTTTTTACTCAAATTTTGCACAGGAGTACTCGTTAGATGAAAAATTTAATTCCTCAACCAATGAGTACCCATGTTACAAAATTTCGATGGAACCTTCTACGCAAAATAAGAGAAATGCATGAAAAATGTGATTGCAATTATGTTTTTTAGTGTATTTCTCATTTTTCGCATAGCAGGGTCTATCGAAAGTATGCAATATGGGTACTCCTCGGAAGAGGAATTAAATTTTTCATCCAAGGAGTACTCCCACTCGATATTTGAGAAAAAACTTTGTGAGATAAGTTGAAAATATGAGTTGAAAAAGTAGTTTTATTATTTTATTATTTTTTAATTTTTTTACCCTTTTTCTTTAAAAATGGTGAATGACCCCCCATTGTTCACATCATCATTTTGAATCCTATTGGTTATTGCAAAGTTTATTTTGGTTGTACATTTTTCTTAGGAGGCCCATTTTAGACCTCAAAATTCCCCTAATGAAAAGTGGAAGGTATGAATTCTGAAAAAATTGTCACCGATTTGATAAATCTAGGAACATAAGTTGGCTAAGGGACTTTAAAAATATTAGTATATTGTAAAAAAAAGTGCAGCCAACCATGGTTAGTAGAGTTAGCCATAGGAAAAGAGACATGCAAAAAAAAATATTGCAACTGCAGAAAAATTTAAAGGAATACGAAATAGTATTCCAATTAAAACATTCTATCATTAGAATGATATAATATGTTAGTAGAAAAGAAGAGGCTAGAAAAATGGATAATATAAGGTATGATTGCTAAAAAACCTGTTTCTGTTTGATAAATCTAGGAGAAAAATTGAGATCAGAAAAATTTCAGCAAGCAAGGTTAGTTCAACTAACTACTAGAGAAAAAATAAAAGTGGCCCATAAGTAAACAAAGATTGCTGAAATTTTAAGTTGGTATGAAACTGAATTAGATTTGAATATTTTACCTTTAGGTTCCTATGATGTATTATTAGGAATGGATTGGTTAGAAAAATAGAAACCAATAGTTAATTTCTTAGATAAAAAAGTTAATTGTATAGATGGTGAGGGAAAAACCAATGATAGTGAAAAAAAAAAAAAACCAAACCAATATCAATCAGAAAAATTTCAACACTACTGTTAAAACATGACAGAAATGAAATCTTGTCAATTATATGCTATACAAGTGGAGGAATTGGGACAACAGAAACAAAAAAAAATTGTACAAAAGTTAACAGTAATCAGAGAATGCAAAGATGTGTTTCCAAATGAAATATCTCGACTACCCCCTAAAGGAGGGATTGATTTCTGCAATTGAATTAATAACTAGAGCTACACCTGTCTCTAGAGCACCATACAGAATGAGTACCCCAGGGTTGATAAAATGAAAATTTCAACTACAAGAGTAGTTGGACAGAGGTTATGTCCGGGCAAGTGTGCCTCCATTGGGAGCACATGTACTATTGTTAAAGAGAAAGATGGCACATCCAAAATGTGTATAGACTATAGATAACTGAATGAACTGACTATAAAGGATAGATATCCTCTACCAATAATAGATGACTTAATTGAACAAGTGAGAGGAACCACTACCTTTTCAAAGATTAAATTTAGGATAGGCTATCATCAATTGATAATTGAGGATGATGACATAAATACGACCGCATTCAGAGCTAGATATAGACCCTATGAAATTGTAGTTCTACCTTTGGGTTGACTAATGCCTTAATACCTTTACGAGTCTAATAAATAGTGTCTTAAGTAAGTATCTAGACAAATTTGTTCTGGTGTTTATTGATGACATTCTAGTATATTCTAAGAATGAATCAGAACATAAGGAAAATCTAAGAATTGTATTATAAACACTTAGAGAACATAAGTTATATGCCAAACTTAGAAAATGTGAATTTTATAAATTTAAAATTCAGTATTTGGATCATGTAATGTCAAAAAAAGGATTGGCAGTGGACTAGAAAAGATACAAGCTATTATGGATTGGCCTGTTCCTATTGATGTTTCAGCCATCAGATCATTCATGGGAATTAGAGAATACTACAGGAGAATTGTAGAAGGATTTTCAGCTTTATCAAATCCTATTACCTCTCTACAGAAGAAAGGAGTGAAGTTGAGTGGACAACAAAATGTCAACATAGTTTTGAACAGTTAGAAACTTAAACTCAGAACTGCTCCTATTTTGAATATTTCTAATCCAAATAAAGAATTTGTTGTATGTACATATGCTTGTGCAGAAGGATTAGGAAGGGTATTATTGTAATAAAACTCAGCCATAACCTATGAGTCAATAAAATTTTAGAAAAATGAATAGATTAAAACTGTGTATGACTTAGAATTAGTTGTTGTAATACATGCTTTGAAGATGTGGAGACATTATATTTTAGGAAAAAAGTGGTGCTGATGACCGATCGCATAATTTTGAAATAATTTTTCACACAACCTGATCTAATGCTAGAAAAGCTAGGTGGTTGTCTTTCCTTAGTGAGTTTGACATAGAAATCAACCACATTAAAGGAAAAGAAAATAAGATTGCAAATTCCTTGAGTAGGAATTCTCCTAAAAAATATGAATAGTGTTGGGAGTAGTGCAAATTTTGACATTGAAGGATTGAAGAGGAAATGAGTCAATATTTAACAATGAAAAAATTTCGCAATACTGAGATATTTGGATAACTCAAAACCGGAGAGGGCTGAATTGTTATAAATACAGATTGTACATCCCAAATGTGAGCTCATTAAAATGTGAAATTTTATATGAGTATCATAAACGACCCTATGCAGGACATCAGGGGTATTAGAAATTGATTTCAGCCTTGAGAAAGAATATGTTTTAGCCAGGTATGAAAAGGATGTGGCTAATTATTTAGCTAGATGTTTGGAATGCCAACAAGGAAGAGTAGAGCATCAACATCCAACAAGATTGCTGAATCCTTTACCTATCCTAGAATGGAAATGGGAAATAGTTTCCCTAGATTTTATAACTAGTTTTCCTAGAATAAGACACTAACAAAATCAATAAATGTTTTTTGGTTCAAGCTGATTTGGTCATTGCTCAAAGTAGTCAATGTGTCCAAGAAAGAAATTGTGAAATAATATGGAGTTCCCAGATTGATTATATCTGACAAAGCTGACAAGGTTAATTTCAATTAGGTTTTTGAAAACGGTGTTGCAAGAAAAAGGAGTACCAAGTTGAACCTTAGCACTGCTTGTCAAATGCTGGACAGATTGAAAGAATCAATCAAACTTTAAATACATGTTGTGCATGTATGTAATGAATAAAGGGAAAAAACCTCAAGCTAGAAAACTGCATATGGCAGAGTTATTTTTAATACAAATTAGTAAGCTTCTAATTAAGATGTAATTTTTTTATGAAGCTTTGTGTAACACAAAATTCTACAGTCCGATTAAATGAAGTCTATTTGAGAATAAATGTAGAGGGGAAAATAATTCATAGATAATTGCAAATGGGTGACCATGTGTACTTGAGGAGTAAGCCTCACAAAAGTACAATATATGCTGGTAGCTGTGCTAAGTTAGCACTATACTACTATGAACCATTAAGATTCTTGCTACAAAGTGACTATACTGAGACATATTAAGGTTCAAATTATTATCTTGATTCATTATTATAAATGTATATAGGTGACTCTAATCATGTGAATTGATATGATCTGTGAACAGGTGGAAACAGGAATGAAAATTTCTTAGATATATACTTCTTATATGGAAGTAGGAAGAAATCAAGCTCCAGAGTATAATAGTAAGTGGGGTAAAAGTGTCGTGGATGCACTTTACCTCTGAGGAAACTATTGGGAGCAAGAGGATGAGATGAACGAGGAACATCCATCATTGGTTGAAAAATCAACAAAGTATTTTGCAACAATGAGGATGATGTTCTGTTTTAGAGGGGGAATATATAATATCCCTAATTTTCTGCTATTATTTTAGGCAGTTAAAAGTTCTAAAGGTCAAATGGACCTATATGAAATTTATATGTGGACATAAATTAAATTTGAATTAAATAAATGTGAAAATTAATCATTGTGCAAAGACTAGAGTAAATAGAGATCATGAATTCAAGTCCATGAGGATGGATAAGATTCCAAAGACTTTCCCAGATTCTCCAAAATTCCTTGGAGAAAATAAGTTAAAATTAAAATATTAGATTGGAGATAAAAATATAAAAGGTACCTCAGTAAAGTGGAAAGTTGTTGGGAAGAGGTGGAATAAAACTAGAGAGAGGAAAAATCTAGTTTTAAAGTACTTTAGTGGAAAAATCAAAAGGAAAGCCTAGGAAAAAAGGAAAACATCATCCTGATTAACTGGACGCTATTATGGAAACAAGATGATGGGAAAGAAGGCTTAAATAATCTATTCCTAGGTAGACAAGAGGTTGTCTAGACCTTGGTGGAATTGATCTCTGCTTGGGGGGGAGCTGTGGAGATAAAGCTCAAGGTTGGGTGGAAAATAGTCTTACCTTGAGTGGTATGCACAATTAATTTAATTATGGATTTTTATTATGTTTTTATGATTAGAATGATATATTAGAGAAATGATGTTTATGTATAAAGATAAGTGAAAGGTTATATTTATGAATAATTATATTAATTTTACAGTTTATATTCTGATGTATTTAACATAACATCACCATTGTGAAAATAGTTTAGTTCTATATAGTTACATAGACAGATTGAGATAGTGAACCAATAGAGAGAAAATATGAACACAATTATGAGGGTTTAAATATGTTGTTAGGTCATGAGACATTATCTGTTCAATTCATAAAGTACATCATATGAATTTGAACAGACGTGAACATAATTATTTAACATAGTTATTCTGCAAATCAATTTGAAACATAAATCTAGGTACACTAAGAAATAATTGACAATCTAGAAGAGACATGATTGTATCAATAAAACTTAAATATCTCTATTGTAATTCCATTTCAAAGATAGCTTCTATCTATTCATTCTTATGAGTAAACAAGAAAATAATTATCAGATATATATATTTTAGTACTTGAAGATTTGGCAAAAAATGTATACAGAATTCATGTAGAGAAGAAACCTTATTATCCAAAGTAATGATTGAATGTTGTAGAAAGTACTAATAAAACGTGTTATTATAAACTGTGCATAGTACATTAATCGAATACAATTATTCTGTATATTAAGAACATATTTTACACGCGAATAATTATCCTGGAAATCGGTGGATGGAATTCTAGCAGGTTATTGACCAACCTATACATAGAAGGAATAAAATCAATTGCCAATGCTCGTGGTAGGAATGCGTAGATTGACAAGAACCAAATTGTACAAGGTACAATACCTGTACAATAAACTAGAATACAAATGGTTATAATCTAATTATGAGGATAATTAAATTCATTATATGAAATCTGAGGAAGGAATCATATGAAATTAAACATTAAATTACCTTAGCAGTCAAGGAGAAATTCCATGATAATTCCTGTGGTCAAATCAAGAAATAAATTAAACTCCAAAGAGAGAAATATACAAGTGGATACACTGTAAATAAATAACTGTATAGAAAAACATTGGAGTGATATTAACTGTATTAGGACAACCTAAAACATGAATATCCATGACTGGGTTTAGAAGGTTAAAAGAAGAGCCTGCAACATAAACCATGTTATTAATTGAGGGAAAAAATTAAAATGTTCAGTACCTTTTGAATGAAGAACGAGAATATATTTTATAAATCTGTTTTCCTTGAATCTCACTACTGCTAGAGTATTATAGATATGGAAAACAACAAAATAGGTAGGAATTATACCTACAATTAAACACAGAATATTCAAATTTTACCTCTCTGTCTTACACGCTGTAAGTAAATATTCATAACCTTGAGATAGAATTATGTGGAAAAAATGAGGAGTACCATTTACACACACTTGTGAAGTGATTTTTTTTTTCTATGTAAGAGTAGGATCTATTAATAAAACATATGTTACAAGGAGGCTCGGGCCTTAGTAGTGCAGGCCGGTTTCAGTGGCATATTTTCAATAGAACAACAAAAATAGAGCTTCCCACATGGGGAAACCAGCCCAAATAGAGTTTGAAGCGCTGCCTCGAGAGAGGAAACCAGTGACAAAAAGACATAAGTAATTGTACCAGGAATAGAGGTAAACAAATAGCAAAACTAATGAGCTAGAAGCCGGAAGCCGAAAAATACCTGAGATTCTAAGCATCATGAAAAGATGGAGGTGGTTCTTCAATAATCAGACATTTGTACTCATCATCTTCTTCAAAATGGGGGGCAATTGTAGACTGGTGAGGCACCACGACATTAATACCTATTCCTTCATCCTGCATGCGCTTCTCCTTGTAGTAGCCTGAGCTGTCTCTGTTGTTCGAACCTGAATTGTGCCCTGTAGGGAAATGTTAAGTTTTCCTATCTTCAGAGGGGCCGGGAAAACTGCAAGGATGTAGAGGTAGAATAGGCTAGCTAAGTCCAGGGCCATCGCCAGTTACCTTGTGGAAAGAGAGTGAAGGTAGCCACAACGAGAGGGTAGTCGGAGGAACATTGAAAATTAAAATGGGCAATGGCAGGGGACTGCGAAGAGACCGAGGAGTTCAGTCAAGGCGGAGGAAGCGTTGAAGGCTCAAAGGCAGGATACGAAGCAGAGGAACTGAAGAGATAGCCACAACCACTACGAATGTCAGGGCATCTGCCCCAAGAGTGCTCAAGGGAGGAAGACGAGGAGGTGGACATGGAGGAGGGGCGTGGATGAGAAGTTGGGCCCCTACTACTGCCCCGCCAGCATCGCATGCGATGTCTTAGACGTGGCATTTTTGGCACAGTAGGGGTGAAGGCTGCACAAAGATGAGGAGGCAGGGCTGGCAGGGGAAAGCAGGGATGCGGAGGAAGAATTGAAGCTGAGAGAAGCCGAGAAGCGTAGCTGGCAAAGGGGGCTCTGAGAGTGATGGAAGCCAAGGAGAAACTTGATGCAACTATTAAGACTACAATGCCGCCCAATTGACATGCGAGAGCTTGGCTCCATAGCCATAGGGGAGCATCAACTACATAGGGGAAGGAAATGATGTGACATAGAACAAGTGAAAGGGAGGTGGAGCTTTGCAGAGGGGCAAAATGCATAACCAGAGGGCCGAGGGGGGTAACCAGAGAGTGGCATTATGAAGCGATGAAGGCCACCTCGTCGAATGCAGCGGAGTAAATGCCGCTCAAGGTGACAGCAAGGACACATAAATGCATTTGGGCACCAGAGGTGTGGCTTGTGGGTGGCCATGTGGCCTTGCCACGTGCCATCCCATAAACCATGCTTCGTATGATCAACGTTAAACACCCACATTCGGGGCACTTGTGAAGTAATTATTAACCAATTAAATAATAATATTTTCCAATCAAAATTGATAAAAATTAAATCAAAGAATAATACTTCTCTGAGTCAAGTTAGAGTCTGTGTGGAAAGGTATCAAATTTGAGAGAAATCATAATACAATGGGGTAGTATGGAATTAAATTAATATGAGAAATTATTCTCATAAGCACGATATAAATTTCATAATGTCTTTATACTCAAACCCTGAAAATCCAAACCGAAAGTTCTAGAATATATTCGCTTGAATAAGATGAGAAAATTTAATATAGAAAACCCAATAACTGAAGACAAGAACCCAAATAGAAAGTAGAAAAAAATAGATTTTCAACTACGGTATTTTTTGATCTTCTAAGATGAAAAAATGAGGAAAAATGCATACGCATGAAAAACACAGAGAATTTAATTGAACATGTCGAGCATTATTGTATAACCATGATTTTCTCAACAAACGAGAAATGCGAAGAAAAACGAAAATAGATAAAACTTCTAGAATGTAGATGGGACTCAAGTGAAAATTATAATAAACCTCATCCAATACTATACCTCGTAAATTTCGGATACGAAGGTAAAAAAAGGCTTGGTGGGTGATACATAAGCCTAACTATCAAAGAGAAGGGGGTTTAACAAAAACTATTTGAAATTGTAAATTTCTTACCTGGGAGAAGTGGATATTCGAGGGCGAAAATAACCCAGATCGGATTTCTTCAATCTGCAATGAAACGTCAAATTTGTTAATAATCAATATGATGAAATACCCAAAACATATAGAATGGAAATTTCAAAAATGAACAACTAGAGGAGAATCCATAAAATGCATACATGAGATAAACCGAACGAGAATTTTGAAGGAGTGAGAATGGTGTAGGCTAAATAAAAGGTAGAAGATGTTTTTACCTTACATGAACCCGAGTCTCTTGCTAAGAAGGAAAACTACTTTAGCATAATCATCATGGAGTCTTGATCTCGTTTGTGTAAATCTCTGCAACGAAAAATTAAGACCAAGCTGCGCAGTGCAACCCGTGTGTAGAGCCGAACCAAAAATTGTAACAATGAAAACCGACAGAGTAGAGTTAGGGTTGCATAAGCGTAAATCCCTCCAAATAATACAAACTGTTTCATAGCATCCACATGGAGGGCATCGGATTGAGGAAGGCTAAAAATCCATGTGAACCCATTAACATAAATGTACCAGAAAAGTGGTAAAATACCAAGGTTTGGACTATAAGTATCAGTACATATACAAAATTTTAATGTCAAACCAAAATCCCTGTATATGATTCTTACCTCATTAAATTATTACAGAGATGTCATTAAAGTGGTGAAATGATATGTGGTACGTCACCAAATCCCAAACTTAATACTAAAGTATCATACGAATATTGAAACTATTAACCACTGGTTGATAGAAATAACGTTACACTATGTAAACCAAGATTGGATTGCATAAATAAGTATATAGTATTCCTAACCAAGCAATTAGTATATGGAACACAAAAGCTAAGTCACGACATGAAACCTAACTCGAGTACTAAGCCAAATAACTACAATGGATAATGGATATAATATGGAAATAGTTAAAAGAGGGTGGAAATGTATAAACCAATATCATAAATCCATGAATAAGGATTAATAATGTTCGAATTTAATGGCTCTTGGAATACCAATCATAAAATAGTATTTGTATATTAGTACAACTACACATAATGGTTTTTCAAAATACGATGGTATTATGGAACCCTAAGTCGAGTACATTAATATGATTTTGGAATTCCAAAGTATAGTGTTAGGAATTCAAATTAAACTTTATTGAATACAATAAGACTTATAATTTTATAATACAATATGTGAAAAATTATTATCTAAATGAGATGATAATTGATTGTCATATATTACCACACATTACAATAAAAAAAAATTTAAAATTTAACTTTTAACCTTGGTCTACCACACTAAACTCTTTTACCATGTTTAATTTTGGGATTACAATTCACAAAACTCATTATATTTTTACACAAAGGACATATCCTGTTCAACCCTTAGTTAAACTGAGAGGTGGGGGGGTGAATCAGTTTAACACATTCATGTACTTTTAAAACTTTTCTTTTTAAACTGATTTACACTTTTTATACTCTTCACATCATCATTTTGTGATTAGCTTAATAAACAATGGAAAAACAATGATAATAACTGAGCAGAAGGTATTAAGCAGAATAAATACAGAGAATCAACACATAATCATCATGCATATAGAAAATAGGTATAAGTGGAAACCCATAAAGGGAGAAAAACACATCTTATTATTGTTGTGATGCAAAGGCAAGCTCCAACTCCCTCTCACCACTGATTTTCTATAGGCTCCAACCTTAGTTAGCTACAACTGACATATATCAAGCTACAACTTGATAGGGAAGCTCCAACTTGCTCACTCTTTCCAAAGAAAAACACTTGTTGATTTACATGAATATCAGCTCTGTTCTATTCCTTATTTTCTGCTATTCATCAGTCCTCATATCTGCCCTATATCATCTCTGCCTCTTCTCAGATTCTCTATCAACTTCTCCTTCTTCTCTGCCTCACTGCTTCATTTCTGCATTCTCTAACCTCCCTATGCATATCAATTTGATATAATGTATATATTTCACCTCATGACTGTTCTCATTCCACAGGGAATTCAAAGTGAACAATCATGACTCTTTGACTTCTGCCTTCTCATTTTCTTGCCTAGCATATTCAGAAAAATATTATAATTTGTATACATTTCAATATTACAGTGGGATATTTATTTGTCTACGGAGACCTACCTTTGCATCACAAACAATATAAAATCAATGAAAACATTTACATTCAGTTACAATATGGATTTCAAATCAACCCATTCAGTTTTTGGATCACCATGTGTTTGTCTTTTCTTCTGCTGTCTCTGTCTTTTTCGGTTTCTGCATGCTCTCCTATTCACTATAGTAGTGTATCTGCTGCATATATAACTGCCTTTTTATATAAATCAAATAACTCTCGGAGATATAATAATAGACCCTTTTAACATAGAAAACACCCTTTCGGACCTGCTAGCCAAACTTTTTCTATTCCCCGATGCGATAAATGGCCTCCGAAGACATCCGATTGCAATTACTTCCTTTGTGATAGTTCCGATGCGATTAATCGCAATCGCAAACTTCAATTACATGTTCCACTGCTCTGCCTACACACCGATGCGCTGACCCCACACTGCATAGATATATGCATATATATGAAGCAAGGGCTAATGGGGTCCCATACTTTGCTTATAAGTTTAATTACGCATATTCATAAGCACATCAACCTTTAATCAATCGAAAGCTGGCCCACCTTATTGCCCTTAAAGCCAGAACTCAAACACATAAAATCAAAGTTCATAACATATTAGGTCGGCATTCTCTATCGTGATTGCAATATCACAATTGCATCCTCCAATAGTTCTGTGTGCCTTTGGCCATAAGATCTCCGCCGATGTGATGAAAAAAGGGTCCCACTAGCTATCAAGCGACTCACATATTTTTTGTCCATCCTTCATCAAATCTGATGGCTAACATTCAATCGCTCAATCGCAATCGAAATTTTCAACTATTCGTCTCTCTGCGTCACTTGTTCTCCGCCAATGCGATGGTTCACTGTGGACCCCACTATGCATATACAATTCTCTTCCATACTCTATCAACAACATTAGGTTTAAGTTCAAATATCAAGATAATTGATATGGCCCCACAATGTATTAACTTTGGTTTAAGTTCATTGGTTGACATTGTTAAACCAACACACTAATGCATATATCAACAGGGACTTTTGTGCCCACAACTCTATTCACCCGCATATCAAACATTCATCAAGGTTTATATAATTCGACCGCATTCAAATTATATTGTATATTAGTTCTGGCATATATTAAACCAACAATAAGTCTTCACCCAACACATATATCAATATATATATGTATCTCAACTATAAGTCTTCGCCTTTTATTAACATATTTTGGCTATATTCATATTCCATGGTATTTCATGCGAAAATCTGACCATACTAAAGTTCTGGGTCCCACGTTAACTTACCGGCTTATCGTTCACGCATATACTCACGGCTCTATTATTATATATCCAACCATAATATATATCAACATATATTATGTTCTAACCCAATGTTAGAACATTATAACAAACCCACGCCTTTGGATTTAAACCAAAGTGCTAACATATGTGAAATATTCAGGCCCCACATCTCATTTAACACTTCCGCTCCCAACATAAACTAAGCCATGCAACATATTAACATTCGGCCATATCATATATATATATATACCTCAGCATATATTCTGACACCAATCCAATTGTTAAGAGCCTTTAATATTCCAAAACCTGCCTTATGAAATGTGAATTCATTTATATCAAACCTTATAATATGCCTTTGGCCATCACATTCTCCATCGCATGTCACAAGCACTTTAACATGAAATTTTACGGGCCCACAACAGTTCTTACCTCTTAACCTCTGTTAACCAATTTCCAAATGGATCCAACGATCCACAGTTCATCGCGCTCTGATTTAAAGTTTTCCACCATTGATTCTCGACTTACTAACCTCCACGCAGATCGAAACACACATACCGTCGGATCTCCTCCATTCTAGATCGAACGACTATAATGCTTATCGCGTTTTTCCCACGACAGAGCTTTAAATCTCCAAAATAACGCGCTATAAATAGTTTTTAAAAAATGCTTATTGCCACGGGTCACACAGTCTATGATATCATGTTTTTTGACAAAAAACTCTTTACCACTTTTCCAAAGCACGATACCGCTGGTTTTGGACTCAAACCCGCTTTCACTATTCACGTTTAATTCATGGTTCCGCATTCTGCTCAAGGTTCTGCTTTCAACTTTATAACTTCGATTTCACTTTGTTCTTTTCATTCAACAATGCCATATGTTTCAACAGATATGGTTTCAATATCCCTCGAATATAAACAGAGAATGCTTCCACCACTTTTCTTCAATGCCTTCACTATTACCATTCCAACCCTATTCAGCATGACCATTTCTCTGCATTCAGTTACTATGCATGACAGTGCACAGGCAGTGCATGTCAGTGCAGGACCATTTCTCTGTTTCTTTGTATTCTCTGTTTCTCTATATTCTCTATAATTCTCTGTATTTTGCAGCCTGGGCTGCTTCTTTTTGCTACCCTGCTTCTTCAAATGGCCCTGTCTCTACTGAGCTGCTTCTTCAAATGACCCTTTTCACAACTGCTCGAACCTCTGTAGCTCTTCAGATCTCTCTAGCTCTATGCAGGTCTCTGCTGCCTCTCTACATCTTTGTTGCCTCTTTTGCTATCTCTCTTTTCCTTTCTTAATGTCTAATGTTCTCCTTGTCAGTTTTCTTTTGCTATCTCTCGGCTTCTATGCTGCTCTCTTTTCCATCAATGACAACATTTCCAACAGTCTCCCCCTTTGGCATTGATGGAAATATTCTACCAATACTCGCATACTTCTTTTAGGGCTTCCTCTGATTATCTTCTTTTTCTTGCTTTTCCTCCCCCTTTGACATCAATGGAAAAGGGTTGCACAGTTCCTAGTGTGGTTTCCAAATCTTCTCCATAATATTCTGATCTTGAGGACCTGTTCCATGCACTGCTCGCTTGCTCTGGATCTTTTGTGGCACTCCTTGTTGAGTGATCTCCTCCTGGAATGATGGTTTCTTTTCTGTTCTCCCCTTGGAATAATGCTTTCTTTTCATGTCAGAGAGTACCCTCTGCAGACACTACTCTTAGTTTTTCTCTTAGATAATCGAATGATTCTTTAGCAAGAGGTTTTGTGAATATGTCTATTGTTTGTTCTTTTGTTGATACATATTCCAACTTTACTACTTTCTGTGCTACTTGTTCTTTGAGGAAATGTTACTTAATTGGGATGTGCTTTGTTTTTGAGTGAAGAACAAGATTTTTTGATATATTTATTGCACTTGTATTGTCACATTTGATAGAAATAGGTTCATCAATGCTTACCTTCATGTCTTGGAGAGTTTGTTTCATCCACATTACTTGTGTGCAACATGTTGCTGCTGCTATGTATTCTGCTTCTGCTGTAGATAGAGAGATGGAATTTTTCTTCTTGCTTAGCCATGCCACCAGACTTTTTCCCAAATAGAATGCTCCTCCACTCGTGATTTTCCTGTCATCCACATAACTGGCCCAATCTAAATCTGTATATGCTGTCAAAGTGAAGTTTTTTCCTTTTGGATACCATAGCCCATGATGTGCTGTTCCTTGTAGATATCTGAATATTCTCTTGATTGCTAGTAAGTGATTATGTTTTGGTGCTTCTTGATATATTGCCACAAGTCCTACAACCAACACAATGTCAGGTCTAGAGGCAATTAGGTATAGCAGACTTTCTACCATGGATCTGTAAAGTCTTTGATCTATATCTGCAGATCCATCATTTTCACATAGCTTACATCCAGTGATCATGGGAGTTGACACAGGTTTGCAGTCTTCCATTTGGAACTTTTTCAACATTTATCTTAAGTATTTTTCTTGTGAGATGAATGTACCTATGTTATTTTGTTGAATTTGAAGTCCTAAATAGAAGGTGAGCTCTCTAATCATATTCATCTCAAATTATGATTTCATTTCTTCAGCAAATTCTTTTGTTAACTTCTCTTTGTTTCTACCAAACATTATGTCATCTACATATACTACTACAATAAGGAGTTCATTTCATTAGCCTTTATGTATAAATTGCTGTCTACTCCTCCTCTCTTAAAGCCTTTTTTTTGTAAGTATTTGTCAAACCTTGAATACCATGCACGAGGATCTTTTTTCGACCCATATCAGGCTTTATTTAATCTGCACACATAGTCTTGTTTATCTGTTAATGAGAATCCTTTAGGTTGTTCCATGTAGACTTCTTCCTCTAAATCTCCATTCAGGAAGGCAGACTTCACATCCATTTGATATAACTTGAAGTCATGGTAGCATGCAAAGGCTAAAAACATTCTAAACACTTCCATTCTGTCTATAGGGTAAAATGTTTCATCATAATCAAGACCTTCAATTTGTGAATATCCCTTGCATACAAGTCTAGCTTTATTTCTGATTACCTGCCCTTGTTCATTCATCTTATTCTTGAATATCCATTTTGTGCTAATGACATTTTTCTAGAGGGTCTTGGAATTAATTCCCATGTATTGTTTTTCTCAATTTTGTCTAGTTCTTCATTCATAACATTCACCCAATATTTATCTTTTCTGTCTTCTTCAAATTTCTTTGGCTCTGTTTGTGATAGCATGACTAGGTAAACTTCTTCTTTCTGTTCAACAAGCTGTCTTCTTGGCTGGACACCCACACTCTTGTCCCCAATGATTTGGTCTTCTGGATGATTCTTTTTAGTGTGTCTTGAGGGACCTTTTGATTTTAATTCAGTATCTTCTGTTGTCTAGCTCAGTTCATCATTCTCTTGGTTTTCTTCTTCATTATCTTTTGGAGGATTGCTGCATTTTGTAATCCTTGTTTTTTTTGGTAGATCTTCATCAAATTTTACATCAATGCTTTCCAAAATTTTATGTAGTGTTTTGTTGTAGCACTTGTACCCCTTGCTCTTGGATGCATATCCTAGAAATATTCCTTCATCTGCTCTTGCATCAAACTTCCCCAGTTTTTCATCATTATTTTTTATGAAGCACCTGCTTCCAAAGACTCTAAAGTGCTTGATTAATGTTGGTTTACCATGCCATAATTCATAAGGAGTCTTGCCACTGGTTGGTCTTAAATGTGCTTTGTTAAGAATCTGCACAGCTGTGTGTACTGCTTCTGCCCAAAAGGTTTGGGGAATGTTACATTCTTGCATCATGGCTTTGGCAATTTGTTGTACTGACTTGTTTTGTCTCTCTTCCACTCCATTCTGTTGAGGTGTACCTGCAATTGTAAACTGTTGTTTTATCCCACGCTCATTGTATAGGTTTGCTAAATCATAGTCTTTGAATTCACCTGCTCTGTCTGATCTGATGCACTTTAAATTTCATCCTGTTTGATTTTTTTCAATGCCTTGAATATCTTGAATTTCTCAAGTGCTTCAGATTTATATTTGAGAAATTCTACCCATATCATTCTGGAAAAATAATCTATTATCAACATGAAATATGATTCTCCACTAGGTGCTTTAGTTCTTGAAGGTCCACATAGGTCCATGTGTACAAGCTAAAGTGGCCTACTTGTTGATAGCTCATCTTTGGTCTTAAAGGATGTATGGGTCTATTTGCCTAATTGGAAAGATTTACATATGGTATTTGAAGGCTTATTTATTGCTGGCATATCTTTGACTGCTTTCTTCTTGCTCAGACTAATGATATGGTCGAAGTTAAGGTGTCCCAATATTCTATTTCATAACCATGACTTGTCTAGTTTTCTTAGGTGGCATGCTTCATTCTCTTCTTTCACTATATAGAAATTAATTTCTGTTCAAATACCTTTGATCAAGGTCTTTCCTGTGGTGCTTGATCTTACTTCACAATCTTGTGCTCTAAAAAGAACTTCACACCCTTTATCACACATTTGACTGACACTAAGCAGATTTTCTTTCAACCCATCAACAAATAGTACATCTTGGGCCTTTCCTCTTCCATTATCCAGACTGACTGAGCCTTTTCCTTTGATTTTTCATGCTTTATCATTGCCAAAATTAACATTTCCAGATTTATTTTCATCAAAGGTTATAAACTTGATTCTATCTCCAAGCATATGCTTTGAGCATCCACTGTCCAAATACCATTGGCTTTTCTGATCTTGGGCTATTAGATCCAGGTCACACTTATTCAACATCTTATTCCATTGCAGGCAACTATTTTTTTGGCACCTATTCTAGAAAGATGGACCACATCATTTGAGAGGACATTGGGAAGACATATGTCCGATTTTATGGCATACACAACATTTGATCACATTTTTTGCAGAAGTATGAGTACTTGTAGATTGTCCTTGATTCATAAACCTCCTTGAGGTTTTGAACATCAATTTTTGTCCATATGTTCTGCACTTTATGACTTTATGGCCAAATTCCTTACAGTAAAAACAATATCCATAAAAACAATTTTCATACCTGATGAAGGATTGTCTTCTCCATGAGTTTTCTTGAGGTAGTCTTTTCACTGTTTGCATCCTTTGCTGGTTGATCCTGATTTGATTTGTCTTACAAAATGCTACAATATGTCTAGGTTTTTTGCAGCAAAAACAAGTGATCCTTCTCATAGGAGGAAAGAACCTTCTTTGACAGCTTCCAAATTTATTCAATTCATCCTTAGGAGCATATCAGCCTTTAACAGTTGATTGTTTCATTCTCTCATTCTCTATCCTTTCATGTTGCTTCTTGTTTCTATTTTTTTCCTTACAAATCATGTTCTCGCTGGCTTCTACAGCTGTAGGAATCTTCTGAGATTCTTTATTATCCTTTACAACTTTTACAAAAATGATATTCCTGTTATCTTATACCTTGATCTTGCTTGTATCTCCTTCATAGCCTATCCCAGTCTTTATCATAGGAGACCTTTGAGCATTTAGAATTTGGTCCAACTGTCAAGAGCTTTTCATTTGAGGAGTGTTCATTAATAATTCTCTTTGGGCTTTTTCTAATTTCTTTCTCAGGCACACTACTTCTTCTTCCAATTTCTCTTGCTTCTAAATTTTATCCTTAATTTTCTTAAGTAGAGTGTCTTCTACCTTCTTGGCTTCTTCAAGCTCTAGTTTCAACTGAATGAGGTCTTCTGTTTTTTGTTCTTCTCTTACATATTTGAGGAGAATGTCTTTCTGTTTTCTACATTTTAGTTTAAGTCTGTCAATTTCCTCCAGAGCACTTCTTAGCTCCCCTTCAAGATCTACTTAACCTTCATCCTCATCTTCTAGAAGGAATTATTCAAGCTCTTCCTTGGCCATCAATACAAATTCAGAAGTTCCCTCTTCATTGGAGGATTCATCTGAGCTTTCAGATGCACTGATGTCTTGCTGAGCATAAAATGTTTTTCTATTGAATTTCTTCCCTTTCTGCCAGTTCTTTGATTTGGTTTTCTCTAATTCTTGAGTTTGATTCTTTGTCTTCTTATGAGGGCACTTGGATGCGTAGTGTCCAACTCTTCCACAGTTAAAGCATTTAAATGGAAGTTTACCTTTATACTTGCCCGAGCCTCTTTCCAATCTTCTGACAAATTTGGCCTCTTCTTCATCAGAGCAGGAGCATGTATCTTCTTTTCCTTATTTGTTATTTTCTATCTTGAAAGCTGCCTCCCTCACATTTGACTTCCTCTGTGGCAGTCTCATCTCATAGGTTGTTAGGTTTCCAAGTAATTGGTTCATGGTCAAAGTTTCCCAATCAGTTGTTTCTTCTATGGCTGAAACCTTGGGGTTAAAGCAGGATGGTAGAGATCTTAGAATCTTTTGAACAATTACACTTTCTTGTATGGTTTCTCCTAGAACTTTCATGTTATTCTCAATTTCTGCAACCCTTAAAAATAAGTTGGTAATGTCTTCATCATCATTCATTTTTATATTTTAAAACATATCTCTATAGACTTGAAGTTTGGATATCTTCACCTTTTCGTCTCCCTCATGGATGTTTTCTAGTGTATCCCAAATTTCTTTGGCAGTCCTTTTGTGCATTACTTTGATAAATTCTGCCTCACACAGTCCATTTAAGAGTGCATTCATGGCTTTTGCATTAGCTACAAAATCTTTTTTGGCTTCTTTTTCTGAGTCAGTCGACATTGGGTCATATCCCAATTCCACAGCAACCCAAATTTCTATTCCTAGAAACATTATGTATGTCCTCATTCTAATTTTCCAGAAGGCATAATTTGCACCAATGAACAAAGGGGATTATTGGTTGAGAATCCTTCTTGACTATCCATCCTAGGGACCTAGGATCTCGTTTCAGTTGTTAAACTGATACATAAGGAATTGGCCGTGATACCAATTATTGAACCCTTAATTAAGCTGAGAGGTCGGGGGGGGGGGGTGAATCAGTTTAACACATTCATGGAATTTTAAACTTTTCTTTTTAAACTGATCTACACTTTTTATACTCTTCACATCATCATTTTGTGATCAGCTTAATATACAATGGAACAACAATCATAATAACTGAGCAACATGTATTAAGCAGAATGAATACATAGAATCAACACATAATCATCATGCATATAGACATCAGGTATAAGTGGAAACCCATAAAGGGAGAAAACCACATCTTATTATTGTTGTTATGCAAAGGCAAGCTCCAAATCCCTCTCACCACTAATTTTTTGTAGGCTCCAACCTACAGGAGGCTCCTACCTCAATTCTTCAAGCTACAACTTGCAAGGAAGCTCCAAATCCCACCAATTTTCTATAGGCACCAACCTACAAGAGGCTCCTACCTCAGTTAGCTACAGCTGACATCTATCAAGATAAGACTTGATAGGGAAGCTCAAACTTCCTCACTCTTTCCAAAGAAAAACACTTGTTGATTTACGTGGATATCAACTTTGTTCTGTTCCTTCTTTTCTGCTGTTCATCAGTCCTCATATCTGCCCTATATCATCTCTGCCTCTTCTAGGATTCTCTATCAACTTCTCCTTCTTCTCTGCCTCACTACTTCATTTATGCATTCTCTAACCTCCCTATGCATATCAATTTGATATCATTTATAGAGTTCACCTCATGACTGTTTGCATTCCACAGGGAATTCGAAGTGAACAATCATGACTCTTTGACTTTTGGCTTCTCATTTTCTTGCCTAGCATATTCAGAAAAATATTACAATTTGTATACATTTCAATATTACAGTGGGATATTTCTTTTCCTATGGAGACTTGCCTTTGCATCACAAAAAATATAAAATCAATGAAAACATTTACATCCAGTTACAATATGGATTTAAAATCAACCCATTCAGTTTTTGGATCACCGTGTGTTTGTCTTTTCTTCTGTTGTCTCTGTCTTTTTCGGTTTCTGCATGCTCTCCTATTCACTGCAGTAGTGTATTTGCTGCATATATAACTGCCCTTTTATATAACTCAAATAACTCTCGGCGATATAATAATAGACCCTTTTAACATAGAAAACACCATTTCGGGCCCACTAGCCAAACTTTTTCTATTCCCTGATGTGATGAACGGCCTCTGAAGTCTTCCGATTGCGATTACTTCCTTTGCGATAGTTCTGATTGCGATTAATCGCAATCGCAAAATTCAATGACATGTTCCACTCCTCTGCCTTCACGCCGATGCGCTGACCCCACACTGCATAGATATATGCATATATACAAAGCAAGGGCTAACAGGGTCCCATACTTTGCTTATAAGCTTAATTACGCATATTCATATGCACATCAACCTTTAATCAATCGAAATTCGGACCACCTTGTTGCCCTTAAAGTCAGAACTCAAACACATAAAATCACAGTTCATAAAATATTGGGTCCACATTCGTTATCGCGATCGCAATATCACAATCGCATCCTCCAAAAGTTTTGTGTGCCTCTAGCCATCAGATCTCCGCTGATGCAATGAAGAAAGGGTCCCACTAGCTATCAAGAGACTCAAATATCTGCCATCCATCCTTCATCAAATCCGACGACTAACATTCAATCGCTCAATTGCACTCGCAATTTTCGACTATTTGTCTCTATGCATCAGTTGCTCTCCGCCGATGCGATGGTTCACTGTGGACCCCACTACGCATATACAATGCTCTTCCATAATCTATCAACAGCACTAGGTTTAAGTTCAAATATCAACATAATTGATATGGCTCCATAGCATATTAACTGTGGTTTAAGTTCATTGGTTGACTTTGTTAAACCAAAAAACTAATGCATATATCAATAGGGAATTTTGGGCCCATAACTATATTCACCCGCATATCAAACATTCATCAAGGTTTATATAATTTGATCGCATTCAAATTATATTGTATATTAGTTCCGACATATATTAAACAAATAATAAATCTTCGTCCAACACACACACACACACACACACACACACATACACACACACACAGATATCTATATATATATATATATATATATATATATATATATATGTCAACTATAAGTCTTCGCCTTTTATTAACATATTTGGGCTATATTCATATTCCATGGTATTTCATGTGAAACTACGACTATATTAAAGTTCTGGGTCCCACGTAAACTTACCGATTTATCTTTCACGCATATAATCGGCTCTATTATTATATATCCAACCTTAATATATATCAACATATATTATGCTCCAACCCAATGTTAGAACATTATAACAAACCCACGCCTTTGGATTTAAACCAAGCACTAACATATGTGAAATCTTCGGGCCCCACATCTCATTTAACACTTCCGCTCCCAAAGTAAACTAAGCCATGCAACATATTAAAATTCAGCTATATCATATATATATACCTCAGCGTATATTCCAAAACCAATCCAATTGTTAAGAACCTTTAATATTCCAAAACCCGCCTTGTGAAATGTGAATTCATTTATATCAAACCTTATAATAGGCCTTTGGCCATCACATTCTCCATCGCATGTCACAAGCACTTAACATGAAATTTTACGAGCCCACAACAGTTCTTACCTCTTAACCTTTGTTAACCAATTTCCAAATGGATCCAATGATCCACAGTGCATCACACTTCGATTTAAATTTTTTCACCATTGATTCACGACTTACTAACCTCCACCCAGATCGAAACACACATATCGTTGGATTTCCTCTTCTCCGGATCGAATGACTATAATGCTTATCACATTTTTCCAATGGCAGAGCTTTAACTCTCCAAAATAATGCGATAAAAACTGTTTTTAAAAACCGCTTATTGCCACACGTCACGCAGTCTATGATATCATGTTTTTTGAAAAAAAAAAATTACCACTTTTCCAAAGTGTGATACCGCTGGTTTTGGACTCAAAACTGCCTTCACTATTCATGTTTAATTCATGGTTCCGCACTCTGCTCAAGGTTCTGCTTTCAACCTTATAACTTCGATTTCACTTTGTTATTTGCATTAAAAAATGCCATATGTTTCAACAGATAGGGTTTCAATATCCCTCAATTATAAACAGAGAATGCTTACGCCACTTTCCTTCAACGACTTCATTGTTACCATTCCAACCCTATTTGACATGCCGTTTCTGTGCATTTAGTTACTGTGCATGATAGTGCACAGGCAGTGCATGTCAGTGCAATACCGTTTCTTTGTTTCTCTGTATTCTCTTTATTCTGCAGCCTGGGATGCTTCTTTTTACTGCCTTGCTTCTTGAAATGGCCCTGTCTTTGCTAAGCTTCTTCTTCAAATGACCCTTTTCACAGCTGTTCGACCCTCTGCAGCTCTTCAGATCTCTCTAGCTCTATGCAGGTCTCTGCTGCCTCTCTGCTACCTCTCTACATCTTTGTTGCCTCTTTTGCTATCTCTTTTTGCCTTTCTTCATGTCTAATGTTCTCCTTGTCAGTTTTCTTTTGCTATCTCTATGCTTCTATGCTGCTCTCTTTGCCATCAATGACAACATTTCCAAAATATCCAAACTACATATCATAACCTTCATGAATGTTTCGATAATAAAGTAATTATCTCTATCTTTTCAGGGTTAAATTACCCTTCCCAAGTTACAAGATGTCTGCCTGTATGTGTAATTTCATTCATAAGTGATTGTGCTTTAACTGTACTATTACAAGATCTGGAGCATTATTTGGAATTTTTTTTTTAATATTAAAGTTACACATAAGAGTTTTTGGATCTTTGATTGTCTGGCTGAGGTTTGATATTTGATACGGTAATCTTAAATATGGATGGAATTTATTAGATCTATCCCGCATAGCCTTGTAGATCTAAAACTATAGATCTTTCCACCATCGATCTACTTAGAACGAGATCTATGGTCATGATATGTTTTAGGGTTTTGGGTTAGTTTGGGTAATAACTACCCCAAACCTAACCATTCCACTCATTTTCTCGAGTTCCCTCCGTAGAGCTCTACAAGTTCGTCTCCATGGCTGCAGCTTCATGCATTTCTCTACAGTTTCAATCCTACTCTATTCCAGAAATCTTCATCGACGATAAGAGCTCACTCAGTTGTTTAACGCTATTTTCTTCAGCGTGTTTGTCTTTGATTAGTATCTGCATTTGAGGGTTTTACCAGTATGTCTCCTTTTCTTCGTTTGTATTTACCTACTGGCCACAGCCTATAAGCTCCTTTCCGGTGATTTCTTCTTAATCTTTTATTTGTTAACTTGTCAGCGAACTCTAAATTTGATTATGTTCTTGCTAGGCCAAAGCAAAGAATCTGTCTCGCACCCCAGAGGATATATCACCAAATTATCACTGCCTCCTTGGATATTTTCTCAGGTTGTAGGGTTAAAGTTTGTGTACTAGCAAGTTATAGTACTCTACCTTTTTGTCACTCCACCAAGTAATGCTTGATATATCTTCTTTTGATTTGTTTTCCGTAGAGTATCTTCATTGCCCTTACACGAAGGATTATGTTTACAAGTAAGGCTTTATGAACTGTTGTTTTTCCTATGTTATGATTAGTCACTTTCTCTTGGTTCGAATTTCTTGCGGTATCTCATACACGTTTTTTTTGTGCACAGGTATGCTCAACCTCCCAATCCTGTGGATGGAGGCTTCGCTGGTTTTCTTGTTTTGAGTCTCTGCTGACTCGACCTTTCCATTTATAGGTACTCTTCCCCATTTCTAGGTCTTGATACCACCATTTGGCTTCAAACTAGCCATCAGTCTCTGATTTGGGGTTTTACTACGGGTTTAGGCAATGGGGTTTCATGCCGCCTTTTCCAAATTTCACTCCATCTCTAGCTTATATTTTATGGTCTTTGCATAGATAAAATTTTTCGTTAGCAAGGTTTTTTTTTTTCAAAATTGTAAATGTACACTTGCATACTAAGTATATGGTATTTTGGCCTCCGAGGCCCTCAATTCTAGTGTTCCAATTTTTTTTTGACTTATACTAGCTAAATTCATGCTTATACATTTCAACATTAAGGTTGTATGGTTATACTTCTGCATAAATGAATGATTCTCATATTTTCTGGGTTTATGAATTCAAGAAGAGGAATTCAATATTTATTTCTTATCTAGTTCTACCATTCTCATATATGAAAATACAAAAGTTAAGTCACCATATTAGATTGCCAAGTTCTATTGCTCATGAAATTCCGTTATTTCCTGTAAGAGATAAAAGTTATAGTGATGGTTGATTCTTATATTGAGTATGACTATATTCATTTTTACTTTTCTTTTCTTTTTTTACTGTCTTTTATTCATAAACTCTGTTTCCATGTCTGACCTATTTCAGATTTTTGTTTACAATGGTAACTCTGCTCCAGGGCTTATTGGTGTCTTTTCTATGATATCATGTTATTTCAAAATATGGTTATATTTTCCCACTTTTCGACTGTTTTCTGTAGATCTGTCCTTTTGTAAATTTAATGTTCTGCATTTATTTGTGTTAAATTTGTTTTCTTCGGAAAAATGTCCAAACCATTCTATCCATTTTTATCATAGTTGAAGAGAACAACCTACTTGGAGCTTTTGTCATGATCGCTCTAAGTTAACAGTTCTTTGTTGATAGATATTAGATAGTAGTTTATAAATTTCATTCATTTTCTTAATTTGTTTAACACATACATTGAAAATTTTAAGACAAAAACTGTACTGGCAGATTTAAAATGTTAAGGAGAGTAAACATAAGTTTTCCTCATTTCATAATATATTATTGTAATAACCACAGTATGTTAAAGATAACTATTTACTCATCTATAATAAAAAAAATTCATTTACTTATCTAACTCTCAGATGTTGCTGATGATATCCTCCCTTCCTTGAGAGAGTCTATTACGTCCTCGTCTCTCCCCCATGCTCCATAACTTAGTTGAGTGAGTTGACAGAAGATCTATAAGAGTCCTTGGGACTACGATTCCAGTTTTATATTCTCGGAACAATCAGAATTCAGAGTGATTTTAGTGGTCTCTACCATCTCAGGAATTCCCACTCAATTCCCTCTCCTCAGTTACCTGATAGAACCCCTCTCCCTCACTGGGATGTACCTTTATCCTCAGAGGGTAGTGTAACCGTCTGAACTTCTTTTTTTTCAACTACTTCTTAGTTCTTGGAATACTTTTACATTGGTATTTTACCTTTTATGGAACCACTTTCCAATACTTAATTTTATCTAATCACAAAAATTACTTTCTGTTTATCCAGTAATAATTCTAAAAAAATATTAAATTCCTTAGTTTTTCTTAACATAAAATAATGTAACCCTTAGTTGGCACTTAAGCCAGCTATCATAAATTCTCTTTCTAGAAGTAAACGCCATCCTCAATGTTTCATTTTACGTCAAAAAATAGTTCTAGGTAAGCATCCCAAACAAAACCTTCATCCTCCTAGGTAGCTTCATCCGAGCTGAAGTGCTTCCACTGCATCTTAACCTGGGTGATGGCTTGCTTTTGGAGCATGATTTCTCTTCGATCGATTATACGCTGAGACTCGACCAGAAACTCGTTGTTTGGTTCTACCTGCAGTTAGTAAACTTTGAATTAATTTCTCATAAACTTTAGTATTTTTAGTCAGATTTTGTATTCATATCCTACCTAAATGCCTTGCCAGTGGATTACATGCTTTGGTTCATGTATGTATCACTTTAATAACAATACATGAAAGATGTTGTGTAAACGGATATGACTGGGTAGGGCCAATCAATAAGCCACAGGTCCTACCCTCTCTAATATTTGGAAAGGCCCACAAAACCTGGGAGCCAACTTGGCACAAGAGCTCCACCTTAAAGTGCTCTTCTTTGGTTTGATTCTGATGTACACATGATCTCCCACCTCAAATTAATGATAATTCATTTTATTATCTGCATACACTTTTTGTCTATCGTGAGCTTCTCTCAAATTTTTCCTGATCTTCCTTACTTCTGACTCCATCTCAGCTAGAATTTCTGGTCCAAGCATCAAGTTGGTTTTTGGGATACTACAATTAATAGGAGTTCGAAACTATCATCCGTATAATGCTTTGAATAGAATCATATTAAGGGACTCATGATAACCGTTATTATATGAAAATTCTACTAGGTGCAGATATTATTCCCACCTAGGTCGCTACTCCATTACATACATGTGTACGATATCCTCCAGGATATGATTCACTCGCTCAATTTGTCCATCTATCCATGAATGATAAGCAGTGCTGAAATTAATTTGGGTTCCCAATCTTATAAATAATTTTTTCCAGGATGTTGAAGTAAACTTCACATCCCTGTCAGATATGACAGTCTTTGGGATACTAGGCAGTCCAAAGATTTCTCGCATAAATATGTCTGCTATTTGCACCATTTTATAATTGAACTCCATTTGTATAAAATGCATTGCTTTGCTTAATCGATCTACCACTACCATTATGGAGTCATTATGCTTCTTTTAATTTGGTGAACTAGTAATGAAGTCTAAAGATATAGCCTCCCACTTCCATTCAGGTATCGGTATAGGCTGCATCAGTCCTGCTAGATGTCAAGGCTCCACCTTCACTTGCTAGCAGTCTAAAAATTTGTTTAAATATTCTATAATATCTGTTCGCATTCCTGGAAAGAAGTATTTCTTCCTAATTGCTGTTAGAATTTTTTGATACCAAAGATGTTTAGAATAGTTACTTTGGTGGTATTCATTCAGGATCAGTTCCTTCAATTCCATTCGATTTGGGACACAAATACTCTCCTTGAAACTTAGCAACTGATCCTTCCTAATTCCGTGATCAGCAAATTTTTCTTGTTTTCTGACCTCCTCTGCTTGCTGCCACATAAATTGGTATTCGGGATCCTTCTCAACTTCTGTTTTTATTTTTTCCAAAAACTTGCATTCAATCTGATTATAGTACATTCATAAACACCATGCAAATTTCTACTCAATGCATATGCTACTCTATTTTCCTCACCCTTCACATGCTACATATCAATGTCAAACTCGCTTAGGAAAGAATTCCATCTTTCTTGGCGAGAATTAAGTTCAAATTGCTTAAAATAACTAGTTAAGCGGTTGTGATCAGTTTTGAGTACAAATCTCTTTCCAAGAAAGTAGTGCCTCCATACTCGGAGTGCATGAACTACTGCTGTCAGCTCCAAATCATAAGTTGAGTATCACTGCTCATGTTCTTTTAGCTTATGTGATTCATAGGCAACTACTGTACCTTCTTGTGACAAAATTTCCCCAACTCATTGTTTACATGCATCCGTGCATACTTCGAACTCTTTATTGGGATCAGCTACTCTCAACACTGGAGCTATAGTCAATAAAAGTTTTAACTTTTCAAAGCTATTTTGACATTCCTTCATCCATATAAATATTTTTCCATTCCTTTGTAAGGAAGTAATTGGGAAGGAAATTTTTGAGAATCCTTCAATGAATTGTTGTTAATAACCGACAAAACCCATAAAGGATTAGATGTGTGCCACATTTTGGGGTACCTTCCATTTCATATTCATCCTAATTTCCTCCGGGTCAACTGCGATTCCCTTAGTAGAAATAAAGTGACCAAGGTACTGAATTTCTTCCTTGAAGAAATCACACTTGCTAAACTTAGCATACAGTTGATGCTTCCGTAACATCTTCAGCACTATCCGTAAGTGCTCTTTATGCTCTTCCACATTATTGGAATAAATTAAGATGTCATCAATAAATATCAACACAAAATTATTTAGAAAGGGGTGAAATATACTATGCATCAGCCTCATAAAGGTTGTTGGTACATTAGTCAATCTGAATGGTAACACTACAAACTCGTAGTGCCCGTATCTGGTATGGAAAGAAGTTTTGTATATGTCTTCATCTTTTATCTGGATCGGATGATATCCTAACCTTAGATCTATCTTTGAAAATACGATAGCTCCCTTAACCTAATTAGATAGATCATCAATCCGTGGTAGAGGGTATTTATTTTTTATAGTCAGATAATTGAGCTCTCGATAGTCCATGCAAATTCACATGGTTCCGTCTTTCTTCTTTACAAATAGCACTTGTGATCCCCAAGGCGATACACTGGGTCGGATATACCCTTTATCCAATAGTTCTTGTAATTGCATCTTCAGTTCGGTTAATTCTAATACGCTCATGCGGTATGGTTCCCTAGAAATCGGTGATGCTACTGGCATTAAATCTATAGTAAAATAATGTCCCTTCTCAGTGGCAAGCCTGGTATTTATTCTAGAAATACGTCCATAAAATCTTTCACTACCAGAATGTTTTCCATCATCGGAGTCTTTTCTTTGGAATTAGTAAAACCCACTTGAATGGAATATATCTGGCATCCTTTCCTCGTGCACTTACTCATTTGAGAGGCTGTAATAGGATGCAGCTATAGGGGTTTCTTCATTCCTTGAATCTCCTTACGAGTTCAATCCTGCATTATGTAAAATATAAATTTTTCCTTACAATCCACTAACGTCCAGTGCTTCTCCAACCAATCCATTTCAAGTAGCACATTGTAGGATCCTAGGGTAATATATTCAGGTCTACAGTTAGTTGTTGTTCACCAATTTCCAGTGTACAATTTGAAATTTTTGCACAAAATTTTCTCTTTCTTCCTATGGCTAACTGTACTAGCCATGGATTTCTGAATTTCTGACTTTACAATTTACATATTTCTACTAATTTGGGACTTACGTTGCTTAAAATTGCCCTGGGTCTACCAAAATAGAAACAATTTGAGAGAGTAACTTACCTTCCAACTCTATCATCGTTGGTTGGTAATCTACCTGACGATCTTCCAATGATGCATTAATTCTGGGTATATTTTTGGCTACTTCTCCCACTATAGAGGCTTCTTGTAAATTGGCAATCGCCTCGCTCTTCCCATGTTGTGGAAAATTCCTGTAATATTTAGCCTCACCACACCCCCAACACTGTAGGGTTGGTTTCTAATTTTTTGCTTGATCTAGCTTGTTGGAAGCTTCCGTGGGTTTATCTTTCGCAGGCCATCGTATCCTTTGATGGTTTCTTCGAAACTGTTTTCTTATTGAAATTTTGGCAGCATTCTTGAAATTACTGGTTCTGTTTTTCCTGAAGCTTGAACTACCTTTATGTTCTTTCTTTGACTGCCATCTTTTACCCTGCTCTCATTTTTCCTTAGATTGTTGATAACACATTCTTGCCTTCCAGATTGCCTCGTCCATGGTTCTAGGATTCAGGAACTCAATTTGTTCCTTCATATGAGTCAGAAAAATACTCAGGAACCACTGAAATTTTTCCTTTTCATCCATTATATAAGAAACGTAGTGAAGTAAAGAGGTGAACTTAGTTATGTATTCATCCATCGTCAATTTTCCTAGTTTTAAATCATGAACCTCTCTAAATTTTTAGTAATAGAAGTGCTTAGTTAAGTATTTGTCTTTAAAATATTGTTGGAACGAATCCCAAGTCATGTCCTGATCTTCTATGATGTAAACATTCTTAACTTCCTCCCACCATAGTGTGGCCTTCTCCTTCAACTGATAGATGGCCAATCCGACTTTAAGACTGCTAATATATTTGTAGACTTGAAAATACTTATTCATATTTATCAGCCATGCTTCAACCACCTCTTCCACTTCTCCATCAAACATAGGTGGTTTTATCTTTCAAAACTCTCCTTGGAGCTCCACTCTCTACTTATTAACTTCTTGTTGTTCCAACGCATTACCTGAATCAGCCTCATTGTAATTTATTTTTTTATTACTTCACTGCGAATGACTTCTTTCCATTCTGTTAGTGGTGGGGTCCCCCACTTGTCGTTCATTTCCTTCTTGCATGTCTCTATCAAGACTAGGTTGTACCACTCCTTGATTTTTCTTGTCTGAAAGGCTCTTAAGTATCATTTCTTGCTCTTGCATCAAGCGCTCATTATCACTTTGAACCCGCACCATTTCTTCCTGTAGCTTCTGCACTGTATTTAACAGAATGCTAGTTTGGTGCTACTATTCCTCCAACAGTCTACTTGTTTGATGTTACTGATCCACACTCAGCTGAATCCACATCTTAGGATTCATTTCTTATCATGGTTGGGGTATCGGTTCCTCGGTGTTCTGGGGTGGTTGTTGTGTTGACCCCCTTCTCATAACGTCTCCTGTTATGCTTCCTTAGATGTACATAATTCACACACAATTTTTCATATTAGGTGACCCATAGGGTCCCAGCGTGCAAACTTGGCTGTGATACCACTTGTCACATGCCACCACACATTACAATAAAAAGAAAATTTAAAATTTAACTTTTAACCTTAGTCTGCATCACTAAACTCTTTTACCATGTTTAACTTCGAGATTCCAATTCACAATACTCATTATATTTTTACACAAAGGACATATCCAAACTACATATCATAACCCTCATGAATGTTCTGATAATAAATTAATTATCGCCATCTTTTCAGGGGTTAAATTACCCTTCCCAATTTCCGATATCTCCGCTTATCAGTGCAATTTCATTCGTAAGTGATTTTTATTTAACTGTACTATTACAAGATCTGGAGAATTATTTGGAAATTTTCATTTTATATTAATGTTAAACATAAGAGGTTTTGGATCCTTGATTTTCTGGATGAGGTTTGATATTTGATACGGTAATATTGCATACAGATGGAATTTATTAGATCTATCCCACACAACCTTGCAGATCTACAACTGTAGATATTTCCACTATCGATTTACTTAGAACAAGATCTATCGTTGTGATATGTTTCAGGGTTTTGGGTTAGTTTGTGTAATTACTACCCCCAAACCTAAATATTCCACTCATTTTCTTGGGTTGTTGCCACTGAGCTCTACAAGTCCGTATCCATTGCTATAACTTCATGCTTTTCTCTACAGTTTCAATCCTGCTCCAGTCCGGAAACCTTCGTCGATGGTAAGAGATCACTTAATTGTTTAATGCTATTCACTTCGGCGTGTTTGTGTTTTATTAGTCTCTGCATTTGAGGGTTTTACCAGTATCTCTCATTTGCTTCATTTTTATTTACCTACTGGCCCCAGTATATCAACTCATTTATGGTGATTTCTTCTTAATATTTTATTTGTTAACTTGTCGGTGAACTCTAATTTTTATTACGTTCTTACTTGTTGGGCCGAAGCAAAGAATCCATCTCACACTCTGGAGGATATATCACCAACTTCTCACTGCCTCCTCAAAGATTTTCTTAGGTGATGTAGGGTTAGAGTTTGTGTACTAGCAAGTTTATACTACTCTGCCTTTCTGTCACTCGACCAAGTAACACTTGATATATCTTCCTTTGATTTGTTTTCCGTAGAGTATCTTCATCACCCTTACACAAGGGGTTATTTTTACAGGTAAGGCTTTATGCACTACTGTTTTCCTATGTTATGATTAGTCACTTTCTCTTACTCTGAATTTCTTGTGGTATCTCATACTCATTTTCTCTTTGCACATGTATACTGAATCACCCAATCCTATGGATGGAGGCTTCACTGTTTTGCTTGTTTTGAGTCTCTCCTGACTCAAACATTCCATTTCGAGGTACTATTCTCCGTTGATGGGTTTTGATACTTCTGCTTGGCTTCAAACTAGCCATCAGTCTTTGAATTGGGGTTTTACTATGGGCTTAGGCAATGGGGTTTCATGCAGTCATTTCCAAATTTCAGTCCATCTCTAGCTTAGATTTTACGACCATTGCATAGTATAACATTTTTTGTTAGAAAGGTTTTTTTTTCAAAACTGTAAATGTATAGTTCCATACTAAGTATATGGTATTTTGGCCTCTGAGGCCCTCAATTCTAGTGTTCTAGTTTTTTTTACTTATACTGGCTAAATTCATGCTTATACATTTCAGTGTTAAGGTTGTATAGTTATACTTCTGCATAAATGAATGGTTCTAGTCTTTTCTGGGTTTATGAATTCAAGAAGAGGAATGCAATATTTCTTTCTTATCTAGTTCTACCATTCTCATATATGATAATACAAAAGTTAAGTCACTATCTTGGATTGCCAAGTTCTGTTTCTCATGAAATTCTGTTATTTCCAATAAGAGATAAAAGTTACAGTGATGGTTGATTCTTAGATTGAGTATGACTATATTCATTTTTCAGTTTCTTTTCTTTTTTTATTGTCCTTTATTCATAAAATTTGTTTCCATGTATGACCTATTTCATATTTTTTCTTACAACGGTAACTCCTGCTCCAGGGCTTACTGGTATCTTTTCTATGTTATCATGTTATCTTAGAATATGGTTATATTTTCCTACTTTTTCACTGTTTTCTACATATCTCTCCTTCTATACATTTAAGGTTTCACATTTACTTGTGTTAAATTTGTTTTCTCTAGAAAAAATGTCCGAACCATTCTGTCTGTGTTTATCATAGATGCAGAGAACAACCTACTAGGAGCTTTTGTCATGATCTCTCTAAGTTAACAGTTCTCTATTGATAGATACTAGATAGTAGTTTATAAATTTCATTCATTTTCTTAATCTATTTAACACATACAATGATAAGTTTAAGACAGAAACTGTATTGGCAGATCTAAAATTTTAAGGAGAGTAAACAAAATTTTTCCTCATTTCATAATACATTATTATAATAGCCACAATTTGTTAAAGATAACTAGTTACTTGTCTATAATAAACAAAATTCATTTACTTATCTGACTCTCAGATGTTGTTGATTATATCCTCCCTTCCTCAAGAGAGGCTATTATGTCCTCGTCTCTCCCCTGTGCTCCACGCTTGAGTTAAGTGAGTCGACAACAGATCTAGAAGAGACCTCAGGACTACCAGTCCAATCTTCTATTCTAGGAATAATCAGAAGAGTGATTCCACTAGTCTCTACCAGCTTAGGAATTCCCACTTAATTCCCTCTCCTTAGTTACCAGATAGAAACCCTCTCCCTCACTGGGATGTACCTTTATCCTCAGAGGGTATGGTAACTGTCTGAAATTTTTTTATATTCAACTATTTCTCAGTTCCTGGAATACTTTTACATCAGTATTTTACCTTTATGGAACCACTTTCCAATACTTAATTTTATTTAATCAACAATTTTTTTTTTTTTTTTGTCTAGTAATAATTCTCAGGAAATAGTAAATGTCTTAGATTTCCTTAACATAAAATAATGTAACCTTTAGTTAGCACTTAATCCAGTTGTCACATTGATATTATTATAAAATATCTTTTTGTAAACGTTTATCCATATTTATTTATTTTTTTGGGTAATGAATTTAACGATGTACATAATACTTCAAAACGATCTGAGTCGCTTTACAAGAATTATATATATATATATATCTAAAATCTAATAAATAATTATGAAAATAAAAACTATCATTTAAAAAAAAATTATTTTTATTATTGGAAAAACAATATTATTTAAATTTACATTTTCACTTTAAATTATTAACTTTTGAAGATGAATAGTTATCTAAATTACTAACTTTTGAAGCTGAATAGTTATAGATTATTTATAACTTATAAATATTTTTTCTGGATAGTTGAATGGTGCTGAATGTTTGAAACACACATAAAAATAGAAAGAAATGGGAAAGGGAATTTCACTGATATGAACCGAAGAAGATAATAACTTTGATTTGCAATTAACTTTCCATCCAACTTATCCCATATTCATTTTGCAGTTATGAATTTATCAAAATTAAACATAATAACTTTGATTTGCACTTGACTTTTCATCCAAAATATCGCATATTAATTTTGGAGTTATCATTTTATAAAAATGAAATAGTAAACTTACTAAAACATATAACACAATCAATTGCATGGCTTCACATTGTTTATTTCAAAAGTTTTTATTTGTCGTATGTTTTTTTTATACGCAAGTTGATTTGCACTTAACATTTATGAAAAGTTTTTATTTTAATTTTTTTGGTAAACGCAAGTTGATTTGTACTTAACTTTATCAAACTCCTTTTGAATTGAGTAATTGTTAAATTTTTAATTTTTAATTGTAATAATGGTGGGGTTTGATAGTCTCCATTGTACTTTACTAATCCATTCTATTTTTATTTTTTCTACTTGACTAATCCATTCTATTTTTTTTTTTTTTTTTTTTGTAAACACAAGTTTATTTATACTTAACATTTATCAAAGTCCTTTGTTAGGATATTCCGACACATAGGAAATAGTTAAGAATAACTTAGTCTAGTGTAGAGTTAGGTAAAGTGTGTTTCTTTACCATGTACATTTGTAACTTATAATCAGATGGTCACGATTTGTAGTGATCCGATGGTTATCTCTCACTTCAGTATTAACGACACTTGATCCGTGGCTTAACACCCAATTGATCCATGATCTCTATTTAAAGAGCACGGAGGGTCATTTGTCCGATAACCGTTTATGAGAGAAACATAATGTAACTTTTCTTTTTATATTAGTAAACTCCTTAAAGTGGTCGTGTTGGCTCAAGGCATGGACTGTTTCCCTCTTTGAGGGTTTTAACCACGTGATTATAATGATGTACTGATTTGTGATCTATTTGTGAGCAATGAACTTTGTTCCTTGATCTACGGAACTTACCCTGTAAATTCCTACATGGTATCAGAGCCTGGACCCAGGTTTGATTCCCCCGAGCTGCGTTTCAGGGGTGTATTGATTCCCCAAGCTGCATTTGAGGGGGGGTGTTGGAGTAATCACAACACCTCTATGGAATCCATAATTTCCACCCTGGGGATCCTAGTTACCAGTTTAGAAGTTTACCAACACTTGCGAGTTTTGGTGTAACGACTCCTTTCCTTTGCCTTCGGTCTTGTCGCTCGGTTTATGCACCAACCTCATGAAATTCCCTAGAAAGCAGCTAAAAGAATACTTCTATATATTTGAGGTACAGTTCAATTTGAGATTCATTACAGTGAAGGAGCATCTCCGTTGTTGATTGGTTTCACTAATTCTGATTGGGCTAGTGACCCTGATGATTGGAAGTCCACTGCAGGATATGTATTCACTCTTGTTTCAAGACCTATTATTTGGTCTTGTAAGAAAAAAAGTGCCATCTCCATTTCTTCAGCAGAAGCAGAGTATCGTGGTGCAGTTGAAGCCAGAAAGGAAGCCATATTGCTTTGTTAGATCCTGTCTGAATTTGGTCTCCATCAGCAGCATCCAACTAAACTTTGGTGTGATAATCAGAGTGCCATTCAACTATGTAAATATCTAGTTCAGCATTAGTGTATGAAACACATTAAAATCCACATACACTTCATCAAAAATCTCATTCATGATCATGTTCTTGAAGTGAAATATTGCCCAACCAATGATCAGGTAGCCGATATCTTTACAAAGGCTTTCACAGAAGTGAAGTTTACCAAAATTTGATCCATGCTTGGAGTTCAAGAAATTTGTCATTAAGGGGGGTAGGCTCTAATACCTCCTTCCTTCTCCTATTGTATCACTTTTGTAAATCCTTCAATCCTATCCCAATTTGTTCTTAAGGGGGGATGTTAGGATATTTCAACACATAGGAAATAGGCTCCTTTTGTGTCACCTTTGTAAATCCTTCAATCCTATCCCAAGTTGTTCTTAAGGGGGGGTGTTAGGATATTCCGACACATAGGAAATAGTTAAGAATAACTTAGTCTAGTGTAGAGTTAGGTAAAGTGTGTTTCTTTACCATTTACATTTGTAACTTATAATCTGACGGTCACTATTTGTAGTGATTCGATGGTTATCTCTCACCTCAGTATTAAAGGCACTTGATCCGTGGCTTAGCACCCGATTGGTTCATGATCTCTATTTAAAGAGAATGTAGGGACATTTGTCTGGTAACCATTTACCAGAGAAACATATGTAACCTTTTTTTTTATATTAATAATTTCCCTGAAGTGGTGGCGTTGGCTCAGGGCATGGACTGTTTCCCTCTTTGAGGGTTTTAACCACGTGATTATAATGGTGTACTAATTTTTGATCTGTTTGTGAGTGATGACCTTCGGTTCTTGATCTACGGAACTTACCCTGTAAATTCCTACATCCTTTTGAATTGAGTAATTGTTAAATTTTTAATTTTTAATTGTAATAATTTTCGGGTTTGATAGTCTCTATTGTACTTTAATAATCCATTCTATTAAAAAAAAACTTGGTCAAAATTGAACTTGCAACCAAATTTTACAATAATTTTACCCCAAAAATTGATTAAAAAATTGATTGAAAATAAAATATTCTTTACCAAAAAGAATTTAAATAAACCATTTAAAAATATTTGAATGATCAAACGAGGAAGATATTTGCCCATAATTTTTTAATAACATTATCCAAAAAAAGTTGAAAAATAGGGTTTAATATTTTAACTCAATCCTCCTCACCCCCTCCCCCAAAAAGAAAATTACTTGTCACTTTAAATTCTTCTGAAAAAATATCTTGATTATCACTTTAAATTCTTTTGAAAAAAATATCTTGAAAAAATTTAAGAAATATCTTGAGAAAATGTAAGAATTTACATATATCTGTGAATTATTTAAATTACTTTTATTTTTGTAAGTTAAGTTTGTATTGCCTCAAAAAATAAAATTTTAGATATCTCATCATCATAGATAAAAATATTACTGGTCTCAATCTACCACAAGGGAAACCAAATCTACTTACGAGTGATTTAAAATAATTATAGCAAGATACAGTCTCTAGTTATGAAAACTACAAGAGCTGGCTGATGTTGAGGCATATACAAAAACAAGAAAATGTATAAAAGAATAACATGATGTTAGGAATCAAAAGAAGTCACTGGAGCAGGACGCTGTGCGTGGGTGCTGGCTAGAGCACATGGATCAAACTTGCATTTGAGGTACCTTTGGAGATGAGCCCAACAAGCATCCAAGCTATCCAAATAAGAATGTTGATATATTTGCACTTGCTTAATCTCGTTCACATAAGAAATGATGTCATTATGAACTTCATTCTTATTTTTTACGACACAACACAAAAGCGTTTTCATTTGCCAATGGTGGGTGATGGAATTCAAGTACTGGTTCTGTCTTACCCCAGTTTGATCAGGGTTAAGAACCTAGTTGAACACCTGTTCGAGAATCTGAGAGTTAGAATAATACCGGTGCATTAGAGGAGATTTTAGTCTAAAATTTCCCATGAAATTTTCATGTAATTTCCATGTCATAGTATGTAAATTGATCAAAATCCTTTAAATTTAAAAAGAGGTACATGTAAATATTTTGGAGGGAGAATAAGATGATGTACAGCAAAACTACAATTTTTCAATTCATGGATCTGTGGGTTATGGGCCTATGATCTGAACAAAATAGTTCACTATGCCGCAAAAAAATTCCTCAATACTTTGGAACTCTTTTTCCATACATAAATCCCCTTTGTTTCCCTCGATACGAATGGTTGCTAGATCTGATATACTCAGAAGGCAACAAACAATGTGACTTTGGCAGCGATAGCTCAAAAAAAAAAATCATTGGTGCACGATTCACCTGGTTCATTATACGGTCACCTTAACGCTTTTATGGATCACCATCCATATTCCTCTAGGTCATGCACGCAATTCCACATGAGTTCAATCTTGTACATAAAATAGAGTGAATGTTCGATCTATCTAAAAGTGCACAGTCTCACTGGAATTCAACAACTAATACGGCTCGTATACACAATGACAGAATTCACACTAATAAACCCCAGATTTATATTAATTTCGAATTCGAGTTACAACACGCATATATGAGCCAGATCACTCTCTCTCATTTGATGTTACATGACGTTTGGCCTCTCCCTACGAAGTCACACTTACCATATATATTCCTCAATACAATTTAAGGATCAGATCTTTTTGAGATCTGATCTATTTTAAGATCTTTCACATCCCTCAAAAACTATGTAATCTAACAAATTACAAACAAACTCAATCAGATAATAAAAATTTAACGAAAATATTATTTTTGTGGCCACGTCGACTTCTGGAAGGTTTGAAAAATTAAATTTTATTTGCGCAGGTTGATGCTTCTACATCAGACTCCCAAGGTACAAAATTTCTATGACCTCCTGGTCATATGCCTCCTTCATCCTTTAGAAATTCTGCCCACATTCTCTGCGGAATTGCCTTAGTGATATTTCTGTGAGCTGCAACAAAATATTTACAGTAACAATTCCTCCCTGCTACATGATACCTTATCGAGCTTCTCTCCTCTAAGCCCAATATTTCAACATCTCTCTGGTTCTATCTTCTCTAGAACAATTTGAACACTGCTGGCTCTAGTATGTTCCAATATCCTCACCTTATTCTTTTTCCTGCGCAATTATATAAAGAACACACGCTTACAATATTCAACAGAACTGTACCTCTTCTTCCTTTGCATGAAAAATATTTCTCTTGGGAAACCATTTCCTTCTCTGATACCACTTTGATGCAACAAAATTGCAATATTTCAATTCGTGGATTTGTGGGTTATGGGCCCATGATCTGAACGAAATAGTTCACTACGTGGAAAAAAAATTCCTCAATATTCTGGCACTTTTTTCCATACGTAAATCCCATTTTTTGCCCTCGTTATGAATAGACACTAGATCTAATCTGCTCATAAGGCAATAAACAATGTGACTTCACCGATGATAGCTCAAAAAAAAAAAACATTGGTGCACAATTCACCTGGTTCATCATACGATCACCTTAATGCTTTTATGTATCATCATCCATATTCCTCTACACTGTGCATGCAATTACACATGGGTTCAAGCTCATAAAGTGAATGTTCGATCTATCTAAAAACGCATAGTCTCACTAGAATTCAACAACTAATACGACTTGTATACACAATGAAAAAATTCACGCTAATAAAAACCAAATTTATATTAATTTCAATTTCGAGTTACAACATGCATATATGACCCAGATCACTCTCTCTCGTTTGATGTTACATGTCATCTGGCCTCTCCCTACGCAGTCACACTTACCATATATATTCCTCAATACAATTTAAGGATTAGATCTTTTTGAGATCCGATCTATTTTAAGATCTTTCACATTCCTCAAAAACTGTGTAAGCTAACAAATTACCACCAAAATCAATCAGATAATGCAAATTTAATGAAAATATTGTTTTTATGGCCACGTCGATTTCTGGAAGGTTTGAAAAATTAAATTTTATTTGCGCGGGTTGATGCTCCTGCATCATAAGAAAACTACCTTTTTAAATTGTATTTTGGGCTTATATCCTTATAGGTTTACTCAAATTTTAAGTGTGGACACTTTTTAGAGGTGGAATTAAATTTCACATCCAACGAGTACCCATTATGCATAATTTTGAGAACACCCACATTGATAAAAATTGAAGGTACAATAAAAAAATCTGTTGAACACACTTTGTTAATGTATCTTCGAATTTTATCAATGTGTGTATTCTCAAAAGTATGCATAATGGGTACTTGTTGGATGCATAATTTAATTCCACATCCAATGAGTGTCTACACTTGAAATTTGAGTAAAACTATAAGGAGATAAGAAAAAAATACAATTAAAAAAGTAGTTTTCTTCTTTTCCATAAAAAATCATAACTCTTATTTTATTATTTTAACTATTATTTTATTGTTTTTCCTTAGGAGGCCACTTTTAGGCTTAAATTTCTTGTAATGGTCATTAGTGGTCCAGGTTTCATGCTGGTGGATTTCCTAATGAATTTTTGGAGGTTTTATAGAGTGGAATATATTAGCAGTTGCTTATTCATGGACTTGGGCTTGTAGATGACCTTGTGGACCCCATCCACTTTCATGTTTGCCAATACCACTCCTACAGCTACACATGAGTTTCCTAGGAATTATAAACCAAGAAGGAAAAGAAAAAAAAGATTAAAGGCAATCACCAAGTTCAGACATGAGAGAAGGCTAAACATACCAAGACAAAGAAAATGTCAGTAGTGGAAGGGAGTATGGGATAGCATGGACCACCCCACCAACAAAGTCTAATACACCATATGCCTAGAAGTCACCCGCCAGGAAAAATCACTCACTCTCCATAAGATCCCAAGGAATAGGATATAGTGAACCCCTGATGGAATTAAAATATAAAAACCAGACAAGAACCATGCAAAAATCAAGAAAGGAAATTATTTAACAGGGTTTGATAAAAAATCCAGAACCTAGAAGATTAAAAATACCCGGAAATACCCTCTAGTGGTGGTTATAAAGGAGGTTTTTAGTGCTATAAATTTGGCCAAAATTGTAAAAAAAAAAAAATTCTACAACATCCATTTTTGGTAATGGAGGTTTTGGTAGAGCTTCTAATAGAACTTCAACACAAATAAAAAAATTGGGGAGCTGGAGGTTTTTACGGATGTTTTTCTCATTGGTGCACGCATCATGTGTGAACACACCGATGCATTTTACCATGTACACATCAGTACTGTAAACATACCAAGCACAGGAATGGTAAAAAAATTTCGGATGGCTTGGGGCATTTAGCAATGTCTTAGTGTGTGTCACCTAGCAAGATGCACCGAGCCAAGGGAAGGTACATTCACCAAGCCATTAAGGTGTAAAAACAAACCAGGCGGTTTAGGTGTTAGAACACACTAGCTTGTTAAGTTATAAATATGCACTAATGTGTTAATGGAAAATTGTACTAGCACATGCAATGCCTATCAAACTGCCCATGTCGTAGTTATCGATAAGGTGCACTGGGCGTTCTAATTGCTATTGGTATTTTTGCAATGCCCATAGGTAATAGAAACACATTGGTGGGTAGTATTGGTATGAAGTAACTAACAGGCACTAATGTTCATTTTGTATTTTTTAGAAACATCGACCTATGACAGTGCAATTATTGTGATTTTTTAAAATTCATTATTTATGAAAAGTCGACACATATCTTATAACAATATTCATATCAATTGAATTTTTATTAGTGATTTTGAATGTGATGTTTGGATTAATTTTTTATATCATATCATCAGATTTTGCATCTCTTCATTATAATATTTAATCATCCATATATTTAATCAGCGGTGTGACATTTCAAAGCAACATTGGAGAACACAATAGAATAAATTCAAACATATTATGTTATATATATATGAATAATAAACTCTTTGTCATACAAAATGAGATAGTTATTGGTATCCATTTTTATTTCAGTTGGGACACTATGTCCATTACATTAAACAAAATGTCAGATTTCACAGACAAATATTTCAACAAATACAACGCCTTGCTTTGATATCCAAACATATTCATCATCGTTCTTCGCTGGAACTGTTGTCACTGCTCGAGCTACTTCCATGACTTGGGTTATTTGGAGGAATTTTTTGTTCATTGTGTTGATTTTTTTCTTCTTCTTCAAGTTCCATCTACAAACATAAAAATAAAGTGTAATGAGTGTATATACATTGGTGAGAATAATGAAAATTGCAATATTAAATAATATACATCAATGTAAATCGAAAAGAAATGTACCATAGCAAGAATTGACTCGTGAACTATACACATTCTTTTAAAACCAAATTTCATGCCATCTCTCAACAATTCAATTGTTGGAAAAGTTCCATACTTTGTTTCCTGCAAATTTTATACCCCATAACAAATCATAGATTTAATATAAAAGACTTTTTTGTTCTATTAATTATAGAGGAAGCTAAGTAAAACAAGATATATTCTTACAAATTCCACAATTAATTTCTGATACGCCAACATATACTAACAACCCATATTTAACCCAATGTCAATCAATTCTTCTGATGGTTATTCTCTTTATGTTAGCACCTGTTTGAAGACATTCAATGATTATTGTTGTAAAACAAACTAAAATATACAAAAATGAAATCTAATTAAGTTGTTATAAGGAGGTAACAATTACTCACAAACATAGATATAAACCCTTCATTTCCTTGTCATCTTGTTTTATGTGCTAAATGGGTTCCATTTTATTTTATTTTCTGCAAGAAGATACTTGAAAATTAATATTTAATGCTAAATTGTTCATTTATTGTACCTAATCAACAATTTCAATGATTACATATTACATTTGAAGTACATTGTTGTTGAGATGGCTCCTCATGCGATGCAATTATGTCCATTTCTTTGACCATCCCCTTGTACACATTTTTGGACATTCCTACTGGTATATTTATGATATTAGCTCGTTCATCCTTTGAGATTTTCATAATCTTCCTGAATTGTAACATGACAATAAACTATTTAATTTTTATATTGATACATGAAAAATAATTATAACGAAGGTGATATTTATAAATGATTTCTTTGTAGTAATATGTATGTATAATTCTAGAAAAACATTTAAAGGAATATTACTTTTTCATTCCTTTTTTTTTTTTTTTTTGGTACGTTTTCACTATCAAAAGTCTGACATGTCTCATTGACCAATTCTTTAGAAACTTACCGTGTAGTTTAAATAAAATTTGGTTCCTGGAATAATTGGATTGATTTTTTTATTGTAAGTGGAAATAACGTTTATACATTCGTTCCACTAGATCCCTCAAAGTTTTGTAAAAGTTTCTCTCCCTTACGTTAACCTGTAGCACCACTCCAAATGAGCTACGGAGCAATTAATTTTCATTTTCATGTTCTATTTTTTCTTTTCTTTTCTTGGAACAACATTCCTTTTATTCACTGTTGGTCCCTGTAGAACATTAAAAATATGTGAATTAATAGATTAGTTGAAACATTTTATCTAATATTTTTAACTATATTATTAATGAAAATTCAAAAAATAAACTCATATTGGATCGAGAGTATTTTTTATTCACCTGATTCATCCTTCTGCAATTTTTCCATCAAGATTTTACGCTCTTCTGGCCTTAGATAAGGAATAATATTATCTCGCTTTGTCATTTTGTGGCTCTGCATGATACACACTAAACAATACATATTAGTTAACCTTACATATAGTTCAAAAATAATAATTTTCGTAAATAATTTACAAAGAACTTTCCTTTTTTTCTTTTCTTGATGTGCTATTAGTATTTTTGTTACTTGAAATCTTGCTAGGCATTTATTTATCAATATAAAACCTTTACCATACCATTCATTAATATGTTTTATAAAAAAATCACATATTTTTTGAGGTTAAAAAAATAAAAATAAAATCAAGGAAACAGTGTGCCTTTCCCAAAGCACGTGTCGAACACGGTGTGGTAGGTTATTATAAACGCATTGCCAATACACTAGAAACACTATACGGTGATCTTTGTCAACAAGGAGACCCAATGTGTTATATGTTAATCAGTGCATCGATTAACACAAACATAAATTAATAATAATTTTTTTTTTTATCAAACAATGTTTTTTTATCAATACACGTTGGGTGCACTATACTACAATAGCACACCAGTGCACTATTTTGAACAATGGTCATCGATTAAAAAAATCTGTTTTTTAAAAAATCATGCAAGGGCCGACATGAATTGGCATTTAAATTTGCAAGTGGTCCTGCGAATTAGATGTCATACGCCTATATATATAGTAAGAAAAACCCTATAAATCTAAAATGAAAATCCCTAATTGTGAAGTCACATAAATAAGAAGAAGCAAGGGCTTAACATAAGAATATATTTTTTTCTTTTCTTTTTCTTTTTGAAAACGTAGAGTAAAATTAATTTTTTTTACTATGTATGTATTAAATCAGACAGAAACTGTAAAAAAAAAAAATTATTATAGTAAAATTTAACAATTTTAGTATAATATAGGGTTTTTGTGCGAATCACTAGATGTTTCAAATTTCGATTCTCTGAATAGTGTTGTTGTTCGAAAGTATTTTGCTGCCCCACAGTGCTCTCATGCTCTCTTGCTCCAGGTACGTCTCTTGTGAAAATCCCTCCCAGAAAAAAGTTGTAAAAATAATGAAATAATGAATAGATTTTACTATTTAAGGAATTTTTTTATGAAATTATATTTCTGAAAATAATTTTCTGCCCATTTTTCACTTTACCTCTTTTGTTCACTTCAAAAAATTAAATTTGGCTTTTTATATTTCCGGATATTCGATGTGTTTGTTAACTAACAACACCAATTATTGCGTTAATGAAACTGCACCGGTGTGTAGTAACTAAAATGCATCTATGTGGTTAACAATACATTAGCATCGATAATAATAACTCCATTTTAAAGCACCGAAATTACTTTTAGGTATGTACACCAAAATTTATTGTTGATTTTGTTAAAATGTAGGGAGAAAATATCATAATTATATCAAATGGAAAATTATTCAAAATACAACTCTCTCCATAATATTTCTCAAAGTCCATCAGAGAGTTCTCCCTATCCATCTCCAGAAGTAATTACTTCAGATTTTATTTATATTTTCCTTATGTAATTGAATTTTTTTTTTTTTTATCCACGTCAATCAGCTGAATAAAATTAATGTATACAAATTTTCAAGTTCATGTAGATTTAGAATCGAGTTCAGATGCATAAAATATTCAAACCACTCCAACAGGTCAGAAGCTCTTATTAGGAGCAGCATATTGCAAGGCATAGTTGGTAGATGAAAATGGACAGCTGATTCCCCCTGCCAATTGTAACATGCCATCTTGTAGCCACAATCCTGGGACAAATATGGTAATGATAATTTTTTGGTATATTAATGTAATTATTACAACGTCAAACCAATTAATCATGCATTTTCGACATGCTTACTAATTGATATCATCGATTTTGTACTAATCATGTTCAAATATATTTGTTGAAAATATTATGATTCTAGTGATGAGGCTCGACCTACCTACCATCATTCGTTGCACCCCCACGACAATGCCAAATCGAGAGAAGGTTGAATTAAGAGAAAAACTCAAAGAGGAATGATACTAAGAATGGTTGAATCTACCACCTATCAATTCCCATTACATTTAGATTCACCAATTAGGAATGACTACATCAATAGTAGTTATTCACAAGCTGGCAATGGAGGAAATCAAATATATGTTGATATATATGACTACTTAAGGGACACGACTGCCATGGAGACAATATTGTTAGATGCATTATAGAACAATGATCAGCTAGGGGATGATGCTCATATCACTGATATCTTTTTCGAAAGCCTTAATTTTTCTTCCACCAGAGCTCTCTTTGGACCTGGCGGTCAGTCAAAGTCTATAAAGTTGGGGACAAAATAGTTACTGTAAAACTTGAAAGAAACGTTTGGCTTGCCGAATGCATATTTCTTGGAAATTTTGAGGTAATTGACCATCAAGTCCCTTATATTTTGAAAAATATAATCACACAATGAACGTTACAAATGGTAAATTTTATGAACGTTAATAATTATTGGCATTAATGTACATTTAATTTTTTCCATGACCAATTACAGGTTATTCAAAGATAAGGTTCTTTTGAGTGATAATGTCTTGCTCGGTAGCTGCAAAGAGGCAAAGAAATTGTTGAAAATGTTGGGTGTTGAGTACATATCATATCATGCATGTCCAAATGATTGTATTCTATATAGAGGAGAATATGCAGATAAAGAGATATGTCTGAAATGTGGGAATGAAAGGTATGATAAATAAAAAAAAAGGGTAAATCACGTGGTCCTCCTTTTAATATATTGAGGCACATTCCTATAATCCAAAGGATTTAAAGGCTATTTTGTTGCAAAGAATTAACTATGTTGGAGGGATGGCATGCCTCACACACAAGTGAGTTGGGAGTTATGTGAATCCCAACAGATTCAATATCCATGAAGCATATAGAGGATACATGGCCCGAAAAATTCAAGGATGAAGTACGAAGTCTACGACTTAGCAGAGCAATGAATGGTGTCAACCCATATTCCCTCCAGAACAAAAATTATTCTATTTCACCTATCGTATTGATCAGTAACAATATCCCCCCATGGTTGTCCGTGAAGAATGAACATCTTATGTTGGTTCTCATAGTCCCTGGTAGAAGAGAAGTGAAGAATATGGATGTCTACTTACGACCACTGGTAGATGAATTGAAAGAATTATGGGATGGGATAAATGTATATGATGTATGAAGACCCATCACAACAGAGAGGAATTTTACTTGTATGGCATATGTGCTGACACGACACATCATTATCTAGGCTTAAGAGTTTTCTCTAGTAAATTACATGTTTATTGATTTATTTATATATGTAACAATATTATTTCGCATATTAGGTATTTAATTCGTTGTAATTGTTATGATCCTAGTGATATTCTTTAACACGCCATGCATATTGTATACAATAATTTTGCAGGTCTTGTAACAAAAGGGTATTATGGATCTAAATGTTACGAAACTTATCTGAAATCTAGATGGTCCAACGACCTACAAAAGCCTCTGTATGGCTGATCTAGGTTATTCCTCCCAGAATAACACCCTTATAGAAGAGCAACATTCGTTTTCAATTGTAAGCGAGAGAGAACCCAAAGGCTTGTAATAATGAGACCAGCCGAATGGCTTAGAGAATATGAGAGAGATAAGGAGAAGGAGTTCATAGAAATGTTCGATTCAAATGGGGAGCATATGTTCGATGATCCAGAAATATTCGACACCTATGTTGAGAAATTTCACATTGGGATGAAAAAGAAATCTATATTTTATAACCTCCCATATTGGGATCATCTTAATATTACCCACGTACTATATCCCATTCATATATTTAAAAATGTTTCATCTTTTTTATGGAGGCACATATCATTGAAACAACGGGACACATTCGCTGTTAGGAAAGATCTGATTACTTCAAAAACTAAAAATAAACATTGGCCAAGACGATTTGAAAGTACAATATTAGAGCTAGCTAGTCCCTCTAATTAGTATTTCAAAGAAAGTGATGTCCCATGGATTTTAAGAAAAGATGATATTTCTTTGGCAAAGGAAGTTATAATGGCTGTGAGGGTGCCATCTTCATATGGGTCTTCACTGCAGCACTGCTTCACCATGGATGACCATTTTTTGGGGTTGAAATCGCATGACCATTTGAATCTTCTAAGAGTACGTATAATGTCAAAAGAAATATTTTATTATTTTTTATATTAATAATTTTTATCCCATGCAGGGGTCATAAAACATAACTAATTTTGTATATTATTGAACGTGTTTATAACTTTGGAGTGTCATTATCCTTAGTTCGTGTGTGGGTGTGTGAAACATAACTTCCTCAAAGACCTAGGACATGCCATATCTAAATTATCTGCACTTTTACATTGGATCACATCAAAGGAGATTCATGTGGCTAGCATTCCAAGGTGGAATCAAGAGATAGTTGAGGTTCTTTGTGAATTTGAGAAGGAACTGCCGACGATTTTCATGGACTTGCAAGTTCATTTTCTAATCGAATATAGGGTTGAATTAGTTGGGGTGGTTTCTTGTCATTGGATGTTCTTCTTAGAGAGGTACATGAAGAAATTGAAAGTTTTTTTTCGAAAAAGGGAAAACCCTGAGGGGTCTATAACCAAGGGGAACATATCATATGAGTGTTTCTATTATACCAATGATTACATCAAGTATATTGACAACATACTAGGTGGGGTGATTTGGGATGATGAAAGGGATGAAGACAAAAGAGAAGGGGAGCTTCTCCAAACAAATGGAAAAAGGTGCTTGATAAAGAGTAAGCGACTTATAATTTTTCAAATTTACATAGAGTAAATATTCACGTTGAACTTCGATATAATGTATATTTTGATCTCATATGTACTATATGTCAGTTTGATTTCATCAGCAAATGCATAAATTGAAGCAATCAATAAATTCATTCTTTACAATTTCGAAGTGACACAACCGTGGGTCGAATTGTACGAACAAAATAGGATGAAATGGGATAGTGATAGGAAAGAATTCAGATGGTTGAATGGTAGAAGTGTGCCTTATCCTGATCATTTAAAATAAAATATGCCAATTATATGCCCCAACAGTTGGGTTGCTGACCAAGTCAGAGAGAAATACGGTGCAACTGATCGTTACCCGGGTGCTGAAGAGGATGCGCTAAACATAGGGATTGGGTGCAACAACTCGGTAATAATCTATTTATGTAAATTTCAAACTTAATAATGCACCTTTGAAATGTAACATCTATATTTCATATTTTAACAGTTGAGTTATTATAAGACACATGACACTGATTTTTTAATTTTTTTATAGGTGCATTTTTTCCCATCTATGTGGCCATATGGACACCATTTTCACACAGAAAATTCCGATGATGGACACATGACACAAAACTGTGGAGTGGAAGTCGAGTTCGATCAATCTAGTCGAGCTAGCCACCGTGATCAAAACCTAGTACGAGGGACATTAGGTTACGTCAAAAATATACAAGAGATCATTGAAGTGGACTTCTCTTCTCTCTAATGTGTTATTTTTAGGTGCAAGTGGTGGGACACCTTTTATCAGAATAATGTAAAGGAAGATCGCGATAGTAGGATGATATGTATCAACTCTAGAAAGATGTGGGATGAAGCTAAGGAGCCTTATGTTTTCCCCAAACACTGCAACTATGTGTTTTTTTACCCAACTGTGTTGAATAGGGATTGGTGGTTCGTATAGAGACATGACCCTAGATCAAAACATATTTTTGAGAACAATAGTGTTATCATACCAAGCGAGATGGAAGATAATGAGGGTGATCATGAGAACAAAGAGTGATATGGTACATGTGTTATTTCATCATTTATACTATTTAAGATGGGTTTTATAAAGAAGAGGATTTAACCTTATAAGTAAGACTCTTTTTTTTCGAAACATTATAATATGTATTTTGAATTAATTGGTTTGCATTGTGTTAATGTTAAAATCATTTCGCTTGATAATTTGCAATTATGTTGATCTCGAAAACAATGCACTGTATCAAGTTCTTTTTTTTATGTCAATTCCTAAAATTATATAACTACTTGATTGCTTTAAATGTGTATGAATGATATCTTCAAAATTTAAAAAATTGTATTAATGTATACTGTTATTTTTTTTAATGTAAGATCATAATAAAATAATGATAATTATAAACATGAATTTATTTGCATTATTTTCTAAACTTTATTATGTTACAAAGATTCATATTATTCTAGATTTATTATCTTACAATTATTTATATTCACAAAAATTTACAAATTTACAATTGTACAATTATGGTAATTTGACAATATTTACGGTATACATTTTACTTATGGTATTTATGCTTCAAAATCGACAATTAATTTACAATTTTACAATTTTACAAATTTACAAATTTTACAATTTTAATAAAATTGAATCATGACAATACATATAATTACAATTACAATTTTACAATTTCATAATACAATTACAATTTTACAAATATTTTACATACAATTACAATTAAAATTACAATTAAAATTTTACAATTTTACAGACAATTACAATTATAATTACAATTTTACAATTTTACATACAATCACAATTACAATTTTACATACAATTACAATCACGGTGCATACAATTACAATTACAATTGAAATTTTACAATTATAGATACAATTATAGTCAAAATTACAATTACAATTTTGCAATTTTACGTACAATTACAATTAAAATTACAATTACAATCACAATCATGACGCATACAATTATAATTAAAATTTACAAATTTACAAATTTACAAATTTTAATAGAATTGAATCATGACAATACATACATTTACAATTACAATTTTACAAATATTTTACATACAATTACAATTATAATTACAATTACATTTAAAATTTTACAATTTGACATACATTTAAAATTAAAATTTCAATTACAATCACAATTACAATTTTACAATTCTACATACAATTACAATTAAAATTACAATTACACTCACGATGCATATAATTACAATTAGAATTTACAATTTCACAAATTTACAAATTTACAAATTTTACAAGTTTAATAAAATTGAATCATGACAATACATCAATTACAATTACAATTTTACAATTTCACAATACAATTACGTACAATTACAATTACAATTACAATTACAATCACGACATAATATTTAATAAATATCATGATTTAATATTAAAAATAAACATTAAAAATAAACATCACGATCATGATAACCATCGTACCAACATCATACATTAAAATACACATTCAAATACACTAACATCATCAACTCATCGTGAGCATGATCATCTAACAAAACAAAAGCATTGTATAACATCATCACAACACAAACATAAAATATACATCTCATGTCGAATAAATGCTAACATGAAAATATCTAACATGACCTAAAAATATACACATACAGATGAACAGCAACATTTAAATGAAATACATCAACATGAACATAAAATAATAGGATGCGTTAAACGTAGCAATTGTTTGCAGTAACTCGGTAATAATATATTTATCTACATTTTAAACTTAATAATGCACTTTGGAAATGTAACATCTATATTTCATATTTTAACAGTTGGGTTATTATAAGACACATGACACTATTATTTTTTAACTTTTTTATAGGTGTGTTTGTTCCAATCTATGTGGGAATATGGACACCATTTTCATAGAGAAAATACTGATGATGGACACATGACACAAGATTGTGGAGTGGAAGTCGAGTTCGATCAATCTAGTTGAGCTACCCACCATGATCAAAACCTAGTAGGAGGGACATTAGGTTATGTCGGAAATATACAAGAGATCATTGAAGTGGGTTTCTCTTGATTCCAATGTGTTCTTTTTAAGTGCAAGTGGTGGGAACAATTTTACCAATTTACAAATTTACCAATTTTAATAAAATTGAATGATGACAATACATACAATTACAATTACAATTTTACAATTTCACAATAAAATTACAATTACAATTACAATTTTACAAATAGTTTACATACAGTTATAATTAAAATTAGAATTAGAATTTTACAATTTTACAACTTTACATACAATTACAATTACAACCATTTCACAATACAATAATAATTAAAATTACAAGTTTACAAATATTTTACATATAATTACAATTACAATTAAAATCACAATCACAATCACGATGCATACAATTACAATTACAATTTTACAATTTTACAAATTTATAAATTCACAAATTTTACAATTTTAATAAAATTGAATCATGAGAATACATACAATTACAATCACAATTTTAGAATTTCACAATACATTTACATACAATTACAATTACAATTTTACAAATATTTTACATACAATTACAATTACAATTACAATTTTACATACAATTAAAATTAAAATTTCAGTTACAGTGACAATTCCAATTTTATAATTTTACATACAATTACAATTAAAATTACAATGACAATCATGATGCATACATTTACAATTACAATTATAATTTACAAATTTTACAATTTTAATAAAATTGAATCATGACAATACATACAATTACAATTACAATTTTACAAATATTTTACATACAATTATAATTAAAATTACGGTTACAATTATAATCACGACACAATATTTAACAAATATCATGATTTAATATTAAAAATAAACATCATGATCATGATAACCATATTACAAACATCATATTCTAAAATACACATTCAAATTCGCTAACATCATCAAATCATCGTGATCATGATCATCTAACAAAACACAAGCATTGTATAACATCATCACTACACAAACATCAAATATACATCTCATGTCAAATAAATGCTATCACAAACACATATATTTGCAAGCACATTAAATGAACATATCTAACATGACCTAACAATATACACATCATGATGAACACCAAAATTTAAATTAAGTACATGAATATGAACATAAAATTCATGGACTTGCTTAAGGCTACAATACCTGGTGGTACTATATCAATACTAGTACTAGACGAGGCCTACTTAGTCGATGGTGCAGCCTCATTCTTGATCGATGATGTTCGTTCTGATCAGATGGTGCAATATTCTTAGGAACTTCTTGTTAATGATTCATCGATGGTGCAACCTGCTAAGTGGATGGTGCGACCTGCTCAGATGGACTTGCTTGCTGAATATTAGGTCCTGGCTTATTCGGTGGTCATGTTTTCTTAGAACTAGGTTTCTGCTAAGATTGTGTATACTGATCAGAAGATGCTTGCTGATCAGGACTACATGCTGGCTACTCATGATCTCCGACGCGAGGTGAAGGAGGAGGAGGCGGAGTATTAGAATGACGATCACTCCCCTCTTGATCATAATCATCATATGAGTTTCTCTGTCGTGCATCTCCATGACGCCTATCCCTCCTAGCTGCTAGTACTATGGAAGCTCCAATGGTATGACACATGAGGGTCATCATATCACGAGGCATGTATCTCCAGAGCTATGTGAGCCTATGATCAGCCTAGATATCTCTGATCATAGTAGGGTGGACTCCCTCATCAACCAAGAGTCGACACAATCAGTCACCCAAATCCATTATGAATTGGTTGGCTACCCTACACCACACACTAGTGGGTATCTGCATCCGAGGATCAGGTTTGTCACCTTGATCCGCTGCCTCCATCATTTCCTCATCAACATCTACACCTGGATCATTCAGTGGGGGTGGAATCATGTCCCCAACGAATGTCCCAATATCTACAAAATATATAGTACACAAAAATAATTATAGAATTCATTAAACAATTTAATAAAACAAGTTAAAGAACTTGTTATAACAAATTTTATTCTAATTAATTAACGAAGAAAATAAAATGAAACTATATTAATTTAAAGAAAACACTAATATTACCTCTTACATCTGATGGCTCATCATGTGTGAAGAGGATGTTGGTACACCCTGACCCATCCAAACCGATGTATCGACACGACACCATCACGAATGAGTGATCATAAACATTATCTAGAAACTCCAATGCCTCAGTAGATATCCTAGATGGAAAGTCATACAAGCCCCTTTTTTCTATCATCTCGCCCCACATCTGCATTCGTACATTCAACATCAACCTACGAGGCTGTCGAACAAAATTAGGCCTTGTCTGTGGAAACCTCTCAAAAAATAAACAAAATAAATTTGAAGAAAAAGGGAAGGTCAACCTCCCACATGCCTGAGAACGACATCTATCTAACGTAGTACAAAACTGCTATAAAAAAATCGCAGACCATCTCACAAGTCATGGTGTTTGGAATAAAGAATCAACATAGAATATAAGTGGGAAACTAATGCATTTCCTATCACTGGTATAATGTGCAGTGGTCGTCAGTAGTAGTGAGAGGCACCTCACCTCCTATAGACCAAACAAATAAATGCGTAACTGATCACCGGACACCTAAAAATCTACAGGCGAAACTATATCGTCCCTAATGTATATCTAGGAGTATGCCAACTGACTCCCTACTGCATAGCGGATAGGGACATCTAGGAATTGGGGAAAATCCATCCCTCTTCTAGATAGGCCAGTAATAAAATAGATGTCCTCCTTAGTGGGCTCGTACCCCTGGTTAAAACTGACCTAGAAAGCCTATCGGTGGGTATCCCACCTATAGATCAATTGTCCCAATAACTCACTATGGTGCTTCAGGAATGTAGCCTCCTTACTGAACTTGAGGAGGCCTACCTCCTTTAGGAGAAATTGGGTGGTTGTCGTAATAGGGCAAGGGTACAAAAGTCTCTCCCTCTCTCGTACCTCCCACAACTGAATCACGTTATAACGATCCTCCATAAGTTCTTGTTATTCCCTTTGATATCTTTTTTGAGTCGCTGAATGATTCACATATTGAATACATTTTTTATTAAATGAGAAATGTAATATATTTATATAATTTTTATTGATAAAACAAATACTTGGTGCACTAAAAAAATAGTAACGCACCTTACCAGTGCGTATTACTTTATCACACACTGTGCCCTGCATGCATTAAAAATATTTGTGCACCGTGCAACCAATAAATATTTTTGTGCGGTGCGTTGAACAAACTAACCATCACAGGGTAGATATTTTGGTTAACGCAGGCCCAATAACAAGTACATAGTCAATGACACGGTCCTATAAATGACTGCACCATTGACTATGTAATGTTGTCAGGGAGGTGGTGTGTCAACCAAATTATCTGGCCCAGGGCGGTTAGTATGGTCAATGCACCACCCTCCTGAAAACATTACATAGTCAATGGTGAGGTTCTGTAAATGATCGCACCGCCGTGTTATTTTTTATATTTTATCCGTGCACATTTTTTCGGTACCACATTGGAACCCAATGCAGTTGCCGTTAACATCGTTCATGGTGCGACCTCTAAATTTACAGGCAGCACCACGAATGTTGTGAGTCAAAAGTTCAAATGCACCACAAAAATAATATTATTTTTTAAATTGTTAATTTCAAGTTAGTTTCAAATTTCAATTCGCTAAAAATTTTAGTTATTGAGAAACAAGTAGACTACCTGTACATTTGTGCATTTAGGAGGAATATTTGCTGAGGAATTGAAAAAGCCAAAATTTCCCACCGTTTTCAAAAATTCAAACTCCACACAGTGCGCAATGGATGGCAACAATGTGGGCAATGGGAGCACCTATGACAAGGCGCCTCATAGAAGACAAAATCAAACCGGTGCTTGAGAGGTATCGAGCACTGAACAAATAAACATGAGGTTTTTATGGCTGTTAATTTTTTGAAATTAACCCTTTTTCGATGCGCTTGATTTTGAGACACACTATGAGGTTTTATCAATGGTGCACTACATATCGTTATGGTGCCCTGGATTATGGAGATGCACCAAGCTGGTTTATGTGTAGAGCACATGTGTGCTGGAGTACTTAGACGTACTGAGCGGGTTTGTACGGAGAGCACAGTGTTTCGGTGTGCCAATTTTTAGTACACACCGGTGCATTTTGCATAAAATGCACCTGTGTGTTTTATGATGAGAAACGCGCCGCAAAAAAAACATCTGCAAAAGCCTCCACCCATCAACCTCCTCTAGAGGCCTCAACTACAAACGAATATCTAGGATATTTTTTATAAAGGCTTCCTCAAAAACATCTGCTATAGGGTCTTTTCCTTGTAGTGTAGTATCCCAAGATACCAAAGTACACAAAGGATGCAAGCATTGCATGTAAGGTCCAAGCATCAAACTCCTACCTCTCTAGTGCTATCCAAGTTTCAAGAATTACACAATCTGAAGTCTATGGAGTTTGAGCTTCAAACTCACATCTACAAACCCAAAACTCGAACAAGCAGTTGTAGCTATAAAAATCTAAAATTGGAATGGCAATCATGAGTTCCTAGAACACTCCCATTGTAGACCAAGAAATAGGTAAAAAAAATTTAGAGAAAGGATAATAATATTGCCATAGATCTAGAAACGTTCCATCGAAATCCCACTAGTGGCGAGGGAGGAGACCTGGTGCTACATAAAATATAGGCAACAACAATACTCTTCACAAGATAAAAAATCTATGGGAGGATTAACATCATGGAGAATGGATAATACACGTGTACACATTGTGCGTGGGGATGATTATCCATTCCATCCCCCTCTTAAATGCATTGGGAGACGACGGGGTGGTGGGTGCCCTCCCCAACCTACAATGCATCATTTTTAGTGATATTGATCAGGGGATTGAAATTACTTTTATTAAAAAAACGTATCTTGGGAAATCAAAAAAGAAAAAACATGATTTAATAAAACCCTTTCCAATTCTTGGAATGTGAGAAAAGGTCAACTTCTATGTTAAAATTGTGGTACAGATGTCTTTATGCACTTTCAAACAAATGCACATTTTCCTAAAAGTGTTAAAAATGAGCAATAGGTGTATGGTAAGGTTGATTCTTTAAAAAATGAGCCATAGATATGACCACACTACTACCCAAAAGAAACCTATCCACTACTATCAATCAAATTACACCAGTAGATTTGTTTGTGAATAAAAAAAATAGATTTGACCCCTTTGAGATCACATTGAGATTTGATAAGGCATGATCATATCATATTTTATCACTACTTATAAATCTCTCAAAAAAGGATAAGAAGAAGCATCTAATTTTTTTTGATACCACATAGATGCACAAAATGAAACCCAAGGACCAAATTACATAACAAAAAACACTTATATGAAGAGATATAATTGAAGAAATGAAGAAAAATATTCTTCATTACTTGAAAATGAATCATATAATAGTTTTATAGTAGCAAAGAAAACTTCAAGAAAAAACTAGAAAATATGCTTTACCACACAATAGATAATATTTCTACATACAATTACAAGTTTAAATTTCCCTTAATTGAAAATGTAAAAATAATCATATATCCATGAGAACCCTTGTTAATACGGTTATCATCAATTAGCCATCTCCTTGTGAATAAGAACAAATAGTAGACAAGTTGCTTCCCTATATATGACTCACAAGTTTTTTAACTTCACAATACTTATGAGGCCACATATCTTAGAGACTATGAGCCATTTTTTATCAAGAATGTACATAATTCACATTCCAACTTTTTTTTTCTTATTTGGACACTAATTTTGTATTATAAATCCTGAGTTAAGGTTGAAAAATGGTGGATACATGGAATTTGTTGTCTAATGCTTATCCAAATTTAGATAGTTGGAAACATTTGATATAATCTTAAAAATGCAAATAAATATTAAAAAATAAGTGAAGGAGTAGTTGCATTTATAATCATGTGAAGGAAATTGATTGACCTGGGAGGGGAATACTTTTGTTTTCGAAGATAAATTGCTCATAGAAAATCCCTTTCTCAACCATGAGAATTTAAGAAATCATGTCTACGATATCAAAATTGGCACACTATCCACATATAATGTCATGAAAGCATATTTCAGAGAAATGTGCACACTACAAATGATAATTGCATTGGATTCTCATGTAACCATCATAAGTATAAAATTTATCGAAGGAATGATGTTGTTGAGTGATAAAAATTTGTAATACAATCACTACAATTATATTATTAAATATAAATGGATGTATTATTCAATATAAATGGATGGTGCAAGGGAGAAAGTAGATAGATTCTATTTTTGAGACTTATAAGGCAGAGGTTAAATGGTAAAGGTTAGTTATAAAAAATAAGGCTAACTAAATATTTATACAGAAATTGTCAACACAAAAATCAACTCGCGGTTATTAGAACCAAATGAATGGCATTTATGAATGTGAATAGAATTATATGTGAATTATCACGAAATTAAGGTAAGATCAAATGGAAAGTAAATAGGAATCGTTGAAAAGAGCTATCCATTGTTAAGGGACAACTAGCATGAATAATGTGAATGAAAATATGGTCAATTAATAATATTTTATTGGCTATAATTTTTATATATAATATATGTTTATATAAATTTTTAAGGCTTTTTTTCGAAGGAAAACATTTTCTCTTAGTTTTGGGAGATTTTTTAATGCAATAATATTCATAGACTCATAGTTATTAAATATTAGTATATCACACATATAGAATTGAATTTAGATGAGGGAAATAACAACAATTCTTCTTAGCAATCCTAGATAACCCTAATTAACTATATAAACTTTTAAAATTATTTCAATTAATTAAACTATTTATTATTGCTAATATAAAAATGATAAATTAGATATTCAAATTTAATTAAGTATTTTAAATCCACCCATTTTTATTACTAAGGACATTGAAGGCTACCACGTGGAAATTTTAAAAATTGGAGGTCCTATTCTCATTCCCCACATCCACAAGCTTTTCAACCAAGAGGTCAAGCAAGGGTTCCCTAAACCTTGGACTTAGAGCCTTATTATTCCTATTTTTAAAAGTGGGGATATAAATAACCCCTCTAATTATCGAACAGTTATGATCAGCCCTCTCTTAGTCGAGTTATATGGTATTATTTTGGAAAATAAGTTGAGCATTTGGCTTGAAAGTGAAGGTAAGCGGGCTAAAATCCAAGTGGGTTTTAGAAGGAAATACTCAACAATGGACCACCTCGTTATGCTTAGGATCATTGTGGAGGAGTGCCACAATGATAAATCCAATATCTTTTGTTGCTTTGTGGACTTTAGAAAGGCTTTCGATATGGTTCCTAGAAATAACCTATGGAATAGATTAGAAGAACTAAATGTTCCTTTCGAGCTAAGAGCAGCCACTATAAGGTTATACAAGAATGTAATTGGAAATTTAAAGAGAAGTGAGGGGTGGTCGAAAGATATTAAGTGTAATATCGGAGTTAAACAAGGTTTCCCCCTCTCCCCTACCCTATTTGGCATTTACATCGACTAGCTAGAAGGTTGTTTAGAGGAAGCAGGATGTGCTGGCACGATCTTAGTTGGGATAGTCATCATCCTCCTTCTCTATGCTGACAATATTGTTCTTCTCACAAGGTGCCCATCTGATCTTGATAAGCAAATTAGACTTCTTAAGGATTTCTGCTCTACCATGGGTATGTTTATTAACACTGACAAAACAAAAGTTATGATTATCAAATCCAAGGACACTTACGCTAATTTTATGTATGACAATAGTAACTTGGACGAAGTGTCTTCTTACAAGTACCTAGGAATTGATATTCATCACAAGCTCAAATAGAACTATAGCATTCAGAAAAGGATTAATGTGGGGTGGAAAGCTTATTTTGGTCTTGAAAATAATTGTAAAATGGCAAACCTCGTAATGTGGGATAGAAAGAATTTCCTCTTTGAAACTTTTGTCACTCCTGTTATCTTATATGGATGTAAGGTTTGGGGTTACATCATCTCTAGAGAATCCTGGAGAAATATTGAGAAAATCCATAAGTGTTTTATAACGTATAACCTTAAAATTAAAATAAATACACCCTATCCTATTCTCCTTACAGAAGTGGGTCTTTTCCCTATCGAGAGCCTAGCTGTGACTAGGATTTTGTTGTACAAGCACAAGCTCAATAGCATAGGAGGCCATCGACTTCCTAAGCTAGCTTTAAATTCTAGCCAAAACCACCTAAGGCTTAAACGAGGTTGGTATAAAGACACCAAGGCCTGGTTAAACCATTGGGAGATCGACGAGAATGTTACAATGCAAAACATCAATAAAATTAAAAAAATTGTTGCTTCTAAGTTCAAAGAAAAAATGTGGTGTGAGAAAGATCTAGCAGCTAAAAGAAAATTAAGGTGTTATAAAGAGGTCATCAACCCCACCCTAGAAGATCAAAAGTATCTCTCTTTTTTAACTAGCTCAAAGAGGAAAATTAATATAGCCAATATTAGAACGAACTCTTATGAGCTCCATATTGAAATAGGTCGTTGGATAGTTCCTAAAATACCATGGATGGAAAGGATCTTCCATCTTTGTGAGAATATGAACATCGAGAATGAAAATCACTTCCTCTTAGAGTGCCCCATGTACAACCACATTAGAGCTCAATTTCATAATCTTTGGTGCCATACTGACCTTCCTAGCCTTTTAAGATGCCAAAGTTATAGTGAGCTCGAGAGGCTTCTCTCCAAGCTTTTTGAACATAGGAATAAAATCTTAAATCAAATTAAATAACTCTTCTCTTTATGTCCAATAGACTAAAGATTTGTCTCAATAAACGTTAACCATCATCACCATCATCAGTAAATGGTTAAATCATTCTCTATCCAAACATTTTAAAAGAATAAATATAATTTTATATTCAAATTTAATTAAATATTTTAAAGCCACCTATTTTTATTACTATTACAGTAAATAGTAAAGAGTTAAATCATTCTTTATCCAAATATTTTAAAAGAATAAAGATAATTTTATAAGTTTTTTCATATTATATATTTATATATATTATTCGATATATAAAATTTTAACTCAATTATAATTATATACAAAATATTATATGATTTTATTGTGAACATGATTTATTTCTTACTTATTTTTAAATGGTTAAATGTCATATGTTATAACTCTATAATTATATAGAAAATATTATATGATTTAATTGTGAAAATTGTTTATTTCTTACTTATTTTTAAATGGTTAAATGCCACATGTTATAACTCAATTATAATTATATAGAAAATATTATATGATTTAATTGTGAACATTTTTTATTTCTTACTTATTTGTAAATGGTTAAATGTCACATGATTTATTTTTTTACTAGACATTGTTGTAAGTTTCTTAAAACTTTTTATAGTAATTTAATTATATAATATTAGTATATTCTAATTAATAAATAAAAGGTTATTATTTTAGTTTTTTTTTTAACCAAAATCTAACGGATATTTTAAGAATAATAAGTTTAAGCTATTTAGTTCACAAATTTCAAGTGCCCAAGGTTTTTAATGGTGGTTAATCTATTCATACATTTAAAAATACATTTTAAACAACAAGAAATAGCAATCTCAGTAGAGATTATATCATCAAACTTCTAGTAAAAATTTCATTTTTAGTATTAGTTAAATTATTTATATTTAAAAAAATATTATATAATTATATAAATAGAAAACCATATATAAAAAAATCATAATATTCCTATCACATTAAAATAAATTTAAATAATAATAATTTTTATTATTAATAATGATACTTGAGAAAATAGAATTAATAAAAAAAAAACTTCATAAGTTTAATTAATAAACATATAATTAGTATTGCTAGTATCATATTAATGAACATGTCTCTCATATATATATATATATATATATATATATATATATATATATATATATATAAGTAATAAACATATATAATTAGTACCATGTTATACAATATTTACATTCATGATTTGTAGAAAGATTTCTCATAAATGTATTATAGAAATTTCATAAATTATATAACTTCAACCCTTTAGTATGATAATTATTGTAAAATTGCTATGAAAATGATCAGAGATGCTCCAAACGAAATCATAAAGCTTGAAAAAATGAATATGTACAAAGCTCTTATCAAAAGAACATAATATCCTATATATATAGTAGGCATGAGCATATTCTTCACCTTTATAAATTTGTGCCTAGAAAGTTTTGAAGGAAAATTCTTGTTTGAAAAATGACAAAAGACAATTATGTCCACTTAAAGAGTTGGAATATCTGTCTTAAGAATATTTATGATTCCACTGACACCATGGCGCCATCTTGAATACTTCAATACAGGAGGATATCTTTCCTTTGGAAGATGTGGAGTTCAGAATTAATAAACTCAGTAATGGGAAATATATGGATATTGAAGGCTACCAAGATGATATTTTCAAAATGGGAAGGTCCTTGGTGTTTGTGAAACAAGGATTCCCTAAGCCTTAGAAACAAAGCCTTATTCTTCCTACCTTTAAAAATGGGGATATAAAAATTCCCTGCAACTATAGGACCATTATTATTGGCCACATATTAGGAAAATTGTATGGGTTCATTTTGGAAAAGAGGATTAACCTTTGGCTTAAAATCCATATTATAAGATCTCAAAGGCAAGCTCGATTTGTGAGAAATCACTCAACTATAGACCACCTTGTTAGTCTTAGTATCATTGAAGAGGAAGTTTCAAATAATAAAATTGATCTCTTATATTGTTTTGCTAGCTTTAGAAATGTTTTTGACCCGGTTCCTTGAGATAAATTGTGGAAGAGACTAGAAGAGATAATGGTTCCTATCAACTTGATTGTTGCTACCAATTTTCTATATGATAATGCTATAGCTAATCTTAGGATCACTAAGGGTTGGTCAAAAAAATTGAATGCAATATTGAAGTTAAGCTAGGGTGTCCCCTATCCCCTACCCTTTTTGGAAATTATATTAATAAGCTAAAAGACTATTTGGAAGCTATAGGATGTGATGGCACCATGCTCAATTTTATGTTCATTACTCTTCTCCTTTATGCTCACAATATGAATATTCTTACAAGGGGCCACGACGATCTCGATAAGAAGCTTAGAATACTCCTAGATTACTTCTCCAAGATGGGTATTACTATAAATACCAAAAAAGACTAAATTCATGATAATTAAATCCAAAAATATCAACTATGATAATTCCATTTATGATAATAACTACTTGGAGAAATCTTCTTGATATAAATACATGAGTATTGAAGTTCATCATCAAGTCAGTTGGAATTATAGAATTGAAAAAATGATAATTGGAGGCTGGAAATATTGTTATGTGCTTGAAAACAATTATAAGCCAATTGATATTTGGGTATGGAGTAGAAAAAGGTTCTTATCTCAGACTCACGTCACCCATGTTATTTTATATGGGTGTGATGCTTGGGGTTGTAATATATCTTATGAATTATGGAGGGAGATCAAGTTCATCTAAAAGAATTTTATAAACTAGATCAATAAGAATAAAGGAAATACCCCCTACCCTATCCTCTTGATGGAATCTATCTTTTCCCCCTTTGAAAGCATGGAGATGATTAAGTGTCTCAAATATAAGAAGAAGTTATATAACATGGAAGCCAAGAGGTTCCCCAAAATTTCTTCTAACTCTAGCAAAAACATCCACCTCTAACTCAAGTGAGGCTGGAATAAGGATGCCTCGTTATAACACCTCGACTGTGTAAATAATTTTCACTATTTTAGTTTAATACGCAAGGAAAAGTAACTTTGCACTAAGTTTGGAATAAAGTAATTTTAGTTTTAATGTAGTTAGAGGAAATCTTTAGTTCCAGGTAGTTAGACAATTTTGTCATCATCTATGGTAGATAAAACTATCCCCATATGGACAAGAGGGTGTTCTAGTTTTTGGGCCAAAGAGAGAGAGAGGATTAGATAAGGAAAGAATAAATAAAAGGAACTTGAGACAAGATGCTGCTCAGGAATTATGGAAGGGCATTATTGAGCTGATCTTGAACCAGTGGAATCCCTCTATTAAATTTATAGATTGTACTAAAAGTCTTGAGGTATTAGGAATAATTATATATGTCTTGAAATATTATGGAATTAAAGAGGACCAGGGATGAGTCTCAACATAATAGCTAGGCTGAATTGTTGGGAGGTGGAGTCCTTTTCCTAGTTACTTCCAGGCGGAACTAGTCACTACACGAGTATTGTTCTAGGAGTTATCTATTGTTTTAAATATTCATGTGAACCATCTATTGTTTGAAATATTGTTGGGAAATATTTACTATTTAAAATATTAATATTAAATTTGTATTGTTCTAAATATTGATGGAAATATTTATTTTTCCTCTTGTATGGAGGAATTAAAGAAAATAATTGTGAAAATTATGGGTTTCATTGAGAAATGACACAAAAACTATTGTGTGTTTAATTAGTTTAACTAATAGGTTCTAGGGTATTTTATTGGGTCAAATGATAAAAAAGAACCCCAAATGTTTGAGAACAGAGTACTGAGTTACAATTCGTGTTTTCTGTACTTGAAAGAAAAGTAATTGTCTTTCATAACCAGTAATATTTTTTTATTGTTCTTCCTTAGCCTTGCAATAAACAAGAGTGTATATGTGCATTTTAAAATACATCCATAATATTAGTAAAACAAAAAACAATAAGATTAACTCAATTTGGGTTCAAATAGAAAACCAAAGCACAAATTAACCTCAGTTAATTCCATGAGGGTCAACCTAACGTTTTCCCACGAACAATTCAAGTTTTAAAGTGAATTATTAGTTAATTACACATGGGAAAAGAGAAATGCTATAGCTGCAAGGTCTTTACCCCATCGGGTGTGAGATAGAACATGCTAATAATAAAAAGAATAGAGGAAACTAAGGTCCATATTAACACATAATTGTCACGGCGCATGAAATACCACAATACTAAACAAACATTAATAGGACATTTTTAAAAATAGATAAAAATATTATTCTATTTCGAAAGAGTCTTGTTATGGCTTAGTGATAAGGTCCACATTAACTATAAGAATGGTGAAGGCCAAGATTCATGTATGAGTAAAACACCCTAGAATGAAACCTTAGGGCTGACATACTTACAAAATATTCCAAGAATAAGGTGGGGTTCTAACCCTCAGAACTCATTAAAATATGATCTATTTACAATAGCAAGTGAACAATTAAACGCATAATGACTACATTTAAAAAAGAAACCCTCCTCAAGGGTTTGTAACCTATTTTTTATTAGGAAAAAAAACCTTTTGTGATAACATTAAAAAACAACAAATTTTTTATGTGCCGTTAATAGAGAAGAAGAATCAGATAATTTTGAGAACATGGAACAAAAGTAGAGGAGGCGGTTCATTTTGAGCTGGAAGTCGACTCATGCCATAAGAGATGTACCTACAACCACCGCAATTTGAGTTATTACCTATGGAAAATCATGGTGAATGTAAAAACAAAGGATATACAAAAAAACTATGTAAAGAACCATGGAAGAAGCTGGTGAACACTTACATAAACTGGGTGGGGGGTTGAATCAGTTTAGTGCATTCATGGACATTTAAAACTCTTTTTTTTAAACCCATTAAATACTTCATTTTATAAGCAAATTAATACATAATGAATCAAAAAACAGAATGGGTGGTCAACATGTAATTATTCATATTAAAACATCTAATCAACACATAATCATCAAGCACATAGACACCACATATAAGTGGAAACCCATAAGGGAGAAAGCCACATCTTATTATTGTTGTGATGCAAAGGCAAGCTCATACTCCCTCTCACCATTGATTTTCTGTAGGCTCCAACCTATGGGAAGCTCCTACCTCAATTTCTACAAGCTACAGCTTGCAAGGAAGCTATAACTCCCATCTATTTTTTGCAACGTACAACCCACATAAGGCTCCTACCCCAACCAGCTCTAAATGGACATATATCCAGCTACAACTTGAAATGGAAGCACCAACTTCCATGTATTTTCTATAGGATACAACCCACAGGAGGCTCCTACCTCAAATTCTGCAAGCTACAAGTTGCAAGGAAGCTCCAACTCCCAAATATTTTCTACAGGCTACAACCTACAGGAGGCTTCTACCTCACATAGCTCCAACTAGAAATTCATCAAGCTACAACTTGAAAGGAGATTGCAATCCCCTCACTCAACATGAAACTAAAATGCTGATTACCTGGATCTCAGAGCTTTTATACTCCTTCTCCACTGCTACCTCTTCAGACTTTATATCTGCTTCATATTAGCTCCTTATGTGCACATCATCTCTATCAGCTCTCCCTGATTCTTCCACTTTCCAACCTTTTACATCTCTTTTAAATTTTTATGCTCTCTTCCATTCTACAGATTTCTAACTCTTCAACTCTCTTCAACTCTAATGAACTCTCCCTAACCTCTCTATGCACATGGATATTAGATGTTTTATACAAATAACTACATGACTGTTTTCATTCTACAAAGAATACGAAGTGAACATGCATGACCCTATGCCTTCCACCCATTCGATTACTCATTCTTCAGTTCAGGTTAGTACATCATAAAGAATCATTACAACACTCATGGAGTTTTTCCTATGCCTATGGATACTTTCCTCTGCATCACATAAAATAAAAATAATTTATTCATTTACATTTTCAGTTACAAAAATATATTTCACTCAGCCCTTTCAGCTCTTGGCTCGCTCTTTTTTTTGTCTTTCATGCTGCTGACAGAGTCTATTTCTATTGTTACATTCAACACAATTCTACATAACTCTCTTTTTGGCCAACTTGACCAAGTTGGGACGTTCACAGCAATGCCACCATATGCTCCTTTGCTCGACTCTGCATATCTACCTTCCTTCTCTTTCCCATAGCATTCACTAGCCTTTTTCTCCCTTTCTCTGTGTCGAGTCATCTACCCGAGTCTCCTTCTGCTGTGTTCAGACTTTTATTATTAAACGACCGCACTCACCTTGCACAAGTATCAGGTCACTTAACCGAGTCTTTCCTCTTGCGTTAAACCTTTCCTTTTAACTCACTGCCACAACTGCATAAAACAGTTCTGCACTTAGATTCAGGTCTTACTCGAGTCTATTCTCGTTCAGATTTTTCTTTATACACCTGAGTCTTTTTCCTGCATTCAGTCTTTTCTTCGTAAAACAAGCGTATCCGTAGAGAACCCCGGATATGAAATATATTAATATTTACCTTTGAATGATACCGCGTCCAGTCACATTTATCACATTTCAGCGTTCCATAGGTTTTACATTAGAATCCTCCTTTTCCTCTTCTAATGCTCTTTAACACAGGAAATGCTTTACATTTGGATATGAAATACTTTGGAGTTCACCTTTGAAACTACATCGCATACAAGCTCTTGTAACTCTTTGGATTTCAACGTTTCAATGTGGTTCTAGTCCTCCTGAGCTTTGTGATTGCGATATCCGATCGGGTCCCACAAGAGACTTCAAATTCTTTAGTCTTTGGCTTTGTAACTCCATCGCGTCTGCTCCTCGTATCACATCTTGCACTTCGAAATTTTAACATAATTCTTGAGTGCTTATCCTCATGAGCTTGTGAATTGCGATTTGCAAATGGGTCCCATGCTAGACTTTAATAAACATATAAATCGCCGATAGTGATATGTGATTGCATTGCATCACAAACCCCACTTCTTATCGTATCGCAACCTCCGCACATTATCGCAAATTTGCAAGTTTTAGCTCATAACAATACAAGGATTCTCTTATCATATGCAATATCTGATTTCATCGCATCGCAACTTAAAATAATTAACTTGCGATAACTTAACATATAAATGTAAAAATCGCAATAAAGATGTGCGATATCCAGGTCAGGTCCACGTCATCTCCACGTCATCGTGCCATGTCACCTTGCCATGTCACTACCACGACATTTCCACATCACTACCACATCATCGCCACGTCATTTCCGCATCACCGCCATCTCACTGACACGTCATCGCCACATCATTTCCAGGTCATCTTGCCATGTCATCTCCCGCAATTCGCATTTCACAATTTCAGTGTCTCTTTTGTTTTGCGATACTCCTTTTGCATGAAATCTTAGCACGTTCACAACTTAATTCAATACGTTCATGACTCGACCCAAGCTTGTTTCCTTTGCTGCCTTTGGTGCCTTTGCTGTTTTGTTGCCTTTGCTCCTTTGATGCATTTGCTGCCTTTTCTTGTTGATAAAGATTCTATTGTTGCTCCTTGCCTTTTTAGTGCTCCTCTTTACTCATTTTCCTTAATTATAATTCTGGTGTTGATCCATGCCTCTTTGTTGCTCCTCTTCTTTTCTCCTTTGCCTCTAATGCTGCTCCTCTACCTCTCTTTTTCTCTTTACTACTCCTCTACCTCTCTTTTATGCTTCTCCACTTAAATTTTTCCTTCTTTGCCTAATTTATACTTTATACTCCAGTTGATCCTAATCTACTCCTTTTTTCTCAATGATAATTCTAGTGCTTCTCCTTTTTGTTCCTTTTCCATCAATGACAATATTTACAACAGTCTCCCCCTTTGGAATTGGTGGCAACACTTCCTCCAACAGCTCCTCTCTGTTTCATTCTAAGAAGTTTCTATCTTCCTCTGCTTTCTTTTCCTCCCCCTTTGACATCAATGGCAAAGGGTTACACATTTTTCCAGTGTATTTACCATTATTTCCTTATTAGATTTCTACATAAGAATTCTTCATTCTATCCACATACCTGGATAGGAGTCCTGCTCCATTTGGTGTATAAACATTGTTGGGAGAACACTTTGGGAATCATTGAAATTTTATGTATATACATAGCAAGCTGATACCATCCCAAAGCACAGACTCCTTGCACTTGTATAGTGTTGAAACTGATGATAAGGACACTCCATAGAACAAATTGTACGAGACTTATATAATCAAAAATTCATCATTGGAATAATAATAAAATACTGAGAATTCTCCAAACGATATATAAAGTTTTCTCCAAATATACTTCAGTCTATATTATGATCTTCAACTGAGATACATATATGTTGAGGAAGATTGTCGATGGAGTATGTCTTCTTCTGCAATACACATCTGTTCAAATATGACGATACCAATATATCTTTTATAGCAATGGTTCACCTTTACTACCAGATTACACAGTGATTTTGTTGTAGATTCAAGGATGTCTTTGCACACAACTTGGTTCATAGGCCAACTGCTCATACTTCATTATAAGGGATTCTCAAATTCACCCACATATCACTATTACATAACTTTTAGCTGTAACACATGCTTAAGTAAGACTAATGGTTAGAGCTTGACATATCTGATATCTGTGGTATACACTTATGCCAAAAGTTTCTATGCATCCAAGGCCACACGATAATATGATACCCATTGATAATCCATGTGGTAATTTTCACTTCGGCTCGCACAGACATCCATAGTTACGATACCGTTCATACTCTCATCTATTTTCATTGAGCTCTTCACTATTCTCAACAATATACAGAATCTGTTCGGGCATCATTAACCTTTTGTACTGGTGGAGATGTGAGATCAATCAATTTTTTTATCACCATGCGTTTCAGGAAGAAATTTTCAATTTATTTAATCAGAGTCTCAATGACAGACTATTCATAGTTTTATCATTCATTTATCTACTTACCTTAAAAACAAAAACATGCCCAACTTCAATGCAAGCTCAACACATCAGTAATTCTTGCTCCAATACTAATGTTACTCCAATAATAATGCTTGGGTGCTTCCTAGAGTATCTCTTCTTTGAGTTCAGTATAAGCATCCTTCATTCAGTTATTTTGGTATTAAATGAATATACACAACAAACTAATGCTATCACAACTCATGAGAATGCTCGGAGGCATGTCATCATAGAATGTTCTGTTCTTTTGTCCCTTTTTGCTTGATGATAGTGATATGTGATAGACTTCTGATGAAGATATAATCACTACAAGTCAAAAGCCCTTGATGCTTTCCATGCTTTAATGATGTAGCTCGACATTCTTTGGCATTTTCAACTAGAAGATACTTTTCAATAATCATAGCAACTAGAACTTAATCCATGCATATTATAATGTTGATAACATTGGGACTACATCTTTGATGTATTTCTGCAAAACCACCATCATGATGCATACCATAATATTCTGATCCCAAGGACCTGTATCATACCACTGCTCCAATAATAACACTTGAGATGATATTTGTGATGATATAATGATAATAACACTTTAATTATTCATCCTTCTTAAAATAATTTTGTTTCATTATCAACACTTGTAGTGAGACACACAGTGTAATCATCCTCTTAGTTTCCAAGTTCATGCATGATGTTCCCTTTACCACCATGGTTTCTTGTTGATTTCTCTTCTTCCATCAACCTGTTGGCTATTGAATGCTTCACGTGTCCTTATTCCTCTATAGTTATCTACCAGAGGAAATGTCCTTTCCCTTCCAGAACTTTTAGTTGTTCTTATTCCAAACATCTCTTCTTTGGAAACTCTTATGGGGACTTTTTATGAACTTCTCTCCCCTGGGATGTTGCTTCTTGTCTATCACTGACTAGATATCTGTGTTGCTTCCTAAATCAGCTCCCACTAAGACTATGATGGATTCATAATGTCATTAAAGTAACATGCTCCCCCTTTTTCTTCTTCTTCCATACTTTGTTGGGGTTCCTCATAATGTATGCATTTCTTTTTTATTCACAGTTTGGTCTAATTTTATTTGGTTCTATCATCTGTCTAGAGTCCTTTAATGTATAAGGGAGCCTGTAGTCATTTTCGTTGTGTCCAAACTTGTCGCACACATAACATCTTATTTTACCTAGGTATGTTTGAGCTGATGTATAACATTTTTTTCTCCTTTTTGAACATAATTTACATTCAATAAGTTTATGTCCAAATTCATTGCATGCATAATAGTATCCATGGAAATGATTTGTGCACCAGGTGAAAGGTTGTCAGCTCCATTTTTTTTCTTGAGGTAGTCTTTTCATTTGCTGCACCTTTTGCTGATTAAACTTCAGTTGCCTAGTATTACATTGAGCTAATACATGTCCATAGTCATTGCATGAATAACAATATCCATGGAGCTAATTTTTGTATATGATGAAAGCTTGTCCTTTCCATTTTCTTTCTTGAGGGGTTCTTCTCATTTGTTGCATATTTTGTTGGTTAAGTTTCATATGCCTTGTCTTACAAAGTGTTGCAATATGTCCTAGTTTATGACAAGAGGAACATGTGATATTTTTCATAGGAGGAAAGAACCTCCTTTGAGATCTTCCTAACTTGTTAAATTCATCTTCTAGAACAATTGAGCTTTTTTCAAATGCTTTCTTCTTCCTTCCATTCATTGTTAGTTGATGTTGCTGCTTGTTTCTATTTGTTTCTTTACACATCAAGTTATTGTTGGCTTCTACTTCTATGGATCCTTTGTCAGCTCTCCATGGAGGAAATCTCATCATAGAGCTTCTTTTCTACTCAATTTAGTGTTCCTAAATTGATTTCATAAATTTCCAACCAGGGCTAGTAAACTATTGAAGTGAAGTGCATTGTATGTGCCTAAGTATCTGCTTCCTACTTCGTTGTGTTTAGTGTATTTTTAGTGTTTTCGGTTTTGTGTTTTTATTATAAAAGGAAAAGAACTAAGTGTTTAACAAAGAGAAGTTATTGGTCACACTAAAACAGAGAAAAAGCTACTATAAACTATGTATGGCACCTAAGAACAAAAAATGCAAAACTTGACAAGAAAAATAACTCATAACATGAACTCAGTCCAATTCATTCATTAGAAGTTTATTGGAACAACTTGAGAAAAGGATGAGTTTAATGCAATTAAGTTCTTCTAAGTAAACAACAAACTACAATATCACAGAGAAAATCTCATCCATGGTTAGAAATTTGTTGGAACACATTTGGAAAAGATTATCTGTAACATGTTAAGGAACCCTACTCTAAATTAACTTATGAAATTAAAATTAATCCATTCTGCAACTCAAAATGTCACTATTAAACCTCATTCAAAGGTTAGAAATATTCTGGAATAGTTTTGGAAAGAGGCAGTTTGTAAAATTATGAGAAATTGCGGAACAATCAAGACTTGAAAATGACATTACCAGTTATTGTTCCTATGATAATGATGTATTAACAGAAATTAAGAACAAGGGATGTTTGTAAATAATGAAGGCCTTGAAGTCTAATGGAACAGAACTAGAATACAACTAACTAATAAAACTTAAAATACATTAAACAGAACTGAACTAGAATGCAATCATTCAAACTTGAAATACAGTGAACAGAATTGAACTAGAGTGAAATTAACCTCCGAAGTATTACAGCTGAACTAAAATGCAACTAATCTCCAAAATACTACAACTATATCTCATTCATTGTTAGTGATATTTTGGAACAATTCATAAGAACAAGACTGGCTGTAACATCCAATGTAAGTGAGCATAAAACATAAATTTTAGAAAACTGCTTAAATTAGGAATGAAACAGAGATAAAGTTACTTATCTAAACAATATGCACAGAGCTTATCGGGCAGTAGGGGCCCTCTACCACCATATTAGCACACAAATCTACTCAATATTTCCTCAGATCATGTATTAAAGCTGCTCTTCTTTCATTAAAGGAAAATGCTTCAAAAACATAGTATTACGGTCTTGGACAATCTTAACAATAAAACATCAATCTAGCTAACTGTCTCTCGGTCTCCCGAGTCATTCTTATAAGAGAAATACATAACTACCCTTGAGAAGAAATAGGGATAATTGTCTTTCCTAATTAAAATCAAATTATAACTCTTGTGGAAGCCTCATACTTTTGCTAAAGACATCTGTAGAGTTCTTGTCCCGGTAGAAGTCTATCTCTTAGTTTTGATTTCTTCCACGTGCATAACCACTTGGAGATTTTTTCTCAGACTTTGTAGAGGGCAAGGAATGATGTAGATGAGGTTTTGAATTCAACCATATGTGTTTTTTTTTTAAGTGGCACCTGTAACCTGTGTGAACATGAAGATAGCTGCAGAATAGGCGACTGGCTACATAATGGCTGCATTCTGTAGCTGATTCTAGTCAAAAATTACTACAACAACAAAACCATGAAAATATAGCAATTCAGTCATTATATGAATTACTAAAGTGAATTTAATTAATCCTATTGATATTTTAAGCTTGCAACTAATAAAGGACAAAGGAAATGAGGTGAAATTTGGTGAAAGAGAAGGACATCTTTGGGGCTCAACATACCCCCACTGCAAAGATTTTGCATGTCCTCATGCAATTAATCCATGTATTCTGAAACTTCTGCTAGGACAACCAACTTCCTTTTTCTGCTTTGCCTAATGTTCAATGACCTCCTAGGATTCCTTATGAACAATTTGAATCTTAGGTTTATAAGTGCCCTACTCAACTTTTTGTTTTTGTTTTTCAGCTTCTCATTAGCCTTGTACAATTTTTCCATTTGCAGAGAGAGAGTTGTGTTCATGTTACTCTTCAGCTTGACTTGTTCCCTGAGAATTTCATTTTCATTTTTTATGTGCCTATTAAGTACTTCTAGTTCATATTTATCTCTTCTTATTACTTCAATTGCAGATCCTGGTGGGCTAGGAGTTCTTCCTCTGCTTTCTGAGGCTCTCTTTTCCAATGAATCAACATAATTATAGATTTTTTGTTGTGCTAGGTCTACCTCCGGAGTTTCTTCATCAAGATCCTCTTCATACTGGTATTCAGGAGATCTATCAGTTGGTGTCCCTTCATCATCAATGTCTATGATGCCTATTTGCTTAACTCTTGTCTTCTTCAATATGCCTCTAAGCCTATGGCTTCGTCTTAGTTTAGATGGTCCCTCACCTCTCTCCTTGGCATACTTTCTTATTATATTCTCCTTTTTAAGCTGTTTCTTGATTTCAGCTAGTTTTTCAGAGATAATATCGTCACTGTCCTTTTGTATGGATTTACAAGTTTTAATTTCAACACGTTTAGAAATTTTCTCTCTCCTTCTTCTTCTTGCAAGTTTTCCTTCAGATGGAGATTCCTTGGGTTCTTCAAAGTGATTCCTCACTAGGAACTCATCCCAATTGTCTCCCACCTTTCTCAAATGATGTTCAATTAGGATTTTAACTAGGCCATGGTGATACAAGGTGGTTTCCAAGAATTGAACCCTCTTTTGGACATTAGAGGCCATTCTCTTTAGGCTATGAAGTAAGAAAAAGGGTAAATTGATTTCTTCATCTAGGAAATGCATCATAAGCCGAATGTGATAAACATATAGGGTACCAAACCTTCCCTCACAAGTTATAAACTTTTGCAAAATGAGCAACATATTTCGCCATTTATTCTTCAGTGCTGAGCTAGGGATGCCCTTCTTAAAAACTGAAATATCCATACCTGGTGTTTTGAGCATCTCCCTCCATGCCTCATTGTGAAATTCCTTGTTTTTGAACCATTGTTCACCTTGCCTTGATAATTCTGCTGCTTCTGCAATGAACGATTCTGTAATAGTGAACTTGACATCTCCTATTTCAACCTCTGCTCCATTGAAGGACCGTGCAAATGTCTTGGTTACCTCCTTATGAAAACCATTGAACTTTTCCAAAAACTGTAACCACCCAACCTGCTGTAGCATTTCTCTAATTTGTGGGTAACCCTATAACTATTTGGTTCCGACTGGTTCAGACGTTACAATGAGACCCATGGCTTCTTTTCTCAACCTTCAATTTACTGCTCTGTTACTGCTCTTCTATTCACGGTAAAAATGGCTACAGAGAGTTGTTTTCACCCCAAAGATGCCTTCTCTGTTTATGCAGCAGGAATTAGCTACGGAAAGATGATATGAAGTGGTTATGGGATGAGTGAAATACGGTGAAGGTGATTCACATGAATTAATGAGTTTGAGAGCTATCATGAAAGAAAAGACCGCGGAAAAATCTCGTGAGAAATTCAAAATCATCACCGAATACTTCGGGTTAGTGACGTGACCGAATAGGTCACTTCAGTACTAACCATTGATTTTTAATAAATGATGGTTTGGTATGGCGAAATGGAAGGGATTTTGTCCAAGGTTTTTATGATAGGTTTAATAGGCTTGATCAACACGAATAATCAAAATAACTTTATGAATCATACATGACTTAACTATACTATAACTTTTATAATCTGTCATCATAATAATTTCACAACTTTACCTTAGCCTTTCCTTTGATTTTTGTGGTTTTAATATGCTTTGTCTTCCTTTGAAAATCATTGATTCTTCAGTCTTCATAATCCCTTTGATTTTTCTTGTTGACATAGGTGTGCAGGGTCAATTTGCTGCTGAACAAGTGGTTGCTGGATAGTTGCCTGCAGGGTATCTGGCTGTAGAATGTCTGGCTGGCTGCAGAATGTCTGACTGCAAAATATCTGGCTGTAGAATATACCTGTAGGAGCTTTGAAACATGAAATGAAATTATTTGAAACATGGATGGAGTGTAGTATGAAATAAATTAACATGGATCATAAAATATGGTGGAATGGAGCATGAGTGAAGTAAAATATAATGGAATGGAATGAATCACAAATGTGAAGTGGAATGAAACATAAAAAGTGGTCTGCAACTTATGATTTGTAATACTTCAATTGCAGAAAGAGATCAAATTTAAAAATCTGAGATGAAAATGAGGTGGACCATGGAATGGAGTGAATGAAGTATGGATGAATGGAGTGAATGAAATATGAATTAAGTGAGATATGATGGAGTGAAATGGATCATAAGTGGAATATGATATATAAAATGGGTTTGCACTTATGATTTTGTGATAGCTACTTGCAGTAAAAGAACAAATTTGAAAATCTAAAGTGTCAGAAGGATTTTGATTTTCACTTTATCTTTTCTGTATAAAAATGCTAATCAGTGATTAGTTTTCATGTTTATGCATCTTCTTTTTTTTCATGCATTTGAATTTAGAAAATTCAATTAGGTTGATGAAGAAGAAAAATTCTCCTTCATTAACTTCAGATCACTATTTTCCTGGAATCTCTTGACAAATTCTTCTATTTAAAGTGGCTTATGATACAACTTCAATCTATGACCATTAACAAGAAAAGTGACCTCCTCTTCATCTATTGTCCTGATTTTTATTGCTCCATTGTCAAAAAATTTCACAATTTCATATGGTCCAAGCCAATGTGTTTGGAATTTACCTTGAAAATATTTAAACTTTGAATCAAACAAGAGGGCCCAGTCACCTTCTTTGAATTTCTTTTCCTTGATGTACTTATCATGCCATCTAGTCCTTTGTTGCTGGACTATACTTGTTTTCTGGACTGCATCTTGTCTGATCTCATCCAATTCATTAATCTGCTCCAATATGTGCTTTTGTGCCTCTGTTAGATCAAGTCCTAGCTGAACTGCCATTTTGAAAGTTTGAATCTGGAACTCTATGTGAAACAAAACTTGCTTTCCATAAACAAGTTCATAAGGAGTATGGCCTGTTGTGCTTCTCCATGTAGTTCTATAGGCCCACAAGGCTTCAGGAAGCCTATCTACCTAATCTCTTCTATGTAAATGGACAGTCTTCGTTAGGATCCCTTCAATGACCTTATTAGTAGATTCCACTTGACCATTTTCTTGTGGATGATAGGGAGTAGATTTTCTGTGTCTGATTTTGTACCTCTCCATCATTTGTTCCACTAGCCTTGATGTGAATTGAGCTCCTTGATCTGTAACAATTTCCCTTGGGACACCAAAACGAGTGAAAATATCCTCAAAAAGAAAATTAACTACAGATGCTTCAGTAGCAAAAAGTAATGGCTTGGCCTCTACCCATTTGGTAACATAATCAGTGCAAACTAATATATATCTCTTTTGTCTTGATGGAGGACTAATAGGTCCTAAAAAATCCAAAACCCATTTTTCAAAAGGTTCAATATGTACCTGAGGCTGCAATGGCATCTCACCTGAAGGAGAAGGTTTCCCTACCCTTTGGCAATTGTCACACCTTTTGACATACTCTTTAGCATCTTTAAAAATGGATGGCCAATAGTATCCTAAATGAAGGACCTTATAAGCTGTCCTTTTATCAGCAAAGTGTCCGCCACAAGGTTCATCATGACATGCCTTGAGGATCTCAGGCATCTCATCTTCCCAAACACATCTCCTAATGATAAAATCTGGACCTGTTTTGTATAACTCATTAGCAACCCATGAATATTTTGCACTGTCATAAATGATCTTTCTTTTGTCTCTTACATTCATTATTGAAGGAAATTTCCCTGAAACTAAATAATTAGCAATGTCAGCAAACCAAGGAGTTTGAGTAGAAATTGCAAAAATATATTCATCAGGGAATTGATCTTCAACTGGAGTATTATCTTTGATGTTTTGGAGTCTAGATAGGAAATCAGCTACTGTATTTTGTTTCCCAGGCCTATCTAGAATGGTAATGTTGAATTCCTGTAAAATCAATAACCATCTTATGACTCTGCCATTAGTAATTGATTTGTTCATTAGATATTTAATTGCAGAGTGATCTGTGTGAACAAAAGTTTCATAGCCTGTTATATAGTGTCTGAATTTGTTTATGGCATGAACAACAGCTAAAAACTCTTTTTCAGTTACAGTATAGTTTAACTCTGAAGGAGTCAAATTTTTACTGGTATAGTAGATGGCATAAGGAATCATGTCTTTTTGTCCCAATACTGCTCCTAGAGTTGTATCTGAGGCATCTGTTGAAATATGAAAAGGTAACTTCCAGTTAGGTCCCCTTAAAATAGGTGCTTCAGAAATTTTTGTTTTCAGGGTCTCAAAGGCTAATTGGCAATCAGGATTCCACTTGAATTCACAGTCTTTGGTAAGTAATTTGAAAAGTGGAGATGCTATCTTGGTGAAGTTTTCTATAAACCTTCGATAATATCCTGTAAATCCTAGAAAACTCCTAACATCTTTTTGACAACTTGGAACAGATAAGTTAGAGATGACTTCAACTTTTGACTCATAAACTCTAATCCCATCCCCTGAAATGTGATGCCCCAAAACAATTCCTTCAGTAAACATCATAAAACACTTCTCATGACTTAGTGAAAGATTTGCTTCTTTACATATCTTTAAAACTTTTTCCAAGTTTGCTAAGGCTTCTTCAAATGTGTTTCCATAGACTGTGAAATCATCCATATATACCTCTACACAATCATGTATTAGATTTGAAAAGATTCCTAGTACTGCCCTTTGAAATGTTGCAGGTGCATTGCATAGTCCAAATGGCAATACTCGGTAAGCATAGGTACCCCAAGGACAGGTAAATGTGGTTTTGTCTTGATCTTCAAGTGCCACTTGAATTTGATTATAACCACTAAACCCATCTAAAAATGAGAAGTACTTTTTTCCAGCTAATGTATCTAACACCTGATCTATGAAAGGTAGGGGAAAATGATCTTTAAGAGTAGCTTTGTTTAATTCTCGGTAGTCAATACATACCCTCCATTTACCATTTTTCTTTGGAAAAATTACCAAAGGAGAAACCCACTGACTATCTGAAATGGGATAGATAAAGTTGACATTTAACAATTTCTACAATTCTTCTTTAACAATCTCCCAAAGATTTGGATTCATCTGTCTCTGAGGTTGTCTGATTGGTTTACAATTTTCCTCTATGTAGATGTGATGAGTGCAAGTCTTAGGGCTTATCCCTTTCATATCAGTGTACTCCCATGCATATGCAGAAGAATGCCTCTGTAATATCTTGACTAGCTCTTCTTGTTGAGATTTCTCTAGGTTCTTGTTTATGTTTAAAGTTTTTCCTGGAAATATCTCAATTGTAGAACTACCAAATTTATCCATGGAATAAAGAGACATATGTCTTGATGATAAAAACTCAATGTTGGATTCTTCTTGAAATTGTTCATGTTTGTATTCCGAAGAGGATTCAAAATTTTCTAAGGTATTTAGAATCTGGCTATCTTCACTAATTTCTGAAATTGTGAAGAGAGGTTGTATGTCTTCTTCATCCTCAATCCATTGAGTATCATCTAATTCTGTAATTGTCTTTGCTGGAGGATACAAGGTAAATTTCTTAGTTGAACTACCATCAGAGATGTACATATCACCGGATCTACAACTAATGAAAGCATCAGCTGTAGCTAACCAAGGTCTTCCTAATATAATAGGATGCCCTCCTAGATTATTCTTAGGATTTAGGATCATAAAATCCACAGGATACTCCCAAGAATCTAAGGACACTGGAATGTCTTCTATTACCCCATCAGGTTTGATCACAGATCTATCTGCTAATTGTAATAATGTGGGTGTAAAAAGAAGATTAGGAAGTTTCAGTTTATCCATGATTTGTCTACTCATAATATTGATTGTTGCTCCTAAATCAATAAGTGTGTTTTGGATCTCAATTCCATTGATGTGAATTTTAACAACTGGATTTCCTGGGTCTAGATACTTTGGAATAGCAATCTTACCCATCATGATATCTGCTATTTTTCCTGCTAGTTGAATTTTCTTTGTCTCTCTTATTCTTTTTCTTGTTTTCTTCATACTCAACTCCTTTATTGTTTTTGCTAAAATTGGAATTTCCTTGATGGCTTGTAATAATGGAATCTTAATGCAAACATTTCTCATCTCATCTAGGAAATCATAATTAGGCACCATAATTTGTTTTTCTACACCTCTATCAATTTGTAATCTTTCTGGAAAGGGAGGTGTAGAAGTGGATGTTGATGGCTGCTCTAATATAGGAGTTGAAATTATTGGTTCTTTTTGTTTTTATTTTTCAATATTTGGGTCTTGAAAAGATGTGTTCTCTTCAAGACTTTTATTTACCCGTAGAGAATCTTCCTCAGAATTGTTTTGCTCTTGTATGATTACAGAAGGTTTCTTCTTTTCAAGTATTCTTCCAGACCTAAGTTGAACATCATTAAGGTCTAAAGGAGTAATCAAATAAGTTGGAAACTATTGGCCTTCTATCATATATGTGTTCTGAGGATTTTTATTGTTGGGGTTTGGTATGGGTTGGGCAGGTAACTGATTTGTTTTCTGAGGAAATGGTAATGGAAGTGGTGGATTTTGAGGATTTTGTTGAAAATTCTGTTGAGGAGGGAAATGTGGATATGGTGGATATTGATAGTACTGAGAGTATCTTCCATAGGGATTTTATGCTCCTTGTGCCCAAGTTTGAGATTGATTTTGAAATTGGGGCCAAGGTTGCTGCCAAGAATTCCAATTTGGTGGGGGTTGATTATATAGTTGATCATGGAATCCTTGTGTTTGAGGTCCTTGCCAAGGCCTCCTAGAGACAAAATTGAGAGATTCTGTGGAATTTGTAGGGGTTTCTTCTTGAAAGACAACTTTAAGACCAGGAAGTGAAGGACAACTCTTGGTCTCATGTTTTTATGAACAAATTACACAAGTCTCTACAAATTTTGCATCCAAAGGGCATTCTCTCAAGGCATGCTTCTTTCTACATTTGGGACAAAAGATTGCTAAGGCATCAGATTCAGATTTCTGCTTGTTTTGAAGCTTAAGGGTGTCTATTTTTTCACTAAGACTCCCTAAAATATCAGATTTGAATTCATCAAGCAGATTTCCTATTTCTGCCCTACTTACTGTCCTAGAAGTACACTTACTTGCCCTTGCAAGAGCAGGGTCTCTTGGTCCTTTTAAAGTTTTAGATTTCCCTCTTGAAAGGTTGATACATAATTCAGCTATTTCAGGTAATGTGAGCTGAGATATATCCCCTTTTCCCATCATGTTAAGGATATATAACCATTCATCCCTAATTGTCTTCAACAAGAGAGCTTTCAAAGTATCTTGGTCTAAGTTTTCCATTTTTTCTCTTTTGATGTTGTAGTTGAACCTCTCTAGCAAATCTTCAAGATTTTCATCCTCTTTTTGTAACATTTTAAACACTTCCTCCTTATGGTTGACTGGCATACAGTAATCCAAATACCTCTCTAGAAATGCATGTTTCATGTCTTCCCATGTCCTAATAGAACTGCTGATCAAACTCATAAACTTTTTTAATGCCGCTCCTTTCAATGTTGAAGGAAATAGTTAAGTTTTTGGGCATCTTGTAAGTAATCATAGGTTCTACATAGGACTTCAAATTCAAATAGGAAGGTTTCAAGATCTTCATTTTTGAGTCCATGGAAGTTTGGAAGGACAGAGGGTGAAATGTTTTTCATAGTTGCATTGGTTTCTTCATCCAATATAGGAAACCAAAAAGAGCTTACCCAATTCCCTTCTACCTCTACCTCTACCTCCTTCTCTTTCTGCACCTCTACCTCCTTCTCCTCTACCTCTACCTCTACCCCCTCCAAATAGTGTGTGTTCTCCATTAAAGAATCCTCCTCCCCCTTTTTCTGCCATAGTTGATTCTTCTGTGGAAGTAGAAAATTTTATGTCTCTAGCAGGGGTCCTTAAATATTTTTCTAAAATAGGTTCTATAGATGAAGTGGAAGGTCTTTCTAATGGAAAATCTGATCTTAAGTCCTTTGGAAGTCTAGGATCAGTAAAGGATGGAATGTGGGTTTGAGTTGGAGGTGTGCTGCCTCTTGGTATTAGTGAAACAAGTGGTGTTCTAGGAAGCAAGCTTCTGCTTCTTATGAATCTACCCCCTGAGTCTCTTTCTCTACGCATATCATTGTTTTTGGGAGGTAAGAAACAAGGCTACCTAGTTACACTTCCTCGGCAACGGCGCCAAAATGTTTGCTCAATTTATTGTTCCTAAACTGATGTCATAAATTACCAACCAGGGCTAGTAAACTGTTGAAGTGAAGTGCACTATATGTGCCTAGGTATCTGCTTCCTACTTCGTTGTGATTAGTGTTTTTTAGTGTTTTTGGTTTTGTGTTTTTATGATAAAATGAAAATAACTAAGTGTTTAACAAAGAGAAGTTGTTGGTCACACTAAAACAGAGAAAAAGCTATTTTAAACTATGTATGGCACCTAAGAACAGAAAATGCAAAACTTGACAAGAAAAATAACTCATAACATGAACTTAGTCCAATTAATTCATTAGAAGTATATTGGAACAACTTGAGAAAAGGATGAGTTTAATGCAATGAAGTTCTTCTAAGTAAACAACAACTTACAATATCATAGAGGAAATCTCATCCATGGTTAGAAATTTGTTGGAACACATTTGGAAAATATTATCTGTAACATATTAAGGAACCCTACTCTAAATTAACTTACGACATTAAAATTAATCCATTCTACAACTCAAAATGTCACTATTGAACCTCATTAAAAGGTTAGAAATCTTTTGGAATAGTTTTGGAAAGAGGTAGTTTGTAAAATTATGAGAAATTGCGGAACAATCAAGACTTAAAAATGACATTACCAATTCTTGTTCCTATGATAATGATGTATTAACAGAAATTAAGAACTAGGGATGTTTGTAAATAATGAAGGCCTTGAAGTCTAATTGAACAGAACTAGAATACAACTAACTAATAAAACTTAAAATACATTAAACATAACTGAACTAGAATGCAATCAATCAAACTTGAAATACAGTGAACAGAACTAAACTAGAGTGCAATTAACCTCCAAAGTATTACAGCTGAACTAAAATGCAAATAATCTCCAAAATACTATAGCTATATCTCATTCAGTGTTAGTGATATTTTGGAACAATTCATAAGAACAAGACTGGCTGTAACATTCGATGTAAGTGAGCATAAAACATAAAGTTCAAAAAACTGCTTAAATTAGGAATGAAATAGAGCTAAAGTTACTTATCTAAACAATATGCACAGAGCTTCTCAAGTAGTATGGGCCCTCTACCACCGGATTAGCACACGAATCTACTCAAGATTTCCTTAGATCATGTATTAAAGTTTCTCTTCTTTCATTAAAGGAAAATTCTTCAAAAATAGAGTATTACGGTCTTGGAAAATCTTAACAATAAAACATCAATCTAGCTAATTGTCTCTCGGTCTCCCGAGTCATTATTATAAGAGAAATACATAACTACCCTTGAGAAGAAATAGGGATAAGTGTCTTTCCCAATTAAAATCAAATTATAACTCTTGTGTAAGCCTCATACTTTTGCTAAAGACATCTGTAGAGTTCTTGTCCCGGTAGAAGTCTATCTCTTAGTTTTGATTTCTTCCACATGCATAACCACTTAGAGATTTTTGCTTAGATTTCGTAGAGGGCAAGGAATGATGTAGATGAGATCTAGAATTCCACCATATGCATTTTTCCTTTAAGTGACACCTGTAACCTGTGTGAACATGAAGAGAGCTGCGGAATAGGCGACTGGCTACAGAATGGATGCATTCTGTAGCTGAGTCTAGTCAAAAATTACTACAACAACAAAACCATGAAAATATAGCAAGTCAGTCATTATATGCATTCCTAAAGTGACTTTAATTAATCCTATTGATCTTTTAAGCCTGCAACTGATAAAGGACAAAGGAAATGAAGTGAAATTTGGTGAAAGGGAAGGACATCTTTGGGGCTCAACACTTCTTACACAACCTGCTCCTTTCTTCTAGTAGTCTTCTAGCTGAAATAATTTTAGACTAATATGAGTTATCATTTTCCTTTATTACAACTTTCACAAAAGTAATAGCTTTCTTATCCTATGCCTTTAACTTGTTGGATTCTCCTCCATATCCTATCCCAGCCTTTACAAGAGGAGATATTTGTGCATTCAGTATATTGTCCAATTGTCTAAAGCTTTTCATTTGAGGAATATTTATAGTTAAATAAATTTGGGCCTTCTTTGATTTCTTCCTTAGGCTTACCACTTCTTCTTCCAGCTTTTCACGTTCCTTATTTTTCTCCTATATTTCCCTTTTCAGAATATCCCCTATTTTCCTTGATTCTTCTAGTTGTGCCTTCAGGCCAAAAATTTCTTCCTTATCTTCATATTCTCTCTCATCACGTATTCGCACCAATGTCTTAAGGTCTTTGTTTTCATTCTTCAATATCTCTATTTCAGTCAAGGGTTTGTCAAATTTGGATTTTTATTCAACTGTAATTTCTTCATGACAATCACATCCATTCACCCTAGCAGATATATCATTTTATTGACCTTTTTCCTTTTGAAAGGAATTTTTCTTCTTCTTCTTGTTTATCTTCTCCTTCTTGATAATGCAACTGCTAGTGTCTCCTTCATGCATGAGATGCAATCTATTCCAGATTCCTTTTGCAGAAGTTAAATCCATCATTGAATAAAGATCCTTGTTATGAATACCATTATATATCACACATTTTTTGGCATTCCACTATTGTTCTTACAAGGAGGGAGAGTCTGTGAAGTAACCATCACATACAAGTTTCCATACCTCAGGTTCATAAGCCATTAAATCTGTTTTGACCTTATCTCTCCATTTAGGAAAGTTTTTTGTGCTCAACATGGGTACATTTTGATAGTCCATTACTCAACCAGATCTCCTTCAAGCTATTAGGCTTACACCAAAGGAACCAACTCTGATACCAATTGATGAACCCTTAGCTAAACTGAGAAGGGGGGTGAATCAGTTTAGTACATTCATGGACATTTAAAAATCTTTTATTTACACCCATTAACTACTTCATTTTATAATAAGCTTAATACATAATGAATCAAAAAACTGAATGCATGGACAACAAGTAATTAAACAGATTAAAACATCTCACCAACACATAATCATCTAGCACATAGACACCAGATATAAGTGGAAACCCATAAGGGAGAAAACCACATCTTATTATTGTTGTGATGCAAAGGCAAGCTCCAACTCCCTCTCACCACTGATTTTTTGTAGGCTCCAATATATAGGAGGCTCCTACCTCAATTTTTACAAGCTATAGCTTGCAAGGAAGCTCCATCTCCCATCTATTTTCTGTAGGCTACAACCCACATGAGGCTCCTACCACAACTAGCTCCAACTAGACATCTATCAAGCTACAAATTGAAACAAAAGCACTAACTCCCATGTACTTTATGCAGGCTACAACCCATAGGAGGCTCCTACCTCAACTTCCACAAGATAAAACTTGCAAGGAAGCTCCGACTCCCAAATATTTTATGCATACTGCAACCTACAGGAGGCTTCTACCTCACCTAGCTCCAACTGGAAATTTATCAAGCTACAAATTTAAAGGAGACTATAATCCCCTCACTCAACATGAAACTAAAATGATGGTCTACCTGGATAACACCTCTGTTATAATCCTTCTCCACTGTTGCCTCTTCATCCTTTATATCTGATTCATATTAGCTCTTGATGTGCACAACATCTTTATCATCTCTCCCTGATTCTTCCACTCTCCAACCTTCTACAACTCTTTTAAATTTTTCCTCTCCCTTCCATTCTACAGTTTTCTAACTCTTCACCTCTCTTCAATTCTGCTGCTCTCTCTCCATCCTTTCTATGCACATGGATATTACATGTTTTATACAAATAACTAAACTCTTGTTTGTATTCTATAGGGAATACGAAGTGAACGGGCCTAACCATATGCCTTCCACCCATTTGATTCCTCATTCTTCAGTTTAGGTTATTACATAAAAAATAATCATTACAACACTCATGGAGTTTTTCCTATGCCTACATAGACTTTTCTTTATAGAACATACGATAAAAATAATTAATTCATTTACAGTTACAGTTACAAAAAATATATTTCACTCAGCCCTTTCAGCTCTTGGCTCGTTGTGCTTTTTTTTCTTTTCTACTACCAGAAGAGTATTTTTTGTTTTTACTGTTACATTCAATACAGTTCTGCATAACTATCTTTTTGGACAACTCGACCCAGCTGGCATGTTCACAAAAATGCCACCATACTCTCCTTTTCCTGACTCTGCATATCAACCTTCCTTATCTTTCCCACATCGTTAAACCTTCTGCTCCTTCACTCTGTGTCGGGTCATCTACCGAGTCTCATACATTGCATTCAAACTTTTGTTATTAAACGGGCGCACTGACGTTGCAAAAGTATTGGGTCACTTGCTTGAGTCTTTCCTCTTGTGTTCAACCTTTCCTTTTAACTAAATGCTGCAACCACATAACACCGTTCTGCACTTAGAGTCGGGTCTTACCCGAGTCTATTCCCATTCAAATTTTTCTTTATACACCCAAGCCTTTTGCCTGCGTTCAATATTTTCTTCATAAAACAGGCGTATCCATAGAGAACCCTAGATTTGAAATATTTTAATATTTACCTCTGAACGATATCGCATTCGGTCACATCTATCGCATTTCGCCGTTTCATAGGTTTTACATTATAATCCTCCTTTTCCTCCTCCGATGTGATTTAACATAGGAAATGATTTACATCTAGATTTCAAATACTTTGGAGTTCACCTTTGAAACTACATCGCATGCAGGCTCTTGTTTCTCTTCGCATTTTGGTGTGTCAACATGGTTCTATTCCTCCTGAGCTTTGCGATTGTGATATCGAATCAGGTCCTACGTCGGACTTCAAATTCTTTAGTCTTTGGCTTTGTAACTACATCGCATCCACTTCTCGTATCGCATATCGTACTTTGGAATTTTAACATGATTCTTGAGTGCTTACCCTCCTGAGCTTGCGAATTTCAATTTTCGAATGGGTCCCGCGCCAGACTTTAATAAACTTATAAATCGACGAAAGTGATATGAAACCGCATCGCATCACAAACCCCACTTCTTATCGCATCGCAACCTCTACACACTATCGCAACTTCGCAAGTTTTAGCTCATAGCAATAACCGGTCTCTCTTATCATATGCGATATGTGATCACATCACATCACAAACCCAACTTCTTATCGCATCGCAACTTAAAAAAATTAAATTGCAATAACTTAACATATAAATGAAAAAATCACCCATAGCGATGTCCGATATGTGAGTCAGGTCCACTTCACCTTGCCATGTCACTGCCACGTTATTTCCACATCACTGCTATGTCATGGCCATGTCACAGCCACATCATCGCCATGTCACTGCCACATCATCTCCATGTCACTGCCATGTTATCTTGTCATGTCAGCTCTCGCACTTCTCAATTCGCAATTTCTATGTCCCGGTTGTTTTGCGATACTCCTTCCACTGCGATATGCGATATGTGATCATGCCTTCTATTTCGATTGTGATTTGCGATATATCCACCGAACACTATTGTGAATGCTTTTAGATTGGAAATTACCTAACACTACCCCTAGAACTGCACATGTTGCACACGCCCTCGTGCACTTCTCTGAATGCAAACTAGCCTGAATTGACCTGCGCGTTCACGAATTTCTCCATTTGGTAAATGCATTCATTACTTGTATAAGCACGTTCACAACTCGATTCAATATGTTCACGACTTGACCCAAGCTTGCTGCCTTTGTTGCCTTTGCTTCCTTCGCTATTTTGCTGCCTTTTCTCCTTTGCTGCCTTTGCTCCTTGTTAAATATTCTAAGGTTGCTCCTTGCCTTTTTACTGCTCCTCTCTACTACTTTGCCTTAATGATAATTCTGATTTTGATCCATGCCTCTTTGCTACTCCTCTTCCTTTCTCCTCTACCTCTAATGCTGCTCCTCTAGCTCTCTTTTGCTCTTTTTTTCTCCTCTACCTCTATTTTAAACTTCTCCACTTAACTTTTTCCTTCTTTGCCTTATTTCTCCTTTATACTCCAGCAGATCCTGATCTTCTCCTTGGTTCTCAATGATAATTCTGGTGCTTCTCCTTTATATTCCTTTGCCATCAATGAGAATATTTACAACAGAAGCTTCAAATTAATATCGTCGAAAACCCTGGTAAAGGATTTAAGTAGTTTCTACTATCGTCGTGGGAACTTAGAGAGGTATGTAAAAGTAAACATGGAAATTAGTTCTTCACTGCAAATTGTAGGTAAATTGTATCAAATGTTAACCTTGGTTGCTTGGAAACAAGGAATCAGAGTTGTGATAACCTCTTTAGGTTCTCGAGTAGTCCAGGAAAGGAGAAATATGAGAAATTGACCTAGGGTTGTAGAGATTTTCACCAGAACTGTGGAGGAAGGAATGTACAACTAATCGGTGGTGTGGGTAGGGTACAATTACCCTAACACCATCCATTGAAATGTGAACTGTCAGATCTAACCACTAGGGCTCAATGACATTAGAAAATTCATACGTTAATTCATACCATCGGTAAACCCTAATACTATCGGACACCCATAGGACAAGACCAAGAAATTTTGAGAGAATACAATAGCATTTATAAGCTTCTAAATTAATAATTCAAAATAATTTTGAAGGAGTGATCCAAAATAATTAGGCAGCTCATGAATCCATTGTATAATTCCTTGGGTTTCGATGTCATAGTAGTGGTCACACCGAATTAAAATATATTTATATTAAATATATGGGCATGTTATATAGAAGAAACTCAACTATGTTAATTTAGATGTGATTAATGATAAATGGTAAATACTTTATTTTATTTTACGAAGTTGTATGTGTGTGATTGTTACAAGTGGTATTAGAGCCACGTTGCAACACTGTGGTTTATTTTTGGTAACCAAGTAATAAACTTGTGCTCTATTCACAAAGAGAGAAGGAAAAAAATTTAAGTCTTAATGAGGTAAGGAGTGGGGCACACCCAACCATTAGGGCCATCTGTAGAATCTGGTCCTAATCCAGAGATGCATATTCAACTAGAAGGAGGACATCAACATCTTGTCATTATGCTGATGGAAACTATTCAACAATTAAGAGTCAAGATGGTTATTTTGAGACAAGACAATGAGAGGCTAATACGAGATTAGGAACAAATCTTGAAGAGACTCTCTGATTGCCAAAATTATAGAAATTCAATACCTAGTTCTGGTAACGAATATAGGGGCGAGGAACAAAGACATGGTGGTGAAGATATGTTTGAAGGAAGTCAAACTTAGTAATCAGAAAATGATAAGGGAGAAAAGGAGGGGGAATCAGATAATGCATCTGATCACCAAAACAATAAGAATTTGAAGGTAGAGTTAAAAGGGGATTTTAATAAAATTAAACCTCCAACTCATGATGGAGATGTGGAAGAAGGCACATAGGCATGGTTAATAAACATGAATAAATATTTTCATACGTACGAATATGATGATAATATGAAATCAAGATTGGAAAATTATTAGTTACAAGGGAAAGCCATGCTGTGGTTGGAAGAAAGCAAGGTCGTACATGCAATTTAGGAGCAATGAGTGACTTGGGAGGATTTTCAAAATAGATTCCAGGGAAGTTACTTGACTCAGTGATTCTATGATGACAAGGAAAAATAATTCCATGATATTCACTTGAGAAAGTTATCAACGGATGAGTTTGTGACTAAATTTACATATTTATTGAGGTGCATGTCTTATATATGTGAAGATAAGGCTTAAGTGCATTGGTTTATGAAGATTTTACCTACATTTATTAAAGAACACTTGAAATTTGAAAATACTAGGACTATGCTTGAATCCTTCTAGAAGCACATATATGTTATCAGCAGTTGAATAAAAAAGGGGAAATTAACAAGAGTTGGTAAAGTAAGAAGTGACAAAAAAAAATTCAAACTGTTAGAAATACAAAATATGGAAATTTTAAGAGTCTACCTAGGAGTTAGTACGGTAAAACTCCTGGGAAAATTTAGTTGACATTTAGAGCACAAAATGAAGTTAAGAAAGTAGAAGATTCTAGTAAACTAGAGGTCGACGAGACCCAAAAATATCCATTGGAATGTTGGGGCTTTGGGGAGCCTCCTTACTACAAACATTATCCCCATCATACCAGGATGGAACATAACATTACTGTTCAAGAGGCTTCTACAGTTGGATAAGTGGTCAGGAATATACCCATGATCAATGTTGCCTTGGAAGATCATCAAGTAGAATGCCAACCTACTATGATTGAATTCAAAGGTAAGTTATAGAACCATGTTTTATCAATTATAAGAGACATAAGAGCCATATTAAGTTATGTTAGTCCTAAAATTGCTAAAGCATGTCACCTGCAAACCTGTAAATTTAAAAATCCTTGGTTAGAGCAATTATCCATGGGGGGGAAAAGAAGGGTGACAACAAAAGTGGATGACTTCCCTACTGAGATAGTAGGACATCCAATTAATTTAAATTTGAATGTGCTTCTCTTAGGGTCTTATCATGTTTTAATCTATATGGACTGGTTAAAGAGTCATTGATAATTAGTAAACTGTAAGGAAAAAATAATTAATTACCTCTCTAAAGAGGGAATCAAGAATAGATTAAAGGGGTGAAGATACCTTTTAAGTTGCAACCAATTACCGCTTCTCATTTGGTAAAATGTATTAGGAAGGGCTTCCAAATCCATGCACTGTAGGTCGGATATAGCAATTCAAAAGATAAATCAGCTACCTTAGGAAATATGCCAATTATTCAGTACTTTTTGATGTATTCCCTAAGTAAATCTCAAGATTATCTCCTAAAAGCGATGTATACTTTACTACATAATTTATTTCTTAGGCTTCACCTGTATCAAAAACCCCTTATCATATGAGTATTCCTGAATTAACAGAGTTGAATATGAAGTTACAAGAATTATTGGATAAAGGTTACATTCACCCAAGTGTATCTCCCTGGAGAGCCCTTGTTTGATTTGTTAGAAAAAAAGATAGTACCATGAGACTATGTATCAATTATATCCAACTTAATAAACTGACTATTAAAAACAAATATCCATTACCAAGAATTGCCGATTTATTTGACCAAGTCAAGGGGGCTACTGTATTTTCCAAAATATATTTATGATCTTGTTATCACCAGATCAGAGTGAAGGAAGAGGATATTCCTAAGATAACCTTTATGACTCATCACGACCATTGTGAATTTTTGGTTTTACCTATTGTGTTTACGAATGGCCCAAGCACATGTGCGGGTCTTATGAATCATGTATTTCATCCCTATCTTGAGAAATTTGTATTATTTTTTATTGATTACACTCTTGTATATTCAAGAAATATGGATGAGCATCAAAATCACCAAAAAATAGTGTTTTAAACTCTAAGAGAACACTAAATTTATGCTAAACTTAGTAGGTGTTATTTTTATAAGGACAAGCTACAATATTTAGACCATACCATTTCTATAGAGGTAATTGTTCTTGATCCTGAGAAGATTAAAACTATGATGGAATGACATGTACCTAGTAATGTGGCTAACATTCGATATTTCATGAGTTTAGTGGAGTATTACCGTCGTTGTATTGAAGGGTTCTCCAAGATTGGCAATCCTATAACTTATCTGCAGAAGAAAGGAAAGGCTTTCAAATGGAAAACAAAATGTCAGTGTAGCTTTGACCAATTAAAGCATTTACTAACTACCGTCTTGGTATTAAATATTGCAGACCCAAAAATGAATTTCTGGTATGCATAAATGCATGTCAGGAAGGAGTGGGAGGAGTACTGATGCAACATGGCAAGGTAATTTCCTATGAATTACAAAACTTAAAAGATCATGAGAAAATATAGTCTTCCTATGATTTAGAATTAAATGCAGTAATACATGCCTTGAAGGTTTGGAAGAATTAATTGCTAGAAAAAAAAATCATATTAATGACCAACCACAATAGCTTAACCAATTTATTTAAACATCCTAGTCTCAATGCGCGACAAGCAAGATGGACAACCTTTTTGAGTGAATTTTATTTTGATATTAAGCACCTAAAAGGAAAGGAAATTTGTGTTGAATATGCCTTGAGTAGAAAAGAACATGACATATATGAACTCAAATTTAGTCAAGTCAATTTTAATATCTTAGTTTTGATTAAAGAGGCTGCTTATAAGAATCCAAATTACATGTTTTTGTGGCAGCAAGCCAAACAAATTATTAGTTTTGAAAAAAGATCGTAATATGGACTAAATGGAAATAATTTATTGACCTTTAAAGGAAGAATCTATGTTCCAAACCAAGCATCTGTTAGACAAATAATGTTGGATGAATTTCATAAAATACCTTACGCTGCTAAACCCAGATACTAGAAATTATTTTATGCCATAAAGAAAAAATATTTCTATCCAAGAATGAGGAGGGATATCATTGAATATCTAGATAAATGCCTAGAATGTTAGCAAGTTAAGGTCGAGCATCAACATCCTGTCAGGATACTACACCCACTACCCATTCAAGAGTGGAAATGGGAGGTAATTGTGATGGATTTTATAATAGTTTTTCCTAAAACTAAAAAGAAGAATGACTCAATCATGGTAGTCGTCAATAAATTGAGCAAGGAAGTGCATTTCATTCCTTTACAATCAACATCCAAAACTACTCAAATTGCATATATATATATATATATATATATATATATATATATATATATATATATTCATGCATGAAGTATTCAAATTACATGGAATGCCGAAAGTAATGATTTCAGATCGAGATGCAAAGTTTACATCAACATTCAAGAAAACCCTTTTTACGGGGTCAGGAACACAAGTTAACTTTAATACTACTTACCACCCCCAAAATGATGGTCAGATAGAGCGATTCAATCAGATATTACAAAATATGTTGAGAATGTATGTAATGCAACAACCTGGAAATGAGAAGAATATATTCATCTAGTGGAATTTTAATATTATAATAATTATCATGAATCATTAAAAATGAACTCCTTATAAGTTTTATATGGAGGGAAATTTTACATGCACCCATTAATTGGAATATCCTAGAAGATAAGTTACTGTTAGGGCATGCGATGTTAACAGAAATGGAACTAATGATTAAAAAAAAAAATACGACAAAATTTAAAAGCTGCCCAATACAGAAAGAAGGCTTATTGAGATAAAGAAAAGGATGTATAGATAATTTCAAGTAGGGTATAATGTATTTGTATGATTGAAAGCAAGGAAGAGTACTTTCTAGTGGAGGGGGTGTGTGAAACTTTCTCCTCGATATTGTAGACCCTTCCAAATTTTAGAAAGAGTGGGATCGGTTACCCAACCACATGCGCATACATAATGTATTCGATGTTTATTTGTTAAAGAAATATGTGTATGATTCAAAAAATATTATTAACTGGCAGGATGCGCAGGTGAAGAAAGAAAACCATGATAATAAAATTATAATATGTGTGTGTGTGATTTTTTTCAACTAATTAATGTTGGTTATTGAATTTTAACTTGAGCTAACCACAAATATAATGATGACAGGTAGAACCAGACAGAAAGTTCTTGATACAGCCTCTACGTATTATCAATTAGAGAGAAACAATGTTATGGAGCTAAGCTGGCACTCAGGTTAGTTTGTATTGGAGACATTTTAGCTAGGTAGAGGCTACCCGTGACGATGAAAGTTTCATTCAAGAAGCGTACCCAAACCTGTTTCAGGGGACATGAAAAAAAAAAACTGAGGATGATGTTTCGCACAAGGGAGGGGAGATGTAATACCCTGACTATGTAAATAATTTTCACTATTTTAGTTTACTACGCAAAGAAAAATAACTTTAGAATTTTGGAATAAATTCATTTTAATTGCAGTTGAATTTATTTCTATAAAAATCTATGGAAGTTATGGGAAAATATCGAAAAGAGGAAATATTCAGTTCGAGGTAGTTATACAATATGTTGTTATCCCTCGTAGATAAAACTATCCCCATTTCAACAAGAGGGGGTTCTCGTTTTTGGGCCAAGGATAGAGAAAGGAATGAAGAAGGAAATAATAAAGAAAAAAAACCTGAGATAGGATGTTATTCAGGAACTCTGAAAGTGCATTCTTGAGTTGGTATTGAACTAGTGGAATCCCTTCTATCTTGAACTATTCTAGAATTGAAGAGGCTCGGGGTGAGTATCGACCTAATCTCTGGGATCAACGGTTGGGAGGTAAAGTCATTTTCCCAGTTACTTCCTAGCGAAACTAGTCAACAAATGAGTATTTTTCCAGGAGTTATCTACTGTTTTAAATTATGATGTGAACCATCTACCGTTTTAAATATTATTGGAAACTATTTATTATTTAAAATATTAATATGAACTTTCTATTGTATAAATATTGATGCAAATGTTTATTTTTCCTCTTGTATGGAGAAATTAAAGAAAATAATTGTGAAAAGTATGGGTTTCATTTAGAAATGATACATAAACTACTATGTTTTCAATTAGTTTAACTAAGAGGATCTAGGGTATTTTATTTGGTCGAAAAGTCGAAAAGAAACCAGAAGGTTTCAGTACAAAGTAACGAGTTACAATTGGTTTTTTCTGTCCTTGAAAGAAAAGTTATTAGTTTTCATAACCAATAATATTTCTTATACACCGACATATATATATATATATATATATATATATATATATATATATATATATATATATATATATATTATCGACCTTTAAATGTTTTAATTGTTCTCCCTCAGCCTTTAGATAACCAATAACATATATGTGAATTTTAAAATGCAGCCATAATATGAGTAAAAGACAAAAAAAATTAAGATTAAACCAGTTTGGGTTCAAATAGAAAATCAAAACACAAATGAACATTAGGGACAACCTGAAGGTTTTTCCACAAACAATCTGAGTTTCATAATGAATTCTTAGTTAACGCCACATGGGAAGAGAGAGACCCTGCATATGCAAGGTCGCTTCCCGATCGGGCTTGAGATAGAACATGCTAATGAGGAAACTAAGGCCCATATGAACACATAACTGTCAAGCCACACGAAATACTATAAAATTAAATAGAACATTAACAGTACATCATTAAAAATAGATAAATATTTTCTTCTATTTTGAAAGAGTCTAGTTATGGATTAATTATAAGGTCCACATTAACTATAAGAATGGTGAAGGCCAAGATTCCTATATCAGTAAAACACCCCAGAACAAAACCCTAGGGCTGAGAGATTTACAAAATATTACAAGAAGAAGGCGAGGTTCTAACCGTCGAAACTCGTTAAACTCTGAACTATTTACAATAGAAGGTGAAAAATTAAACACTCAGTGACTACATGTAAAACACAAACCTTCCTCAAGGGTTTGTAACCTATTTTTCCTCAGGGAAAAAACAATTTTCCGAAGAACAGTAAAAAATAAAAAAAATTGTATGTTCTGTTAACAGAGAAGCAAGATCTGATCATTTTGAGAACCTAGAACAGATTTAGAGGAGTCCGTTCACCCTGAACTGGAAATCAACCCGTGCCATAGGAGCGATACATAAAAACACTACAATTGGAGTTATTACCTTTTGAAAACCATGGTGAATGTAAAAACAAAGGGAAGACAGTAAACTGTGTGAAGTACCATAAAAAAATCTTGAAATTCTTACCCTCGAAAACCCTAGTAAAGGATTTTAGGTGCCACTATTGTCGTCATGGGAACTTAGAGAAGTTTTTCACAATCAACAAGGAAATTAATTCTTCACTATAAATTATCGGGATATTGTACCAACTCTTAACCTCGGTGCCTTAGAAATGGGGAATAAAACCTGTGATAACCTCCATCGGCTCTCGGGCGGTCTATGAAAGGGAAAATAGTAGAAATTGACCCAGGGTTGCAGAGCTCCTCACCGACGGTGTGGCAGAATGAATGTCCAGCTAGTCAGCAGTGCGGGTAGGGTATAGTTACCCTAATTCCCTCCAATGTTATGTGAACCGTTATATCGAGCCCCTGGAGATCAATGACAGCAGAAAATTCATCCGTCAATTCATGCCACCGGTAAACCCCAATACCATCAGACACCTGTAGTTCAAGACCAAGAACCTTCGAGAGAATATGATATTGGTTATACGCTGCTAAGTTAATAATTCAAACTAAGGTTGAAGGAGCGATGAAAAATAATTAGTCAACTCGTGAATCCACCTTAGGAGTAATCTATAGCATTAACAACTTAATGCGCAAAATTATGCAATACCTTGGGTTTCGACATCATAGTAGTGGTGATACCCAATTAAAAGATAGTTATATTAAATGTATGGGTATGTTATATAGAAGTGAATCAACAAATGTTAATTTAGATGTGGCTAATGATAAGTGGTAAATATGTTTTTTTGTTTTACAAAGTTTTATGTGGAGTTTGTTACATTAGTTCTAGCTAGATCATTGGGGTAACCGAGGAGATAATCTTGGAGAATAAGGATAATATTAAAAATATTATTACTTCAAAATTTAAGGATAAGAATTGGGATGATAAAGAGTTCGAGGCAAAAATGAAGCTAGAGTATTATAATGAGGTGATCAATCCCAATCTTGATAACCAAAATTATCTTTCTATCTTGACGAGTGCTAAGAAGAAAATAAACATTTCCAAGATAAGAATTAATTATCACGAGCTTCAGTGTGAAACGTGGTGTTGGTCAATTCCCAAAACACATCCTGACGAAAGAGCATGTCACCTTTGTGACATTAATAGGGTTGAAGATCAACAACACTTTCTCTTGGACTTCCCATCTCTTACTCACATTTGTTCTATTTTTAAAAATATTTATGACACTACAAAACTTCTTGACTTATTAAGTATGCAAAACTATGGTGATCTAGGAATGCTTCTCTCCCTTCTTTTAGATCATAGAAATAAAATATTAAAGAATTTCAGTTAACCCCTTACTTTTCTAAAATTCTCAATTAAACCTATATAAATATAAATAATCTTATTAATAACTAGCATAGATATATTTAAATTTAAATTTATTACATATTGAGAGTAACCAAATTTTTTGAAGTGCAATTTTTTTTTCTTTCAAATTTTACAGTAAAAAAAAGATTTGTATATAAAAATATTTGATCCCTAGTAGATTCCAAATTAAAACAAATTTATATCAATATAAAAAAAAAAATTCCATATATAGATGTTATAAAATTATATAAATAAAATAAAAAAATAAATTACAATAACTTTTAAATATTTTAATTACGTTTTATTTAAATAAAAATTATTTCATATCATCCCTATTTTCTACAGATTTGTTTTGATTTTTTTCTTTCTTTTTCTATATCTATAAATTTTCACGAATGTCGACCTGTTCACCTAATGGCACGATTTCGATTTGTCAACTAATCGCGGACGCTCCATATGTACTAGTATTTCTTAATATATCGTGCGGTGAGAGATGGTGGCATGTCCAATTTCTTGGGTGAGAGATGGTGGCATGTCTCAATAGATTTTAGAGTGCCCTAATACTATTATTAGAGATTTTAGATTACATTTGTACTAGTATTTCTTAATATATGGTGCGGTGAGAGATGGTGGCATGTCTTAATATATGAACTTTATGTTCCAATTTTTTAGGTGAGAGATGGTGGCATGTCACAATAGATTTTAGAGTGCCCTAATACTATTATTAGAGATTTTAGATTGACAAAGGAGGTCATATAGATCCAAATTGGCATGTATGTGAGAGATGTTTCCATGTCTGGATAGTTTTGAGGGAATACTTCATTACTATGATTGTCTATAGTGTAGTAAACCTACACACTTATATCCAAACTTGCGTGTGCCATTTTAAGTGACCTTATAGTTAGAAGAATATTAGGAAACATGGGCCTTTAATGTCCATCACAAATAGACAAGACACGATGATAAGAAGTCGCAAAACATGCACATCGCCTGAAAAACCACTTACTTCTTAAAATATATATGAAAGTTACTCACCCATCTATATATATATATATATGCTAATGATTCATCCATCGTTATATATACACGTATAAATAGATGACTTATTCATTCGTGATTCATTCTCATATCCTTTTATCACATCATGTATAATATATAAAATGAATTTTCAATAATGCAATAATCATATCATGTGTTCTCATGTCATGTATATGGCATGTGTATGGGATGTAATCAATCATTCATATAATATTCATGTTGGCTTGAATGTCTTACCTTATCATGTGTTGTAATCAATCATTACTTTATCATGTATTCTCATGCCATGTTATCAATCATTACCTTATCATGTGTTGTAATCAATCATTACTTTAGCATGTATTCTCATGCCATGTTATCAATCATTACTTTCTCATGTGTTCTCATGCCATGTATATGACATGTAATCAATCATTCAGGCTGGCTTGAATGTTTTATTTTTTGAGTTATTGTATATTTTATTTTTCTAACGTTTGTAATTTTTTATTTATTAAATTAGCATATTTATATAAACTAGTAAAACTACATTTCTATATACATATATCAATATATTAAATTTAATCTAGATATTAACTTTAATTTAAATATTAATATTAAAATTATTAATTTAATATTATATTAATAACTTTGAAATATTGTTATTATTATAATAACATTACATTATAATACTGGTACAAAAATTATTGTTAATATTAATATTAATATTCAAAACCTTCAAAATGCATAATATAATATATAATATTTATATTAATACTATATTATTAATATTAATATTAGAATTACAATATTAATTGAAGCATCATAAAATAAAATACATTAAAACATGAATTTATCTGAAAACAATATTATGAAGCTTCACACAAGTATAAACCATTCACAAAATTTGGAAAGATGTCTTTGGCAATAGAAACTTGCATCAAAATTATGAAATGTTATTTCTATGGGAAGGGATTCATTTATTTGTACGACCCACCACTATCAAATTTGTGGAGAACTTCACCATCCAATGATATAAGTTGTTTCTTGCATATGGCTTCGCTAATGGCAAGTCCACCTTTTGTGATTCTGTAAAGAACGACATCAACAATTTTAGTCATTTACAAAAATGGGGCTACCAAAATTTCCATATCCCATCTCATCCTCATCTTCATTCATGGTCTCACTGAGACATTCACACATATGAAATAGCTCCATCAGTATATCCAAACCTTTTCAGAGAATGAAAGCAACTGATTGACTTTCTTCCATGAGTATATCTCTAAGAAACCGAACACCCATTTCAAGGGATTCAATATTATGTTGTGTCTGCACCTAACCTTCAACAAGTTGTCCCTCTTTCAACCTAATCGTCTCCTTTGATCACTCAATTTCTCTAGAAATTAAAATGATTACAATATTGTACAATGCTCTCTCGTACATGTTTTTGAAATATAAAAATGAAACCCTCACACTTCTCAAAATAAAAATTCGGTGATTCAAGTCTTTGTTGTTAATATCTGTTGCATTCAGTAGAGAAAGTATCTTGAGGGAACAAGGACATCCCAATGAAACGAGTGGGCTATTGTTTGTAACCATGATGTTATCCTTTGTAGAAAAATCATCAAACACCTTAGAAAATAGTTACAAAATAGAGGACTGAAATATCATGTAGCTGTCATTATTCTTATAAACATGGCCAAGAATTTTCATTAAACTTGAAATCAAAACATATCCCTTTGAATTTTCTCTAAGATTCCCAATAACTCCCTTGGAATTTTCCTTCCATGATCTCACTCCATTTATTATGACATCGAATACCCTCACTATTTCCTTACCCAGATTCAAAGAAACTTATATGGCTTCCTTTTCTCTTAATATATTGGCAATGAGTTTCTTGAAATATCTGAAGCCATGTACATATATGAAGGCTTTTATTTTATTAACAACAAAGAATGCAGAGGAGGAAAAAGAATGGATCCAAAATTGGCAATGGAGAGGACAAGTCATCTCATGGTTCGATAACAGTTTGATAAACTACATAGGAGACAAGAAAACAAACCACAATAAATTACACAAGAAATTACCAACTAAAACTCAACTAACCTCAATTAACTCAAAAAATATATAAACTAACTTTGACAACTAGTAGATAGCGAGATTAATTCTCTCAACACCACCTAATCTCAATTGTTACAATCATTGACACTTACAATGCCCAAGTTCTCTCTTTTAAATTCAAATACAATTTTTGCCAATGGTTTTGTAAAAATATCCGCAATCTGATCTCATGATCCACAAAAATCAAGTAATAGATCTTCATCATTGACAAGATCATGAATGAAATGAAAGCATGTGTCAATATTCTTTCTCTTTTTGTGAAATACATGAATTTTGGATAAAGAAATGAAAGAGCTATTATCACACAAAATAAGAGTTTGCTCCTTTTTAACATTTGAAAGTTGTTGAATTTGCAGCTAGATACCCTGCCTCTATAAAAGATATTGAAACAATGGGTTGTTTGTTTGGTGTCCATGATATCAGATTGGTTACCAAGTGAAAAGCATACACTGTCGTTCTTTTGCAGTCATTTAATTTTCCTGCATAGTCACTATCTCTATACCTTAAATTTGAGCAATATTTAGAGAGTGTGTAGAAAATTCCATAGTATAGTTTCCCTACAACATTTCTTAAGATTCTTTTTTCAACTTTCAAATGGGAGTTCTTGGGTGATTCCATAAACCTCGAAACAAAACTAGTTGCAAACATGATGTCAGGTCTAGTTGCAATGAGATAAAAGAGACTACCAACTACACTTTTATACAGTGTAGAATCAACTTATGGTCCTACATCTTGTTTTCTCAACTTGGTGATTGGAGCAATTGGACTGCAACTAGTTTGTAGTTGATCATTCTAATCTTTTGCACAATGTAGTGCATACTTTTGTTAACAAACAAAAATTCCATTAACAGATTTTTAAATTTCAATGCTTCAGAAGTACTTCATGATCCCTATCCCAATGATACCAAACTTTGTTTGCATGATAGCTTTTAATTCTTCAAACATCATATTACATCTATAAATTAGATCATCAACATAAAGGAAAACAATGATAATTTTACCTTCATGAGTCTTGGTATACAAAGTTGTCTCATGGTTTCTTCTGTGAAATCCACTTTTCACGAGGTAAGTGTCAATTCAATTGTACCAAGCTTAGGGAGCTTGTTTCAAGCCTTATATGGATTTCTTCAACTTGTATACCTTATGCTCCTCTCTTGGAACTTCAAAACTAGGGGGCTCAACCACATAAAATTCTTCCTACAATATTCCATTTAAGAAAGGAGATTTTATGTAAGTTGAAAAACATGCAATTTCCGTTGAGTTGGAGTGGCTATAATAGTTATTACTGTGTCCAACATTAATCTGGAGCAAAGGTTTCACCACAATCAACACAAAAATCTTGTGATAATCTTTTGGAAACCAATATTGCCTTATGTTTCTCAATTTATCCTTTTTCATTCAGTTTGGTCTTGTATACCCACTTGAAACAAATGTTTCTTTTTTCTCATGGGAGATCAAAACTTCCCAAGTATCATTATTCTCTATGGTTGCGATTTCCTGATTCATTGCATCAACCTAATATTTCTCTTTTACCACCTCTTTAAAATTGATTGCTTAATAGGAAAGAAATACAAACATATTTTGTTGATTAGAGTCATGTTCATGCTCATATATTTCCTTGATGCTTCCAGTTTTTTTATTATCTTATTAAGATGATGAATCATTGTTGGATTCACTTCTAGAATAAGTATCATTTTCAAAGTGTGGTGGCTCTTCTTGTACCTGAAATCTTGGCATCCTTGGTGGATGAAGAAGTTGATTTGAAGCTTCATCAATTTTATCATACCATTATTTATTTCAAAAGGTTTAACATATCTCCTTAAAACAAATTTCTTCGTGACTGGATTGTAGAGTCTATAGTCTTTTAACTATTCATTGTGGCCTATAAATATGCATTTTTTACTTCTATCGTCATGTTTCTTTCACAACTTCTCAGGTACATGTGAAAATGCTACATAGCCAAGAATTGAAAAGTGAGATACATTCACCTTCTTACCATCCAAAGCTTCTTGTGGTACTGCATCTTTGACACTGGTTGTTGGATATTTTTTGAGAACATATACGGCAGTAGCAACAACTTCATCCCAACAGTCATTGGACATTTTTTTTTCAAAACATACATCTTGCCATATCCATGATTGACTAATTTTTCATTTATGCTACTCCATTATGTTTTGGATTATATTTGGTTTTGTTATTCATGATGATGCCTTATTCTTGAAAAAACGATTTGAGATATTGAATTAAGTGTATTCTCGCCCTCTTTCTACATGAGTATTTTCAAAGGCTTTCCACTTTGCTTTTCTGCTTCTGGTTTGAACTCCTTGAATCTTGAGAAAGTATTAGACTTATTGTTGAGAAAATAAATCCATATTTCCCTACTATATTCATCAATAAAAGTAAATAAATAAATACTTCCACCAATGGACTATGTCTACACTGGGACACATATGTCTATGTGGCCTAACTCTAAGACCTCTTTTGCTCTAGTGGAAGATGTGGGAAAGCTATCTCTTTTATGCTTTTCTAGAATACAAATTTCAAAGTTACAATTTTTTTCATTCATAACAGGGAGACCAATGACCATAGAATGTTTCTATATAAGACTTAGGCTTGTGAAGGGAATATTCCCATACCTAGAATGTCGTAACTATGACTCATTTATCCTTAAAAATGGTGTGCAATAGACTGTGAGATATTTTGATTTCTAAGAGTCAAGGGAAACATATTATTCTTGGTTTTCCAACCTTTTATATCAATATTCTATTGGGAGGTTTTTCATAGATATAAAATATGGTCCCTTGGAAAATTACATCACAACCATGTTCCATCAATTTACCTAAACTAATGAGATAATGATTTAGATTTGGAACATAATAAACATCATGTATATGTCTCTAGTGATTTTGTTTAGTGAGGACAGAAACAACACCTTTCCCTTCAAATTGTATACATGAACGGTCTCCAAGAGTAATTTCAGATGTATATTAATGCAAGAAAGTATATTTTTGTTACCTGTTATATGGTTGGTACAAACAAATTCCAGCAACCAAAGGTCGTCACTATGACTGTATTTAGAAATATGGCAGGAAAGAAACATGGTTTCAGAGGATTCTCCTTCATTTTTAGAGATATGGACACTACCTCAATATATATATATATATATATGATTGTTTCTTACAGTATTAACACTAGACGTTAGATTTTCTCCATGTTCTACTTCTACATTTTTGGTTCTATGAATACTTCAATTGTTTTCCTACATGATGGTGTTTTGTAGATGTGCCTCTGCCTCTGTCTCTACCAAGATACACTTATGCTTTGAAATATTGTTCCATGGAATCTTCTCCCCAGTTAAGTCTTGTTTATTGTGAAAAAAGTGATCCAGTAAACTATTCTACCGAGAGATTTGTAAGATCCTCAGATTCCAGAATGGATGTTAATACCATGTCATGTTTATTTGGCAGAATTGAAAGGACTGTTTCAAAGATCGTCTGATTTGTAATGGTTTCACCAACAATTTTGATTTTTTTGGCATTTCCCATGACTGTATTCATGAACTGAATAATGTTTTCTATGCCATTCTTCTTCAAGGTTTCGAAATGAGATTGCAATGTCTACAATTTGATATTATTCACTGTGTCATTACCCTGGATTGCAACTTTTAGAATATCCTAATCTTCTTTTGTTGTTGGTGTGCCAATTATATTGTCGAAGATAGAGTCATCAACTCAATTTTGTATCCAACATTTTGTTCTTTGTTCTTTCTTTCTTAGTTCAACAACTTAATTCTTCTAATTATTGGTCATGGCTTCTAATGCTTCTTGGGTTGTCTCTAGATATTCATTCTTAATTATATCCCAATGCTCTTGGTCTTGTAGAAATGTATTCATTCTAAAGACCAAAACTCGTAATTTTTTCCAAGAAAAATAAATGTGTATGGAAAGGCACGAAGGGAAGCCATTCTTTTGAATATGGAATTGTGCTCAGTTTTTTGAACAAAATATTTTTCAATATATTAAAAAAAATACCTTTCAAAGAAAGCAGCGGCCCTTTTTTAAAACAAATTTAAGTTTTTTTTTTTTTTAACTTGAATAAAAGCCTTTTTGTTGTAATACACCACAAACCCCTTTAAAAAAATGAATCATGCTATTATTTTCATAAATATTCATAACCGAATTCCTTTTATAAATAATAGAGTTAAATATGTTTAACAAATACTCTTCCAATGGAGATTCATTCTTGAGTTTGACTTTTCAAAGAAAAATGAGGCTTATATTTTTTTGGTACGTTTATTGTAAATTTGCAACACAGTCTATTGGTATGTGCCCTTGTTTGTCAATAGTTCCATGACCCACATATGCTCTTTCTTTCACAATGGGCTTACACATACAAATGAACATGCCTAGTTGAACGGTTTTATGTAGGACATGTGGATGCACATCATGATTGAAGGCTTATTTAGTCACATGCATCCAACCCACTATAGCTTTAGCCCATAGACTAGTACTGTGACTTCCGCATGACTTTGAATTGAAGTTGCACATGCCGACATAGAGCCATTGCAACTCATTCTATTTGATGTCAGTCCTACGGACACAGTGTGTTTGTGCCATGTCCAAAAAAAATAATTTTGAAAGTTTCTCTCTCATTGTCGCACCTTCTCCTTCTTTAGAGTGCGACAAAGATTGATTTTTTTATATATATATAATATAAAAAGGACCACGTTAGTGTGGCAAGAGTGCCTTCTTCACAGCTGGTTCCTTCTCCTCCTCAACTTCTCGTCCTTGAGCTTCTCTTGATCTCTTTTATTCTCACACATGAATTTGAAATTTTTCTCTCCTTGGAGTCTTATGCAACATTGTTCTTTGATACCATGAAAAAGAATGCAGAGGCCGAAATACACAGATAATGGGTTCAAAATTGGGAATGAAGTGAACGAATCTTCTCATTATTCAATAATAATTAAATAAACTACGTAGAAGACAAGAAAAAAACAACAATAAATAACATGAGAAATTCCCAACTAAAAATAAACTAACTAAACATAATATAAACTAAATATGAAATATAGGAGATATTTATATTAATTCTCTCAAAAATTATCAGAATGAAACTCAGAGAACAAGCAAACTATATTCATTTTCTTCTATATTTTCTCCATTTCTTATTTGTTATCCGTGTCATTGCAACATATTTACACCCTCATTAAGCATCGATTCATCTCTTCATTGTCTATAATTTTGAATATTTACACAACCTGGAAGTAATCACGATGTAGTTTCCTGATCAAACTTCCTTTTTTTATCTTTTCCTTTCTTTTCCTTCTTTTTCCTTCCTTTTCTTTCCTTGATCCAATGCTAGAGTGCTCCAAGAAAAATCTAAGTGTGCAAGAGTACGAGAGAGTAGAGAGAGAGAGCTCAAAATTCAATTGACAACATCTTACACTGACCAAAAGCTTTGTACTGATCGTCATAAGTCCCAATCGTCAATGAGGCCTCTAATTTATTCATTTTCCATTATTTTCCTTCAATTTCCTCCTAACATGCAACGTGTGACTTTTCATCTTCCTTTTCTCCCATTTTCCTCTTTTTTCATAAATAAAACGCCAATTAATGCCTCTTTCCTATTCAATGCCTTTTTCAATTTCCCCTAGCCATAGTAAATCAAATGAACACCCACACTAGGATGTTTTTTTCCCAACATTCAGCTTCGAATACATATCCCATGACCATGGTATTATTTTTCCTCTATAAAGTTTATTAGATGGATTTTTTATAATCGTTGTTACGCTCACCTCCACAGCCAACAGTTATATGAATAATTTTCTTATTGTAAGGAATTGTGACTACCCAACAGAAAATGGGAAATCCCACTTCCCATTAATTCTACTTCATTATTGAAAAATATTCATGTAGACTTGGGGACATCCCTTCCAATTCTAGTGACATGATGTTCACTAGACCTACTCTTTTCAAGGAAACTAGAAGTGCTTACCCATACCCATCACAACCCATTACTTTTAATTGAGGTCAACATAGCCAAGAATGACTCCTCTCTTCTACTTTGTTTCAAATATGGCTCATTTTTAGGAAATTTGTGTTTCAGTAATGTAATATAAATGATGGGTCGTGTTCATGTAAATTATCTCCTCCTCAACATGGAAACATCTAGGATTTCCCAATTTTGTCCCTTCAATGAATGAGTGAAGAGAATTTTATTGTATACTTTATCCCCCCTTAGGTACCTTACCTAATATCGTATTTATTTAGCTGGCAAAAGGATTTTGATTAATGCTACTATCATGTTTTTCCTTGCTAATCACAATATCCTCTTTGTGTAGGGTTACATCCATGCTATGAATGCTATGGTATCTTCACTCTTTCATTCATGATATTACCACATGAAGGACACATCATAATCATTAAAAAATATTCTACAATGACCCTCTCTCACATGATTCTCAAGATAAAATATCGTAGGCCTTAAAGAATTCTTCATCCTATGGGAAGGATGTGGTTGAGAGGTCATGATTTCTTTTAGGGTCATAAGAGGAATATGTGTACATGCCCCTAAGGGTGAATAAATCAATTTTCCCTTCAGGGTGGAATGGTGAGGAGGTATCTTGAGAGCTACAATATCACAACTAATGGATGTGGATGCTACATGGCTACTGAAGATGGACTCATATTGCATGGAATCAATCTAAGAAATAGAAGGTGAGATTTTACAAGTGGTGGTGGATACATAGTGCATAGACTCAGTCTAAGCAATAGAACTAGAGAGTGCATTGATTGAGTGGTTAGGACCATGCAATTAGTCAATAGGATAACCTAGGTGGACACTATCATTATGACTAGTGAAAGAAGTGATTTCCTTAAAAATTATTCATTCTATGGGAAGGATGTGGTCAAGAGGTTATGCTTTAGTCTAGGATCATATGAGGAAATATTTGTGGATGCCCCCAAGTGGGCATAGATACATTTTACCTCTAGGGTGTAGTGTTGAGGAGATGGCTTGAGAGCTACAAGATCACATCTAAGTGGAGTGGATGTTGCATGACTAGTGGCAATTGGAAAGTGCATGGATTGCCCCCATACATGCGACATGGATTCCTTGAGGGAATTCCTTTCTAGGAAATCATCCCTCCTTAGTCTCCTTGAGGAAGTTCATTTTTGAGAACTCATTGATCCATATCCTCCTTTAGGGAGGACCCAAAATTTCATACAAGTCCAATTTTCGCTCTTTTGAACATAAGGATATCTATAAGGCTTGATGTTTGGAGGAACACTTCCTAAAATCAAATGAATAGCATGATCATGATCACGAATATGTGGGAGTCCTTTGGGAGTTTCAAACACCTTGGAATGAATGTCCAAGACTTGTTGGAGAATAGATGATTTTGATGTTGGAACTTCTAGTGAGCATAATTGTACAATTACACATCGTTGTTCTTTCTTTAGAAGCTTTGTCGTGACATTAGAGCTTATTATCTTTCCTGGCTTCCCTAAAATACCCCGTAATTCAAGTTCATTTCCTTCTGAAAAAAATTTCAAGAAAAGTTCTTGAAAATTAAAAGCTACCATACCCAAAGATTGTAACCATTGTACTCCTAGTACAACATCAGCACCTCCCATAGGAATGGAAAGCATTAGACTATTCAAAAAATATTCCCCCATGGTTAGCTTGATATTATGGCATTTTCCAGAGCAATTTATAGTTCCTCCATTTGCAACCATCACTTCACATTCTGGTGTTGGGTATAGGAAACAATTCAATTCCTTGGCTACCTTACAATGAATAAAATTACGGGTGCTACCTGAATCAATCAACACTATTACCTTTTTCTTCTTGATATGTCCTTCTATCTTGAGAGTTTGAGTGGTAATTCCTGCCAATGCATTGCACGATATGGTCGGAATCATTTCTTCCTCTTCTAGGTCTGGTTCCTAGTGTATATCCTCTTCTTGTTCATTTTCTTCTTCCTCTTCACAATCTATGTGAAATAATTTCTTCTTAGCACACTTATGGCCTTTAGTGTATTTGCTATCACAACTATAGCAAAGCCCTTTTGCTCTTTTTCTTCCAATTTTTGTGGTGTCAACCTTGTAGGTTGTGTAAATCTAGGCGTAGCAACACTTCCTTCTTTATAGAAGTGAATGGTAGGCTTCCTTGTCACCATAATTTTACATTCAATTTTTCTTGCCAACCTGAATGCCTTCTCCAATGAATCAAGTTCCAAAATTCGAACTTAATGTTGGATGTTATCCTTTAAAGTAGCTATGAAGAGATCAATCATGTGTTCCTCTGGAATATCAGTTACCCTTATATTCAATTTTTGGAAGTCCTCAATGTGCTGCCCCACTAAACCCTTTTGTGTGAGATTTATCAATTGGCTAAAGAAGGTGTTGCTCTTTGTATCCTCATAATGTGCTATCATTTCCTCCGTAAAAATTGACCAAGTGACAATTTTTTTACGGGAGAAAAGCCATCGATACCATACAAATGTATTTTTTTCTAAATGTAAATTTGAAATGCGTACCTTTTGTGTGTTTTGCACATTATGGAGATCAAAATATTGCTCCATCTGTAGCATCCATGTTACAGGATCCTTTCCATCAAACTTCCTCATATCCATTTTTGGAATATGGTGGTTCTTTCCGCCAACATTAGAGTTTATGAAATGATGATTAAAATTTATTTTGTTCTCATCATGAGTTTCCTCTACTATCTTTTCACCATTAGGAAACATTTCTTGTATCAACTTTGTCAAACATTCCATGTCTGCTTTTAGATCATTCTTCATGTTTTCCATTTTTTCACCGATCTTAGCTTCAATGTCATCCATCTTAGATTCCATGCCAGCTTCCATGCCATCTATCTTAGATTCCACGCCTTTCTCCAAACCATCCATATTATTCTTCAAACCATCCATATTATTCTTCACACCATCCATCTTTGCTTCCAAGCCTTTCTTCAAAACTTCCATTTCAATTTTTGCTTCTCTTTGCGAGAGCAAAATTTGGTGCACTTGCTCTTGTAATTTTGATAGATCATGTTGCAATTCTTCATCTTCATGAGTCATAGTAGAGCCTTCTGAAGGCTTAATGGGTGTTTAATTATTTTTACGGGGCATTTTTTAGAACCCAATACTGATATCTATTCTACAATATGCCCTTGGAATCAATTCAAATTTATTCTTCAAACAAGACTTATGAAATTCGGAAAAAATTACACACCTTTTTATTGCTTTTGAAGAGCTCAATATTTAAATTGGATTATCTATGTGGTTACAACTCTTCAATATCTGAAATTTGGCACTGAGGTAGCCTTCTGAATCCTCCTTTGAATGTCATAGGTTTGAGCTGATTTGGATTGTTCAAGATAAAGTTATGTCCAATCTCCCACAATGACCTAATTATGGATTGTTTCAGTAGATCGAACTTGTACGACTTTCCACATGTCACTGTTTCGTACTTTAGCTCTGAAATTGATAGCAAAGAAACTATAGTCAGTGTAATTTTGGCCACTTTTTACAGAACTCCAATCTGATGCTCAGAGAGAGAGTTATGAAGTTTTTCTCACAATCACCTCTTTGAGATGAAATTCAGGAGCCTGAAAAAGCACTAGCTTCCACAGATAATATCTCTAAAAATATTGCGAACCAAGCTCTAAAATTTTGCGATGATTTTCCTCAGGATTTCTGCTTCGCGCCGTAAAAATTTTCGATTCCGAACCTTCGTAGAAAAAAAGTTATAGTGCAAATTCCATGATGATCTGTTTAGATTAAATTGAGGAGCCTAAAGAAAGACCTAACTTCCATAGATCATATCTCCGAAAATATTGTGAACCAAGATCTGAAATTTTGCGAAGACGTTCTTCGGGATTTCGGCTTTGCACCATAAAAATTTCAGCTTCTGAAACTTTTTAGAAAAAAAATTTATAGCGAAAATTCCACGATGACCTATTTGGAGCAGCGAAACACTAGAATCCAAAGCTCCAATACCAAATGTTGTGAAACCAGCTCCAAAATTGAAGAAAAGAGATATCAATGCCTTAGAAATAAGCCACTTCGAGGGGGAAACCTCCAATACATTACATTAATGAACAATTCTTGGATGATACAAATTGCAAAACCTCCTTTCTATATATAGGAGTCCATGGGGCCACAATGTAATCCTAGCCGACCTAACAATAATAATTTAAGGGCACAATAATAACAATATGGGGGTTACAGGGGTACAATAATAACAATAAGGGTGTTACACTAACAACAATAAGGGACTATACTAGTAATATAGGGACCTAATAGTGTAGTGTTGAGGAGATGGCTTGAGAGCTACATGATCACATATAAGTGGAGTGGATGCTACATGACTAGTGGAAATTGGAAAGTGCATGGATTTCCCCCATAAATGCGACATGGATTCCTTGAGGGAATTCCTTTCTAGGAAATCATCCCTCCTTGGTCTCCTTGAGGAATTTTTTTTTTGAGAACTCATTGATCCATATCCTCCTTTAGGGAGGACCAAAAATTTCATACAAGTCCCATTTTCCCCACCGAAATTCCATTCATAGGTAGCCAATATTAATATTTTTATTATTTATTGCATAATCCTAAAAATTGTTTATTTAATTTTTTTATTGTCACTTTGGGTATTCAGTTTCATGTGTGTAGGTATTAGCTATGTTAGCACTCCATAATTTCTTAAGGTTGTGAAAGAAACCAGAGATAACCATAGAACTACTTTTAAGTTTAGAAGATAGCCTTTCTAAACTAAGAGAGGGATCTCTCTATCAGATTTAGCTTTGTTTTCTTTGTAGGAATTTAGGCTAGATGTGAAAGTTCATAGTTTTGTTGGAATAGCAAGGGAAATCCATTAGGAAATGGAGTCAATTAAGTTTCAAGTTGAGCAATTGCAGAAATGAATTATAGTGTTTAATTTCAGTTGAAAACATTAACTTTGTTCAGAAGCCAGAATTGTGTGTACTTAAAAAAATTCATATTTTTAATTTTATTTGAAAAAAATAGATAAGATAAATATATGAATTGACAAAGAAGAACACATTAACAAGAGAAGGTAACTTCACCGATAAGTCTAACAAAAGAATCCTGAAAACGCTTATTTGTCCACTTGAGCTTAAGGAAAAATTTTACATCATAATTCTATTTATTCATAGAATTCCCAACCCATATTACCTCGAATTATGAAGTATTTATAGAAAATTATCAAAAAATATCTTGAGTGAAAAGCTTAAGATATTTTACAAAATATCCTCAACTGTTTGTAAAAATAGAAAAATATAGGACATCTAAACCACTGAAGCTTCCTGGAACTATATTTGAGGATTTCTGGTGATAAGGAAGAGAAATTCAAATTTGATAGAAAGTCTAATTTGATGAGGTGGCATCCAAGTCACTAATTTCCCATGAGATTTTTCCTCATGAAATTATGAAAAATAGGGGCCATTGATCCCTTTGAATATCTCAATCCATGATACATGTGAAAAACTTGAGAAATATTTTTTTAGATGAGCATGTTTCCAAGAAAAAACTCTTTCAGTTTTTTAAAATTTGTTTCTACATGTTCGAAAACTGCATTTTAAAAGTGGCTAAAATAGAAAATTTCTGAAAATATGCTTTCAAAAATTCATTCGAATCTCCCAAACCATAATAGATATTAGAAAACTGAGATTGGTTGTTTTAAATGAGTCGTTCATGGGAAAAAACCTCTTTCAGTTTTGATAAATTCGTTCTCATGTGTTTGTAAAGCATGCTTGAAATTATTGTGTGGTATAGGAAAAAAACATAGTTTTAACTGACCATTTTCCAACTCGATGCTGACTTTAATTGCCAATGTTCATTGCTGATTTGGGAGGAGTGGGATGATACAGATATATGACGTGGAGGTGGGAGGTGACATGGAGGCGAGGAATGATATATAGGCACATGGCTGACATAAATAATTGACGTGTGAGCACGGGAGGAAGGTGCGAGAATGGAGTAATAAGCGGGAGCAGGAAAGCGGATTTCCAAGGGAAAGTAGGGTTTTAACTAATTTTAGGTGAGGGGGTTGCGAAGTGATGAGAAGCTACCATGTAGTTGATTGATTCCACATTTTCGGACCCCCCCCTCGATGATTAAACAATGGAGGGGCTTGCGGGCACAGAAGATGATCCTCCCTCATTGGTCCGAGTGGGTTGGATCGTTATTGTTCCTTAACACAAATTTTTTTATTATATAGCAACAAAATTTAGTGTCCAATACATTTTATTACAACTTTAAATAATCTCGAAAGAGATCCGATTAATTAATCTAAAAAATATTAATTAATCTATGATGGCACATTTTGATTTGCAAGCCTATTTTTTTCTTTCCTAGAAATAATTTGAAGTGTAAAACATTATTTACAATATTATCATATAAAAATAAAAATACAAGCATCAATTGATCCTATGAATCGTATTACCCTAACATAGGCTCCAATGGGGATGTAATTCTCCTTGTGAGGTTCCAAGAACAACATAGACTAGTAGCCTGATCTATTGGGCTGATCCCAAGCCTACAACATGCTCTACAATGATACCACTGCAACTGAAAACCAATTGATTTTCTGTTCTAACCCTCAAACTAAATCAAATACATTCTTCAAACCGAAATCTTAGTTGTATACTTGAAAACTGAAAACTCTGTTGGAAAATGAAATAGAAGATGTTGAAAATATGCTCAGAGCACTGAGCTTATTGGCACACAAAAACTTACCCTATAATGTTGAGAAGATGTTGAATTAAACGACACAAAAATGACAATGAAGCCAGTCAAGTAGCTGCTGAAATAAGTGGATTGCTTGAATTCACGCAAACAGAATCAAAGCTTGAAAATGTAGTAACAATAGAAAATTACGATGCATCTGGTTCTTACAGTGAAAACATGGCTGAAAACTAAAACTAAAAAAACCCTCTATGTATTTTGCTATAGGATCAATAAAGACATGATTTATTGGTTTACGCCCCAGGTATTCAATGATCAATTTAACATGGTTGAGTTTTCCAGTTGTTTTCTAAATATTAAACCATGATTTAAAATGTACATTCTGAGTCTTGTTTTCAAAAACAAAAGTCAATCATCAATCTAAAAATCAAAGGGCAATACAATCTCCTCCCGTTTTGGTGAAGGAAGATTTTCAAGGCATTGTTTTAGATCTTGGAAACTGTAGGACTGAATGAGTATCTAAGAGTTCAATATCCTTCTTAAGTCTTTCAACAAATGAGTCAAGAAAACAAACTTTAATTTTGGACAAAAATTTACATGATATGAAACAATAAAACATGATTGTTGAAAAAACTTCATCAATTTGATAATCTGCAAACTCGTCCAAGAATTATTTTAAATTTTCAATCGAAAGAGAAATTTTTACATACCCTGACATTGTGAATAATGCAGAAACCCATTGTGCAATTTAAGCTTTGGATTCTTCGATCAGTGGATTCACCATGAGTGTTATACAATTTGGATTCTTTAACAATGGAATCTCCATGAAAGTTTTGAGTTCTGGATTCTTGAACATGGAGTCACTAGGTGAAAAATTCAGCCTTACTATATTATATTGTTGTCCACCATGAGCAATCAGGTCTAAAACTTGATACTCTTTTCCGAGGAAGATTAAACCTTTCATCCCCACTAGGGTCACCATAATGTTATCACTCCGTAATTTCTTAAGGTTGTGATAGAAACTCAGAGGTTACCACATAACCACTTTTAAGTTTATAAGTTATCCCTTTTAAACTCAGAGAGGGATCTCTCTGTCACATTTAGCTTTGTTTACTTTGTAGGATTTTAGGCTAGATGTGAAAGTTCAGAGTTTGGTTTTTAAAATAGTTTGGTTTGAACATCGAGGGAAAGCCATTAGGCAATGGATTCAATTAAGTTTCAAGTTGATCAATTGCAGCAGTGACCGATAAGTTTAATAGGGAAAGGTAGGCAGACTTATTAGATCTTATGAGCTTTGTGAGATGGTAAAGATGGAAATTTTAAGGATCCATTAAACATAGAGAAATTAACAATTCTAGTGATTAATTTTAGTTGAAAACATTAAATTTCTTCATAATCTAGAATTGAGTGTACTTAAGGAAATTTAGATTCTCATTTTTTCTTTCAAAAAAATGGATAAGAGAAACATGTCCATTGACAAAGAAGAACACATTGAGAAGAGAATATAGCTTCACCAATAAGTCTCACACAGGAATCTTGAAAAAAAAAATTGTATTACAGAAATTTTTTCCACTTGAGCTTAAGGAACAACTTTACATCATAAGTCTATTTCTTCATACAAGTCCTAATCACTATCAGTTTTAATTATGAAGTATTTATATAAAATTATCAAAAAATATCTTTTACAAAATATCCTAAACTATTTGTAAAAATAGAACAAAAATGTAGGGCATCTAAACTGTTGAAGTTTCTTGGAACTATATTTTATGATTTCTGGTGAAAAGGAAGAGCAAGTCGAATTTGATAGCAAGTCTAATTTGATGAGGTGGCATCCAAGTGACTAACTCTCCATGAGATTTTTCCTCATGAAATTCTTAAAAATAGGGTCCAGTGATCCCTTCGAATATCTCAATACATGATAACTGTGAAAAAACAGAGAGGTTTTTTTAGATCACTATGTTGCCAACAAAAACCTTTTCAGTTTTTTAAAATTAATTTCCACCTCTTTGGAATCCACATTTTAAAAGAGTGGTTGAAATATAAAATTTTCTTGAAAAAATGCCTTTAAAGATTCATCCGAATCTCCCAAAACATAATAGCTATTAGAAAATTGAGAGAGGTTTTTGAAAATGGGTCTATTTTGGAGAAATATGTCTTTCAATTTTTAGGAATTCATTCTCATTTGTTTGTAAACCATGCTCGAAATTACTGTATTGTATAGGAAAAAAATATACTTTTAACTGACCATTTTCCAACTCGGTGCTGACTTTAATTGCCAACGTTCACAGCTGATTTTGGAGAGTGTGATGAAATGGATATATGACATGGAGTTGACGAATGACATGGAGACACATGGGTTGTGGAAATAATTGATGTGTGAGTGCGGGAGGAAGGCACGAGAATGGATTAGTAAGCGAGAGTGGGAAACTGGATTTCAGAGGGGGTGAGGTTGTAACCAATTTTAGGCGGGGGGGTTCTGAAGTGATAAGAAGCTGCCACGTAGCTGATTTCTTTTGCATTTTTGGAGACCCCCCCCCCCCCCACCCACCCCCCGACGATTAAACAACGGAGGGGTTTGGGGGCCCGGGGGGGTGGCAAGATGATCCTCTGTCGTTGATCCAGAAAGGTTGGATCGAGACCGTTCCTTAACACACATTTTTTATTACATAGCAACAAAATGGCGTGTCCAAATCACTTTATTAAAAATTTAACTAATCACGAAATAGATGTGACTAATTAATGTATAATGGCACATTTTGATTTGCAAGCCTTTCCTTTCTTTCCTAGAAATAATTTGCAGAATAAAACATTATTTACAATATCATCATATGAAAATAAACAAAAAATCATCAATTTATCCTATGAATCATAGGACCCTAACACGCTAAAAATGCCTTTATCATATCCTCAATCTACTAATAAACCTCATTTGACGACTAGATAACTTGAATGATTTCTCATTGGCCTCTCATATTCCCTAAGATCCATGTATAATTTCCATTCAAACTGATCCTTCACCTATACCTATCAATGGTGTGTAACCCACCCGTCCCATATTTACCCAATTTCACTAGTATTCTAGGTTAAGCATGAGAGAAGGAGCTACTATGACATGACCTGACCTCCTAGGTCCCATTAAGGAGCTGGGGTCGGCTACTGAAGACAAACTGGCATCTTGTAACATCCTACATGGATACATGTCACTCAGAGGTTGAGTAACCACCCAAGGTGGCCAAATCCTAAGTTGGACACTCTTTTGTCTTATCTGGGTCATTAACCACACCCACAACAAGGCCTTCATGCGGTTGCAACCCAAAAATTCCAGTTAGGAGCATGTTGTCTCGAGATCTAAGCCTAAATTGCAAGTCAACATCTAGACCACTACCCATAACTTACTGTAATTTGAAGGGAGAACTTTACCTAGAATGCATAAAACATGACAAAAATTTTGTCAAACACATGGAAAACATGTAAGTTATAGGTCATGAATTCACATATGATCATAAAAGTATGAGATTCATCCGAAAATCACCAAGAAGGTCCTATGACCTCTCCACATATCTACAATAATACTTATTATCCCATACATTCATCAACTGATCAATAACTAAACAATTTATCAAAATATTCATATAAGATAAGCGTCATATAACAACATATAACCAGAAAATAACGAACATATAATCAATGGAAAACCGACCATAATATCAGCAACACATTGGTAATAAATATACATGAATCACAATAGAAGAATAGATCTTATTAACATAGGAAATTACCAACCAATTCAAGGACTTTCACATACCACCCGACAATAGATTGGGCTAAACCAAATCACTCTTTTAGCCAATCACCTCTGCACCATATTCCAATTGTGAATGTGGGATCTCATGAACTAAACCAAGCAAAACCAAACCAAGACTTCCAGAGGCCAAACAACCTCCACCATCAACTAGTAATTCCACATCATGGTAAAACATCACTAACATCAACTAGATTAGAGCTTTACCGAAGTTTTCAAGGGCTCTAAGAACTAGTGACTTAACCCACAACCTTCCAGGGCTCCAAATACTTTTTCCAACCTAGATCTAGGACTAGTAACTCAAATTATTAAGGGATCTAGAGCATTTGTGAAACCTGTGCTCCTGGTCTAGTAACTAAACCCAAGTTGTTCCAGGGCTTCCAGAGTGTTTGTTCCAACCCATAACCATAAAAAATTACAAGTACCAACCAGAAAAAAAAATCAATGGAAAAAACCCACAACACCATGGTTATCCAGGAAATGGAAATGATAGGGAAAACCACTATAATCATAACTATATAGTTACATGGATATACCATGCATCCATAATCAGCAAGGAAAATAGCATATGCAACCTATTACCTGCAAAGAAATCCAGCTATAGTTTTTGATCCACCTATTCCCTTTCACTTTGTTGCTTTCCTTTCTCCAAATCCAATGAAAAATATAGTGCTCCAAGCATGCTCCAATACTTCTCCAATATTTCTCTAAGTGTCCAAGATTAGGAGAGAGAGAGAGAGAATAGGAGAGAGCTCCAAGATAAAATTGACAAAAGGTTGTGAAGTAATCCTCATAAGCCTTTCTATCATTAAGGCCTCTATTTTCTTCATTTTCCTTAATTATCCCTTAAATTTCCTCCTCATGGAATTTTGTGACCTTTCATCTCCATTTTCTATTATTTTCCATTATTTCATAAATAAAATTCCAATTAATACCTCTTTTCATTTTCCAATGCCTTTGCCAGTTTCCATAGCCATTTATTAATCACCAGTGATCCCCATCACTATGTGTTTCCCTATATTTAGCTTGGAATATGTGTCTCGTTACCTTAGTTATTATTTTTATTTATTCTCATAGGAAATCAACCAGGGGCTGTTACAAACCCCTCCCCCTTGGGGGGAAATTGTCCTCAGTGTTCAATGACACTTATAAACCAACAAATCACATGCTTCACATGGATCTTTATAAAATAACTCAATACAACATTTATATCATCTCATACTGATGAAGACTCAACCAACATAACATGAAAACCATATCACTTATCGGAGCTTTATAACATATATTGATGTGGTATTTACATCCATATGCATATATAAACATAGCCAAAACATAATATTAGAACATATATCAAAATGCATCCACTCAACTAGTGAATATAGAAGGATACATAGATTGCATCTGATCATCCATATCCCATGTAGCTTTATCAGGCCCAAAGTTTTTCCACTTCACATTAACTTGCTCGATTACTTGATTATGGAGAATGAACATCTTTCGCTGAAAAATGCACTGAGGTTCCAGCTAGAATTCTCCTTCTAGATTCACCTACAATACAGACAATTAAATCACATGATCAACATATTTCACATACTTCTTAATAAATTACACATGGAAAACATCATGCAATTTCACTATCAGAGGTAGTGCAAGTTAGTAGGCCACTGGTCCAATCCTCTTAAGGATCTCAAAAGGTCCGCAATATCAAGGTGATATCTTGGCACATGACCTAATCCTTAAGGAGCTCCTCTTGGGCTCGACGCACAACTACACATGTTCCCCAACATGAAACTCCTTAAATTCCCTATGTTGATATGAATAATTCATTTACTTGTCCTATGCTACCTTTAGATTCTGCTTGATAACATGCATTTACCATTCCATCTCTTCCAAAATATCTTGTCCAATCAATACCCTATTCATTGGATCACTCTAACTAATAGGAGTATTAAAACTCCACCCATAAAGTGACTCAAATGGACTCCTCCTGAAAGATTCATGATACCTGTTATTATACGCCAACTCCATCAGTGGAAGATAATCTTCCTACTTCTATTGCTGATGCATAACATACATTCTCAACATGTTCTCCAAAATTCTGTTGACCCTCTTTGTATGTCCATCTGTCTGTGGATGATAAGCTTTACTAAAGGCCAACTTTATACCCAAACTTGCAAACAACTATTTCCGAAAACTGGAAGTGAACGTGACATCTCTGTCTAACACAGTATTCTAAGGAATACCATGCAACCTCACTATTTCAATGATGAATACCTGACCTACCTCACTAGTTCAATTCATATAATTCACTAGAATGAAGCGAGATACCTTAATCAACTCGTCAACCACAACTATAAAAGAATAATGTTGTTTATATGTCCTCGAAAAACTTGTAATGAAGTCCATGGAAATTAACTCCCATTTCCACTCTAACATTGGAATTATATGCTATAAACCACCTGGATGCTTACACTCTACTTTTACCAATTGAAAATCCAAACACCTCTCAACAAACTCAATCACCAATTTCTTTAAGTTTTACCTATGGTAGAAATTCTTAACCATTGTCAATTTCTTCTGATATCCTGGGTGGCCTAAATATCGTTTGACATGAAATTACCTCAAGATAAGATTCCTGAGCTTGTTGTTATCTCGTACATATATCCTATCCCTAAATCTAATAAAACCATCTATCTTGAGATGATAATTGATATCATGTTCACTCGTACCGTGGTACTATAACTTGTGCCTAAGATGTTGGTACTTGCCATCTTGTTGTCTTGCCTTCAATATTTGATCCTGTAAATTTTTCCCATATGAACTCACAGCCTCTATGTGATTTACATTTACTCTTATGCTAAGAGGATATGAAACCCTTTTGCCTTTACCCTTAATGTACCTTATCTCTAAATCAAACTCACTGAATGTAGATATCCTCCTGGCTTTCCTAGCTTTCAAATTTGATTGGTAAAATAAGTATCTAACTCCACTATGACCACTTATAAATATGAACCATCGACCAAGAGGATAGTGTCTCCACATATTCAATGTTTGAATGATAGTTTCCAACTCAAGATCATGTGTCACATAGTTCTACTCGTTAATATTTATTTTCCTTGAATCATGGTATACTACATGTCCTTCCTGCATCAGGACTCCACCAATTCCTCTCTTGTAAGCATGTGTACATACCAAAAAATCTTTGTCTTGATCTACAATCTTGAGAACTAGATCATTTGTAAGAAATTGCTTCAACCTCTCAAAAATAGTTGCACATTCCTCTGTCCATAAAATTTTTTCCTTTTTCATTGCAAAGATATAATAGGATAGGAAATCCATGAAAATTTCCTCATGAACCACCTATAGTAAACTGCTAACCCCATGAATGATCTGACCTCATCAACATTCCTAAGATTTTCCCACTCCATGATATCTATGATGTTTTCCAGGTCCACTGCTATACCTTCCTTGGAAACCACATGCCCCAAATAATGAACCTTTGTCTCAAAGAAACTAAATTTACTAAGTTTGGCGTAAAACTGATGTTCTCTTAGAAAACTCAACACACTGCTAAGTGCTCTACATGCTCTTCCTCATTCTTATAATATATCAATATGTCATCAATGAATACAATAAAAAATATGTCCAAATAAGGATACAACGCACTATTCATCAAAAACATAAAGTAATTGGAGCTTATTGAAACCAAAAGGAACCACAACAAACTCACAATTCCCATACCTTGTTCAGAAAGAAGTCTTGTAGATATCATGTTCTTTGATGCATACCTAATGGTATCCTAACCTCAAGTTGATATTTGAAAATATTTTTTCTCCCTTCAACTAATTAAACAAGTCATCAATCCATGGTAAAGGGTACATGTTATTAATCGTGACCTTGTTCAAGTTCCTATAATCAATATGCAACGTGAGAGTACCATCATTCTTCTTCACAAACAATATTGGTGCACCCCAAGGCATCACACTTGGTATTTTGTATCCCTTGTCAATTATTTCCTTCAACTACAACTTCAATTCCACCAACTATGGAGTTTTGATTATGTGCGGTGTCGTTGATGCTGGTGCTTCTCCCAACATCAACTCAATAGAAAATTCCACTTCCCTGTGATGCAGTAACTATGAAATCTTTGTCAGAAATACATCCTCAAATTGCTGGAAAATCAGATACCTCCTCAAAACCTCGAAACCCTCCACATTCTTACCTTTATCATTGGAAATACGAACTACAAACAGGAAACACCCTTTCCCATTACTCCACTTGGCCTACATAGTTGTAACCATTCTCATTGATGTAGGCTTCTTCTTACCTTGTAAAATTGTCTTCTCTCCGTCATCATCCAAGCTCTCAATAGACTTAACATACCAATCCAACTTAGTCCTTTGATTGTACAACCAATCCATAGCCAACAACATATTTCATTATCCCAATAGAAGAAAATTTAGATGTGGTCAGGTAGACATACAATTCAACTCAAATACACAATCTCTTTCACAATGATGAACTCTTTTCTTAGTACCTATAGCTAATTGCATTACCCAATATTTTGAATGCACTTCTTTATTCAAACCACATTTGTCCAGTGGGTCAGGAATGATATAAATATAGTTAGATCCAGGGTCAATCAAAATGGAAACAATTTGATCACAAAGGTTACCTTCCATCTTGGTAATAGATGTTTGATGATCAACCTACCTATCATCCAACGCTTCATAAATATGAGGAATACTCTGTTCAACATCCCCAACTATTTGTGCCTCCTTAGCACTTTAGATCTGTGGTCTTCCACCCTGATGTTATGGAAAATTTCTCCTATGATGATCTTTTCCACAAGTCCAACACTATAAAGGATTCCTACCATCACCCTTGTTCTTATCCTCAAACTAAAATCCCTACCCTCTGTCGGTTGCATTGATCTTCTTCTACAGTGTTGCATTTTCCTTTTCATTTGTATCTTGTGGTTTTCTTCTCTTCTTAACCCACTTTCCCTTATTCTTCTCACTACATTTCCAATCCTCCTTAGACTCAGTCTTATGCTTTTTTTTTCTCATAATAGTGCTTCAAATTTATGATGGATTCCTCCACCGATTTAGGATCATCAAACTCAACCATTTCCTTGAATGCTACTAGAAACCCACTAATCAATCTCTAAATATTTGCCTTCTCCTCCTTAAGCTAAGGCCCATATCTGGACAACTCCAATAATCTACTATTATACTCCTCATTGGTCGTATATCCCATCTTCAACTCATAGAAATCATTTTTCCTATCATCATAGTATCTCTTAGATAGATACTTCTTCCTAAAAGTCTTTCAAACTCACCCCAAGTAAACTCCTCTTCTTGAATTTCTCTGAAATTATTCACATATTCCCACCAAATGTTTGTTTTTCCTTTAAGAATGACCGTAGCTTCTTGCCCTTCATATTCTCTTAGAAGTCATTAAATTTGAATAATTTATTCATCCCAAACAACCAAGCTTATGCATCCTATGAATTATTCATTTATCCATAAAATGTCAGAGACTTTTGTTTCTTAAACCCCTCTGGCAGGTACTTCTTCTCACTCCTCCTAAATAGATGGTGGAGGTTATGACGATGTTGTCTCTCTGAACTAGAACTAGAATTAAATATATGGTAATTACCCCTCATTTCAAGTGTATCTCCAAACCTATCATCTCTAACTGTATCATCCCTGTCAAACATTTTGACATTTCCTGACTAAGACCTTCTACCATATGCCCCATTGGTCCTTTCCTCCTGTCCATGACTGATCCTAAGTAATTGTGTCTCTGCCAATATGACAGAATCTGAATGATCATTGCATGAACCTCTGTTTGTTTTTCCTGTTCCCTAACAAGTATTTCCTATCACTGAATTATTCCATTATTATCTTTCTTACAACGTTTGATCTCTAATTTAAAACTTATCAATGTGTCTGGTATGCCAGGGGAGTTCTCACCACCATGCTGCTGATATGATATGTAGGGAGAATCACATCAACTATAGTCCACCATTTTTCTTGTCATATTTGATCCTCTACCTCCCGCAAACAGACAATGCCAGATAAGCCAAACATAAACATAATCAACACACCTCCGTGAAGTTTAGGGGAGGTCATATTGTCTACAATATCAATCTGTATTAGCACATAATACATATAAATAATGAAATCACATATCAATCAACTCAAAATCAACATAATCAACCTCTACATGATGATAAAACTGCAACAACGACCAACACAATGCATTCATAATGAACACATAGAGAACTGACAAGCATGAATGACCAACACATTTCGCCCATCTGGTCCAAGTGCTTGAACATGGAAACTCTAATACCACTCTGTAACCCACCCCTCCCACATTTAGCTAATTTCTAATACAGAAGTGTCCTAAGGCATGTAATTTTATTAATAATGGAAAAGAAATTACATAAAAATTGATAGAGTTTACAAACGTAAACTTCCACTAATTTGCAATTAGAAAACTAACCTATTTATAAGCTATATGTCCTAACTTAATTTATTTATGTACCACTTGATAAAACAATAAGTGTCCATTTACAAAAAATGATCTTCTATCCAATGTACTAACTTTATTCCTATTTTAGAGCCTAAGATAAGACTCTAGTCTAGAGTCCTATCTTTGCTAACAATATTCTATTTCTAAGTGTCTCTAATATTTATCAAATAATATAATTTAATAAATATTTTATCCTAACTTTACATTATGATATTTGGATCATCTAAAATTACCCCCTATGATCCAAATATACATTACAACATATACGAAGTTCATCCCTGAACTTAGTAAATTTTATTTTGCCAAGAGGTTTGGTGAAGATATTAGAGGTCTGATATTCTGATGGACAATAAATTGGCTTGATGACAGCTTTTGCAATGAATGATCTGATATGATGATACTTGGTGTCCACATGCTTTTTATTTGAATTAAAAATTGGATTCTTGGCAAGCTTTATTGTTGAATGGTTGTCGATGAATAAATAAGTAGCTTCTGTTGGAGGAATTCCCAAGTCCTGTAAAACTCTACGCAACCAAACAATCTCACATGTTGCTTCCCATACTGATATGTACTCTACTTCTGCTGAAGAAGTGGACACTGTAGCTTACTTCTTGCAACTCCAAGGAATTGCAGCTAACCCCGTGTTCATTAAATAACCTGAGGTTGATGCCCTATCATCAATACTTCTAGAAAAGTCGACATCTGAAAATCCACCAAGTACAAAGTTTTTAGTCTTTTTGTAAAGAAGACCAAAATCTTTTGTTCCTTGGATATAACAAAGAACTCTTTTGGCTGCATTCCAATGTCTGTCTTGTGGTTCCTGCATAAAGCGGGAAAGAATACTGACGGCATAAGAAAGATTTGGTTGAGTAGTTTTCAGATAAATCAGGCTGCCAATCAACTATCGATAAGTAGTTCTATCCATCATGTCCCCCCTTCAAATTTTTAAAGTTTCAAGTTTTGTTCCATGGCGTTAAGAATGGGTTTGTAGTCCTATATTCCAAATCGCTAAAGAATTTCTACTACATACTTACTCTAAGAAATGAAGATATGATGTGGACGTTGGAATACTTCATCTCCAAGATAGTAGTGAAGTAGACCTGAATATGTCATCTTAAAACCTGCATGTAACTCCTTTTTCACTATGCAATGTGATCATCATTGTTGCCAGTGATAATCAAATCATCAACATACATAACCAGAATCACTATATTTTTACCTTGTTGACATACGTACAAGGTATCATCAGATTCACTTCGTTGAAAACCAAATTTCGGAAGGTATTCATCCATTTTGGCATACCAATCTCAGGGAGCTTGTTTTAATCCATATAAAGCCTTTATGAGTTTGCAGACTTTGTGTTCCTATCCTTCAATTTCAAAACATGGTGGTTGTGTCATGTACACTTCTTCCTGTAAATATCGTTGACGAAAGAAATTTTTACATCCATCTGATGAAATTTCCATCCTTGTTGAGCTGCTAAGGCAAGTGTGAGTCGGATGGTGTTCCATTTAGGTGTAGGATCAAACTTTTCCTCATAATCAATCCCTTCCTACTGCACAAAATCCTTAGCAACAAGTCTTGATTTATACTTGTCGATATCGCCATTTTTCTTGTACTTAATTTGGTAAACCCATTTTCATCTGATGGGTTTAACATTTTCAGGACAATAACCAAATTTCCAAGTGTGGTTAGCGAGAACTGTCTGATATTCATCAACCATAGCCTATTGCCATTCTTTATGTTTTACTGTCTCTCAATAAGTAGAAGGTTTAGTAAAATCATTTTCTATCAAGGAAAAATTTCCTTCATTTCTTTGTGATCCCCTTGTTCCTGTTTTATTCTGTTCATTAGGCCCTACATCTTTCAAAATTTGAACTACCCATTTTGGCAATTGATGTTCATTGGTTTGAGATTGTGAAAAATAACCATCATTGTAAAGAGGGTTGATGTAAACTGATGTTTTTTTATCAACTGCAGGTTCTAGGGGAGGAGAGTCATTGTCAGAAGAGCTGCTGCTGCTAGGATATTTGGATGAACTGCCAGAAGACCTAGATGGCGCTGGTGAAGAAGACAGACTGGATGAATCATTTTTAGATGAAGGAAATTCAAGTTCATACCAATTTTGTGAATTTGGTTAACTTTGTAGACTTCTGTTTCTTTTATCACTTTTTGTTTCTAACTTTTGAAGAAGACTTTCGACTTCTTCAACACTCTTACTCTCATTTTCATCAATAATCACATCTCTGCTTATAATAAATTTCTGATTCAACAAAATTTGGTACCCATTCTTCTCATCAGAATACCCAATCATGGTGCACTTGAAGCTTTCTGAGTCAAGCTTAGTTTGTTTTTCCTTCGGAGCTAAGGCATAACATACTGATCCAAAAACTCTGAGATGTTTAACTTGAGGTTTGAAGCCAAACCATGCTTCATAAGGTGTGATTCCATCTAGAAGCAATGGGATATCCGTTCCTTAAGTAGACAATGGTATGAATTGCTTCGGCCCAATATCTAGGACTTAACTTTTTGAAAGTTAACATAGATCTTGCCATTCCTAACAAGGTACGGTTCATTCTTTCTACTACTCCATTTTGCTGTGGAGTGTAGACATTGGTAAGATGTTGTTTTATGTCGCTATCCATGCAATACATTTTGAATTCATTTGAAGTGAATTTTCTGCCATTGTCAGTTCTAAGAGTGCCAATCTTCTCCTTTACTACATTTTCAATAAGTTGACGAAAAGTTTTGAACTTTTCAAATGCTTCTGGCTTTCTCTTCAAAAAATATACCCAAGTCATCCTGCTAAAATCATCAACAAAGAGTAAGAAATATCGTAATCCTCCTAGCGAAGTTGGTAGGGGTCAAAAAATATCACTGTGAAGCAATTGAAAACGCCTGTTTGCTTGCCATGAACTTGTGGGAAAAGTCTCTCGATGTTGTTTTCCATAAATGCAAGCTTCACATTTTTCATTTTCACTTTTGAAGGTTGGAAGTCCCTTAACCATTCCCTATTTTTGTAACTGAGAGAGACTATCAAAGTTGAGATGGCCATATCTTACATGCCACAATTTGATCGGTGAAATTTCTGTACTTGCTACTCCTGCAAAGTTAGAATTTCTTGGAATAAATGCCCCTTTCATCCTTAACAGTTTTAAATATTCATAACATGTCATCACTGTTTTCATGTTCTGTTTGACTAAGTTAATTTTAACTAAACCATCTTCCATAATCACCATATGTCCTGCTTGTCGAATTGTGACTAAGGATAGAAATTTTTTCTTAAATGTTGGGACATACCATACATTGGAAATCATTCTTTCTCCAATGCCAAGTAAAAAAAATTTAACTACACCTTTTCCAGAAGGAGTATGTTTTTTCTAATCAGCCATATAGATTGAATTGAGATGGCATTGTTGGAAACTTTGAAAGAATTCATGTCGAAAATTCATGCATTGTGTTGCTCCTGTATCCATAATCCATGCATCTTCATAATCACTTCTAAGAAGGGTTGAAACCTGTAAAGTTGTTGATTCTATGTTGGTGAAGACATATTCTGAACCATCAGGATCATTTTCATCACTTTCAAACTGTGCAGAGTTTGGATGAAACTTGGGAATTTTATCAATAGAAGTTCTACAATTTTCTACATAATGGCGAACTTTGTTACATCTCCTACAAAACATTTGACTGAAATCTTTGCCTCTGCCTTGATACAGTCCTCTACCTTGATATTGTCCTCTGCCTTGATATTTTCCTCTGCCTCTGCTTTCATATTTGTTCTGAGTTTTTCTCTACTTGGAATTTTTCCTCTGCCTGGACTTTTTCCTCCGCCTTGATTATATCCTCTTCTTTGATTGTTGCCTCTTCCTTGAAAATTGCTCCTGCCTAAATTGTAGCCTCCATTGAAATTGTTTCCTCCACTTTTACTGTGACCATGACCTTGGGCTACTTGACTTTGATTGAAATTTCCTCTTCCTCGGTTTCTTGAACTATCAGCTGAGGAGTTACTTGAGCCGGCTTCGGCGAAGAAGACATCTTCCCCAATCTATTTCTTCTTCCCAAATTTTTTGTCATCTTGTGCTAACATATCACTCAATTCATCAAAATTTATCTTCTCTAACTTTCCAGTGACTTTCAAAGTTTCCAAAAAATGTGTGTAAGATGATGGCAATCCAACAATTAAAATTTTCGTCAAGAAACTTTCATCGACAGTTTGAAAACCAAAATATATTATTTCTTGCTTAATGATTTTTAAGCCGTGAAATATATTCAAGAACATCACCACCTTCAATTAATTTATGTTGAAGAAATTTTAATTGAAGATCAACCTTCTTTGATTCAGGTTGTGTATCAAAGAGATCTTTGAATGTGTGTAAAGCAGTCCATGCATCTAAGGCATTTTCAATATGTATGTACATTTCATTATTAACTGAAGCCTTTATAAGAGCTAATGCCTTGGAATTTTTTACTTCCCATTTTGTAAGTGAAGATGCATCTGTTGGTTTATTAGGCTTAATGTTTCCATCACATATTTCATGCCACAATTCATTATATATGAGAGTGCTTTCAATTAGACATTTCTATGTCTTATAAGATTTCACCCCTTCTAGCTTATCAGAATCAGAGAACATATTAATTAACTTTGACATTCTAGTGTTGAAGCAACACACCAAAGGAATCAAGCACAAGAAAGAATGAGCAATCATCGCACGAAACACACCACACAAAAAAACAACAACACGACATGCAAAAAAAATGATCTATTGGGGCTTGGGCTTGACCCTCGTATAGTTGATGAAAAAAGGAGAAAAATGACTGAGCTTTGCACTTTTCTCTAGTCAATTTCTCGTTTATTTTTTACAATGAAATATTTGCAAATTTTGACCACTTGATAATGCCCATACAAATTTCTTCTTAAAAAAATTAACCCTCCCCCCCCCCCACCCTCCCCACTCAAAGTAAAAGGTACTTTGAGTTACACATAATAACCCTTGTTTCTCCAAACTAAAAATTACAACTAATGACCCTTATTTCTCCACAAAAAAAATTACAACTAATGACCCTTATTTCTCCAAAATAAAAATTACAACTAATAACCCTTATTTCTCCAAATAAAAATAAATAAATTTCAATTGTCTCCCTTATAACTCCAATTACAAAACTTATAACTCCACAAAAAAATGATCCCACTTACATTACAAATATATATATATATATATATATATTAGAAGGTCGAAGTTGCTGTCTCAATCATGTACAAAATGATCCAATGATCCTTTGGTTTCTGCGTGTTGCCTTTTGACCTGCGTTCTCTGTTGAAGATTTCAGTCACTCACATGTTTTTGCTCATAATGAGGAACACTGCTAGACCCTCGGTCTTTGCACTGTCAATGCACACACAAGTGAGGTTTCCTCCATGTTAAAAATTGATTTAGAAATGCATGTTCAACCGACACAACTGGCTTTCGTAGGTGTTGTTGGAGACAGATCTGCGTGTGCCACCACCATAACGAAGTCTGAATCCTTGACTTCTACTACTATAAGCTTGAAATCGAAAGTCACAAAAAATGAAGAACCAGGGTTAAGAAATAATGGGCTCGTTCTCTTAATTTAAATTATTCAGCAATTAATTTCATACCTCAGCTGCAATGTGACCAACAACCTATTTTTCATATACTGTGTGAGAGCCAACTTCGGCTCAACTTCTTTCCTCGGAACCAATTTGAGACATAATCCCCAAACAATAGTAGCATTTAGATGGGATTTGGTTTTTCTCAGCGCCAGAAAGCTTTGAGGGAAACCTGGCTACCGTTGGACCCAGATAGCCTCTTAAACTTGGAGCAACCAACATGATTCGATTTCAGATTTTTGATTGGTCGAACAAAAGATGCACAAAAAATGGCAGAAATGGAGAAGAAGATGGAGAAATACACAAATTTTATGCTTGTTGATGTTGAGGAAGAATACAATAAGCTGCCTTTTAAAACATTGTCTTTCTTCAAAGTTGCGTATGCTTTTTTTGATGTTGATTTCTATGTTAAAGCCAGTGAGGACATCTATTTGCGTCTAGATTGCCTTGCGACACTTCTGGCCAAGGAGCGTCCTTCTCCCCGGACATACATAGGATGCAGCTTCAGAAGTTTGGTAGACTTATAATCCACCCAGTTCAGAAGTTCCATAGATTTTCAAACTCAAAGAGGCTTAAGTAAAACAAAAAATCAAGAAATTTGAGAGCAGGTGATGGTACCAACAGTAAAAATATAACTTGATGGGGAGCTCGAGCATGTTAAACACAAAAACAAAACCTACTAATATGGCTTTTCAGCATAGGAAACAACAGCGCGAATAGAAGCAGCGCAAGATAAAAAAAATGACTCCTAAAAAAATTGATATTCAGATTATAATTAGTAAATTTCTTTTCCTTAAAAAAATTTGACAAAGTTCCATATCCAATAAATTGATGAATAATTTCCTAGAGTGTTCCATAGGCTTGTAGAGCTGGAATCTCCTTCTCTCTTCAGCTGTATTAGTGACGCTCCAATACCACATTAATAAATAAGTGTCATCAGACACCTAATTTTATTAATAATGGAAAATAAATTACATAAAAAATTATAGAGTTTACAAACGTAAAATTCCACTAATTTGCAATTATAAAACTAACCTATTTATAAGCTATATGTCCTAACTTAATTTAGTTATGGACCACTTAATAAAACAACAAGTGTCCATTTACAATAAATGATCTTCTATCCAATATACTAACTTTATTCCTATTTTAGAGCCTAAGATACGACCCTATTCTAGAGTCCTATCTTTGCTAACAATATTCTATTTCTAAGTGTCTCTAATATTTATTAAATAATCTAATTTAATAAATATTTTATCCTAACTTTACATTATGATATTTGGATCACCTAACAATTTCATTAGTATGACAGTGTAAACATGACAAAAAGAGCTACTATGGCATGACTTGACCTCCTAGGTCCCATTAAGGAAGTGGGGCCTACTACTAAAGAAAAAGTGACATCTCATAACATCCTACATGGCTATAAGTAACTCAAAGGCTTAGTAACCACCCCAGGTGGCCAAAAAATGAGTTGGACACCATTTTCTCTGACCTGGGTCCTTAACCACACCACAAAAAGGTTTCCATATGGATGGGAGCCTCCAAACACATGCACAAGCTTGCATCCATGCAGTTGGAACCAAAAATTTCCAGTTAGGAGCATGCAGTCCCGAGATCTGAGCATAAATTCTAGGTCAAACTCTAGAACACTACCCATAAATTTCTATAGCATTTAAAAATCAATAATGATACGTAAAAAAAGTCACACACACAAATTTGAAGGAAAAACTTGACCTGGACATCCTAAAACATGACAGACATTTCGTCAAATGCATGGAAAACATGTAAGCCACAGGCCATGAATGCATATATTATCATAAAATTAGGATATTCATCTAAGAATCACTGAGAAGGAACTATTCCTTCTCCATGTATCTGCAATAACACTTATTATCCCACAAATTCATCAACTGATCAATAGCTTAAAAATTCATGACAAGAGACATATTATATACACATCATATAAAAACATATGACCGGAAAATAATGATCATATAAACCATGGAAAATCAAACATAATATCACAAACACATTGCCAATAAATATACATGAATCAAAATAGAATAATAGATCTTATAAACATAGGAAATTACCAACGAAGTCAGGGACTTCCACCTACCACTCGACCATAGATTGGGCTGAACCAAATCTCTCTTTTAGCCAATCAACCCCACCCAATATTCCAAGCACAAATGTGGGATCTCATGGACTGAACCAAACAAAGTCAAACCAAGTATTCTAGAGGCAAAAACACCTCAAACCTCAACCAGTGATTCCACCTCATGGTCGGACATCACTAACACCAACTAGATCAGTCTCTAGCCAAGCTATCTAGGCCTCAAAGAACTAGTAACTCAACCGACAATCTTTCAAGGCTCTAGAGAATATTTCCAACCCAGCTCTAGGACTAGTAACTCAAATCACCAAGGGCTCTAGAGAATTTTCCCAACCTAGGCTCTAGGATACGTAACTCAAACCAAGTTTTTATAGGGCTTCCAAAGAATTTGTTTCAACCCACAACCATAAGGAATTACAGTTACTAACCAAAAAAATAATGAATGGAAAAAACCAACACACCCATGGCTATTGAGGAAATGAAAAGGCTAGGCAAAACCATTGTCAATCCAGAAAATCCTCCATGCCAATCAAAGATCATAACCATATAGTAACATGCATATACCATGTATCCACAATCAGCAAGGAAAATTACACATGGAACCTGTTACCTACAAAGAAATCCAACTAAAACTATTGATTAACATATTCCCTTGCACTTTCTTGCTTTCCTTTTCCTTCTTTCTCCAAATCCAATGAAAAATAATGTTCTCCAAGGATGCTCCAAAAATGCTCCAAAATTTCTCTGAGTGTGTAGGAGTATGTGAGAGAGAGAATAGAAGAGAGCTCGAAGCTGAAACTGACAAAAGTTTGTGAACTGATCCTCATAATCCTTCAGGGAAATTTTTAGGGGCTAACATTCACAGGTGGGCTAATTTTCTATATTTTTCCAAAAGAAAAGATTCACAAATTTCCATTTTTACTAAAAATGATTCTCCCAAATTATATAGCATAAAATGATTTTACCTTAAAAATAACGAAAGTTTTATAGATACTATATGAAATCATTAAAATTTTGAATATTTTTACAAACATATCGCTAGACATTTATAGTTTTCATGTTGGGGACAGGTAAGATTCACTAACGTTTCTAAATTTTAAGATAAATTTCCATCCTTAAAATTTTACTTGGAAGCCTTTTTATCATTGAGGCCTCTATTATCTTTATTTTCCTCTATTTTCCCTTCAATTTAATCCTCTTGCAATTATATGACCTTTCATCCCCCTTTTCTCCTATTTTCTATTATTTCATACAAAAATTGACAATTAATGCCACTTTTCCTTTGCCAATTTCCATAGCCATTTACTAATCACCAGTGATCCCCATCACTATGTTTTTTCGATTCTTCTTGGAATATGATTCTCATGATCTTGTTTATTATTTTTATTTATTTACATAGGAAATAAACTAGGGGTTCTTACTAATCTCATCCCACATGGCCAAACTACCATATCATTTAGCCACCCATCTCAATGTTTATACATTCATCTTTGATATTTTCCAATTCATTGGTAGTTGGAAAATGAATATTTATTGTAATCAATGGTACATGCACCATCACACTCAATGACATTATTTTCTAATGAAAATATGGGCACCCTTCATGAAATCATTTCACACTAAGTCACTTGTTCCTATTGCATGGAACTCATTGGTTGCAACACCTCATGTATCCTAGTACACTTAACTATGATCTATTAAGTTTCCACCTTCAACCACTTATTTATTCACTATTGATATACCTTTAGTCACAACTTGACAATCATTCATCCCATATAGTTGTTCCTCTAATAATAGATCACCTTTTTTCTAGTTGGCTTTTTCCTGCTACCATAGTACACCATCAATTTTGCTCCACCCAAGGGAAGTCTCAAGTCTCACCCTCCTTAACTCTTTTGATGTCATCCATGATTATCAAAAGTCGCCTTTATTATAGTTCAATTTCTAGTACATGACCAATTTATTTTAAGGGCCACTTTGCCAATTGCAATCATGTCATCATTCTTTTCAATGGTAAATTTTTTTCTTCTAGGAACGTTGACATATATTAGTTATCACTAATCATACAAATGATGAACCTTATATGAACTAGAGAGAGTCATCATTGCTCTTTGCTTCCATTGATCTCCATGATGTTCAACATCAAGACATATCCACATCAAGACAAGTATTACCTTTTAATGATTGTAGTCTCTTGTTCCAGTTAAAGATCCCAATGCTCAATAGGTCATCAATGCCACTAGGTATGAACACTTAGGTTCTAGAGAATTTTCTTCTCAAGATAATGCCTTACTATTACTGATCCCCCAAGGGTGTTGCAAATTCATATTTCATATATTAAAAATTGCTTACAAAGCTATGTAATAAGGAGTAAGAATAATTTGGTATAGAATATATCATTATGTTAAACAGAATTATGTTGGATTGATTGATCACCATTTTTTTTTTATTTTACCATTTTTTCATTTGTTGGGTAAGATTCAAAAACTATCATTAAGTCTCAACTCAGTGTCTTTAATTTTATGTGATTAATCTCCCATTATTCGTGTAAGACCTTTTGATTTGATGAGAAGATATTCAAGTGCTCATGATTACCATCTTATCCAATTATTTCTAGAGAATTCATTGATACCATATAATAAAGTGCCATTACATGTCAATCTACCACCACCTTCAATGAATCACCAAAATCTATGCAAACTATATTTTCATGCATTTACATGACTTAATAGTGTTTATTTTGTATAATTTGCATGGATTTTTCTTCGATGGTCACACAAATCCCCTCAAAATGAAATATGACATGAGTCTGGTGAAAAAAAAAAAGGAATTATGTCAGATGTACTCTTAGGTTAAAGTGTTAAGTTAAATCCAAGCTACATTCTGATTAGTGGTGAGCTATTTGGTAGTACTACGTCCCTTCAGAAATGTGGAACCATGATTTAAACTTGGTTCATTCACATTGTAAATAATTTTTTATGAAGCTTGAAAACATTCTATAAGAAGAGGCCATGGGACAAAATTTGAAAGGGAGAATAAAAATCAAGGTTATACTTCCTAAATGTTTCTTAAATCTCCATAATTTTCGAGTTATTATTTAAATAATTCATGAACACTACCTTAGTTGATCTCTTCACATGAGGAGTTCAATTAAATTTCTTTGCTAGAGAGAGAACAACTTCTAATGAACACCATAGAATTATCCTAATTAAGAAGGGGGAATCCACTTACACTCAATCATTCTCGACAATGGAACAACATAGTTCTTTCCATATGTATATTGACACAATTTCTTACCTTCTTGATATTTGATGTTATTTTCATGGTTTCCATTCCTTTCTTTCCTTTTTTTGCTATATGTTGTAATGGTATTTATGTTATTAGAATAACACTTTGATAAATTCTTAGGCACTAGTGAAGCAACATTACACTATAGAAAATCTAATTTTGTCACCCAAGTGACAAAAGAAAACAAACAATGATGATAAGTCATAGGGTGAGCATAATCAATGGCCAAAAAGGAAAAAATAGGGAAATGGCGACATTGGGAGGCATATGGACCATGAGAATACTTTGATGGAATATTCAACAAGAGAGACTCCAATAGTCCTCAACAAGGATGGTCTAATAAAGGGAAACTGATTGCCACCGTAACATGATCATGTAACATGGATATGCCAAAGGAGAACTATTAAATCTTCCCAAAAGAATGAACAAATATAGATATGATACAAGCAACGATATAGGTGCCCCAAAATGAAAAAAAAAAGTGGATCAATCTTGTATGGTTGAAATAATAATAGTGAATGGAAGCATCTAGGTGTACTAATGGAAAAATCCTTAAGGTAATAATGAATGGATTCGTTTTGGTATAGATGAGGTGATATTCCAATGACACATGATGAAGCAATGCATAATATGACAATTCGATAAAAACCACTCAATATATTTTATGGAACATGCTTCAAAAATGGTGAGAATAAGAATGAGGACATCTCTACAATAGATACTATGCATAATCATAACATTAAATGGGAAAATGTGTCTTGGGTGCAAATATGTAATGGGCCACTAATCCAAGGTAACCTACGTAGGTGAAATACTACCACCCTGCAAGGGTGAAATCTTATATGGATGGCTTGATCCACTTTCTTAAAAAAGAGGGAACTCAAAGGCATATTAAAAGGGTGAAAAATCAGATAAATGCAACATAACTAGAGGAGATATGTTTTTTTATATGCTCATTTGAATAAGTATAGTGGAAGGGATGTAAAATATTCTGTTCAAATATGGCGGAAAAAAAAAGATTCCAGATAAACTACTTGTGCACATGAAATAAAGGAAAAGAACTGCCGAAAACCACCCTAGGAAAATCCACACTCTTCCACGTGGAGAGACAGCTAGCCTTTTAGAACAGATATAAACCCTATAAATACGACACCCACGGGAGGAATTGAGAAAGAAAAATTCATGCCGAGAAACACATCCTGATAGGTATCATCTTCTGCCTAATGCATGCAAGAAATAAAGACCTCCAAAAGCAGACTTTGTCCCTATTTTACTTTAAGTGGGGGTCCTTCGCAGTTCGCTTAGCAGAGACCCCATTTTCCCCTCTCAAATGCCATCGTAGTTTGGCCTAAAATGAGAGATGCCCACTTCACTTTTAAAATAGCGGGAAAAAAGGCCCCTTTGCTTGACCCATTCATTCCTGCTGCGATAGGCCCTATGAAAATGAGTCTGGTTAGGTCGAAAAATGAGTATGGGTGTTGGGTGGGGCATATCAACCTCCTTCTCTCTCTCATTTCTTCCTTCTCCCCTTATGATGCTCTGAAACCCTAGCTATTGCCTCGCTTTTCTTTCCCCATGGAGTATAGATCTTGTCTAAGTCATCAAGGATAAGGAAGGGATGGACTTTCATCCCGATCTCATAGGCTATAAGGTGAGTGACGTGTCACAAGCATTGCGTCTTGTAGTTCCTCAAGTGAGAGCCGGATTTGAAGCTCCATAATGTAAAATTAGTAACTCTTGAAATACCTCATGTTCAAATTGTGTCATGGGTAGTGAAAAAAAAATTAGGGACATTGATTATAGGTATTGATGTGGTTGAGAAATAATCAAGATTTCATAGCTATAATATTATTGAGGGCTGAAAAATCTTTGGCCGAATTCATAAAATAATCAATGGTCACAAGCATATGATAATATCACATAGAGGAAAATACGAATCAATTTTATGAAAAAAAAAATTATACATAAAACAATAAAATCCACTCAACCAACCTAACCATTGTTGCTAATGTTAAGAAAAAATCCCCAAGATCACCATAAATATTTTAAAATCCCTATATCTCATTGTCAGCCTCTCCAACTGTAAAGGGATTTTAATTAGATTGAAAATTTTGTCCTTCACATCTAAGATCACTAGGTGGGGTGTAGACACCTGGAGGCATTTTGGTTTGCCATCAAAACCCTTGATTAAGATTCCATACATCATCATAGATGGTCTGAATTTTGAACCCTACAAATGCTAAATTCCATGTTTTTTGCTACTAATGGGGAAACAAATACAATAAATATGGATCTTCCCAAAAAATATATATGCTTATATAAAATAAGACTCATCATCTCCTAATATTGATGTAAATATATTGGGTTGATTGAGTTGGTTGTGTTGTTATGAGTCGATCAAATTCATAGACATAATTCTATAAAATTTCCCATCATAACTATTTATCTAAATAGAGAATGATTAACATGTTCTGGTAAGTGGATAAAGTTGATTAAAATATTTGTATTGGTGTATTTGGTACTATTGGAACAGGGTCCCCTAGCTGCGTTTTTTATATATTTTTGTAGTAATTGGTCTTGCGTAGGGGATTTGGGGTAGGTCAAAGCCCCAAATGTATTGTAATGGGTCAAAGGGTAGACTTAGAGTGCGCAGACCATGGTTTTCGGACCACAGTATAGCGCTGGCTATGATGATATAAATATATGATTAGTTTTGAGTCTAAGGGTAAGTAAGAAAGTAAGATTGATGCTACTAACGAACTGTTGAGATCTGTTTTGGTTAGTTTTAGGTAAGGACTCCTGGTGGATGTGTGCGCAGAGATCCTAAGTCTTGCTGTGTGTGGACCCTCCTGGTTGTGCACACAGAGATCCTAAATCCTGCTGTGTGCAGACCCCGCTGGCTGTGTGTGCGGCCTGTGACTTGGGTTTGTAATTGGTTTTGGATGTTAATAAATGCATAATCTGTTGAAGTATCTTTATGCTATAAAAATGGTTGTGCTTATTACTAGAGTATCTCTATGTTATTGAATAAGTTGTGATTGTATCTAAGATATATGAATTAGCCGCAGTTGTGATGTTGTGTGGTGATAATTTTTGATGTGCATGTGAATGTGAATGTGTTGATTAGATCTATTTAACAATAATATATTTGTTTATGTTTACATGTTCATTATACTTTTAAGGGCTTGATAATAGGTTTGTTCCTGTGCGGATCTGATAGAACTCGACGAGATCTGCCTTAATTACCTACTCTCTCCCGGGGTGTAGAAACCTGGTTCCAACACCCACCCATACTACTTCGGGTGAGACCTTGGCCTGCGAAAGTGGGTCATTACCGAAAGGGCTAGTAGTATAGGGGTTTGTTAGCAAACCTTAACTTTGAACCTGGGTCAGGACCCCTGAAGCCAACATATAGTTCCGTTGCTGAGACCGAGAGAATTTTGAGAGAGAGACCGAGTAATGCCATGAGGCCGTTGGAGACCTGAGAAATTAGAGCTTGGAGACTGGTTCAAAAGACAAATTCAGGAATTTTCTATAAAATATAATCGCAACATGAAGCTAACAGCTAAGAAGTGGAAGAAAAAATATATTTTCACCAAAGTATATGAAATTTTTTTTGTAACTTTTGCACACGAGCTCCAGGAGTAGCTAGCGAGGTTAATAGAATTACAGATGTGTTAGAAAGATGATTAGGTTACGCAGTGGTCTCCGGAATTGATTCAACAGTTGGAGAAGGCTGACAACACTATCACCCACATGGTAGATCATTGGGTCGATAGTGTTCAAGGAGGATTTGTAACGGAATTCACAGTTGATCAGTTTGTATCCTATTATGAGGCGAAGTAGAGGTTCTTCAAGGGATTCGGAGGTAAGTTCTTGCGAACATTGCCACTGCTAATTAAAATATTATTGTGCGAAAAGGGAATTTTGTGCATCCACACCGAATGAATGACCTCTGATCAGAGTGAGAGTACAACATGAGGTGGTAAGTATTATCGAGCCAACCGAGAAGGGGAGAGATCCGTCTACAGTCCATTAAGAGAGCCGGTTGCACACACATGAACTAGTCCTCTGGTTACACCATCTTCAAGTTAGCATAAGGGAAAGAACTCCCCTACACCTCTGCCACCACCGGAATAATATATGGCCGCACACATGAAGCTACCCACCTTCAAGGGTGTAGGAGATGAAGATATGGACTGATTTTGGTTTGTAGCAGAATCAGTATTGATTACGCAGAATCTAGCTAGAATTCCTGTAAAAAGGGTGCAACTGCTCCTCGCCTTTGAAGAAAGGGCCCTGGATTGGTACATGGGGTGTGTAGGACAGCATGTAGATCCATCTATTCAAGAGATTAAGAATTCTTTAAAACAATAGTTTCGAAAGCCTAATTCCTACGCTCAGCTGGTGGTTGACTTGAAAGACTTTAGACAAGGACCCACTGAGTCAATATGGGAGGTTTATCAGTGGCTAAAAAAGGTTATCAGAGATGGGGAATTTCAGTATGACGATAGAAAACACAAGGAATGGTTCAACACCATGTTATTACCTCACTTTCATGGACCTATGGGTCATCAAGCGATTTAGATGCAAGGGAAATCCTTGGAGATTGTTATGAAGCTAGAAGCTGCACCAAGAGACGATGCCCAGTTCAGGGTATAGCAGATCCAAGGAAAGTTGGAGGCAATGCACCTCGAAATCCAGAATTTGTGAATAGAATGAGAAAAAGAAGCTAGCACAGACGTATGGTGCATAATATGTAGGGTTTCAAGCCACACCAAGGATTAGTGCCCCCTGATGATGGACTACATGCAGGCTGGGGTACCCAGCCCATTGCACCTTAAAGAGGATGCGGGACCGAGTGGTCCGACATTATGGTGCACTGACTGTCGCATAGCTAGACTACATGATACCAACCACTGCCCCTGTCTTGGTGCTTATGTTCCAAAATTGAAGCAATAATGGTGTCGATTCAACACATCTATGGGACATGAAGAACACAACTGCCAGACATATGACTTAATGATAGACCAAGGAAAATTGTACAGGGTACAGGCTAACCCTTCTTCACCACTCCCTCCCCCGGGACGAGGAGGCTCCCCCGCTAGAGGTCGGGGGGGAAGAGGTGGAAGCGTAGGTCAGGGAAAAGGGAAACTGATATGTTTTAACTATGGAGAAGTAGGGAACTTTGCTAGGGACTATTTGAACCCTGCTTGACAATATTTCAGATATTGTAGATAATTGGATCATGTGATCGAAGATTGTCCAGTGATGATAGCAAAAATGCAGGAAAAACAGCAGACGCTAATGCAAAATGTGCAAAGGGTTAAGAAAGAGTCATGTGAGGAGGGACCTAGTATTAATGTGATAATGTGCAATGACATGGCTACTAGAGGAGTTGAGGAAAGAGATGCGGCTGAACCCCTTATCCGGAAAGCTGCTATCAAAAATGAAAGCTTGGACCTTCAAAAGGAGAAATAAACCTTCATTAAAGCTTGCAAATAATTTACCAAGGATGAGGCATCTACTTCCAAGGCTCAAACAAACCTAAGAGCAGATGATGAAGTTAAACCATTCTTATAGGCATGTATGAAGTTACTACGCAACCAGAAGGCAGTAGAAAATATTCAAGCATTGATAGACAGCTGCGCAGAAATAACTGACCCTCCACCATAAGTTAAAGATGTTCGCAATCTGTACAAGCATAAGAAATGCACTGGTCGGGAAATGCGGCTAACAACGCAGATTAGCAATTATGAAATGGATTAGGTCATCCTGGATCTAGGATCTGATGTGAATGTCCTGCCCAAATAGACATGGCAGAGGATGGGAGAACCTAAGCTAGAATGGTCCACAATATAGCTACACATGGCTAACCAACAAAATATCATACCGTTGGGGAGGCTATCAAAGATTACAGTAGATATCACAAGGTCAAGGTATACGTAGATTTTGAGGTAATTCAAATTTTGGAAGATGCGGAACCTTATCCTGCACTCCTAGGATTGTATTAGGCTATAGACATGGGAGGCATTATCAACTTGAATAAAAAGAGCATGGTTTTTGAGAATGAGGATATGAGAGTGATAGTCCCTCTTGACCCAGCGGAAGGAGAATAGTGTGCACAAAGAAGTTGACATGGATCATATCTATAAACTAATTGCCCGAGATGAGGATTGGATTAATCCTATAGTTGATGGCATGCTTTGCTGGGAGAAAGACAGTGAATGCCTCTCTGACTCCGACAGGGAGATTGAAAATTGGCATAATCGGTTACGTGATGTATATGCGCTATGGTGTGTTAGGATCACGAAGAGCTTCCGGTGTATCTCCTTAGAGGTAAGAGAATTGCCTTACTTTGATGGTTCTGGTAGTATTAAGGATTTTATTAAAGAATTCGAAGCAGAAGTCCCAAGGGAGAAAAAAATGTGGGTGCTTAATATAGCCATGCAGGCAACCCCTGTGCAGTGGTGGGAAACTCATAAAGGAACATTCCAGGATTGGGAGGAATGTCTCAAGATTATGATCCTATGGTTTGAATCTTTGGTTTACCCATGTGTGGAGACTTTCCTTGGCCAAGGGGATTGACGCAAGCTCTTGGCCGCTTGGATGGAGGTGTGGTGCGAAAGGACCAGGGATGAATGGGTCCACCTGTTCATTCATGCCTTGGGGCCAATCCCCACCGCATGGTATTTGGATGCAGACCTACATCATCATACCCACCACTGGGAGACCATGAAGGACGATTTTGTGGGGACGTTCGGGTTGATTGGAGGAACTGAGGCATTAGACGAAACCTTGTAGGGCATAGATGCCCTAGTATTTGAAGAATCATGCCCTCGTGTGGAGTATGGGGCACCATCTTGGGATACGTAGATGCAAGATATTGTTAACTGCCACAATCTATCGATGGAGGAATGTGACTAAGACCCACAAAATATCACTATCCCAGAATTGGAGGGTGCACGCGTAGTTGTTGGACCCCCACTACAGACCGTCGATGTGACCAAGCCTCTTAAGCTCAGGGAAGTCAACTTTGGAACAGAAGAACAACCTAAGCTAGCTAAGATTCGGGACTAATAGGATGATGATACCATTGGGAAAGTCGTGGAACTTCTCACAGAGTACTAGGACATGTTTCCTACGAAATTCCCAGAACTCAAGGGTATTATAGGAGACCTGACGGTCATGCATCACTTTAAAACTAGATGCACGCCCTGTCAAACAACGACCTTACCGCTTGAACCCCAAGTATAAGCAGAAATTCGGGGAAGAAATTGGCAAAATTCTAGTCGAAGGTATCATCGAACCAGTAGAACAGTCGGATTGGGTAAGCCCTATGGTGGTTCAAGAGAAAAATACTAAATGAGAAATTTGAATTTGTGTCGACCTGTGCAAATTAACTGATGCCTTCGTACATGATCCCTTCCCTATGCCATTTTCTAATGAAATCCTCGATAGTATCGGAGGGATGGAAGCATACTCGTTCACTGACAGGTTTTTGGGCTACAATTAGATCATAATCGCACCAAAAGATCACAACAAAACTTCGTTTGCCACTGAATGGGGATCCTTCCAGTACATCATTATGTCGTTCGGGCTCAAAAATTCCCTTGCCATCTTTTCACGGGTAGTAGTCGTTGTTTTCAAGGAGTTCATTCACAAGTTCTTGGAGGTATACATTGATGATTCGACAGTATTTGGATTGGTAAAGAAGCACGTCTCAAACCTACACATGATTTTGGACGGCTATCGAAAGCACCAAATTTCCCTAAATATTAAGAAGTTCATATTCTGCGTACCTTTCGGGATCTTGTTGGGCCACATAGTCTTTCGGCAGGGACTGATGGTTGACCCTGCGAAAGGTAGCAGTTATCATCAACTTAGCAGTCCCCACGACTAAGAAACAGTTGTGTTCCTTCCTCAGGCACACGGGCTACTACAGGAAGTTCATTCAAGGGTACCAAGTGATCATGACACCCGTGGAGAAGTTGCTAAAGAAGGATGTTTTGTTTTTTTAGGATGTGGAGTGTCAGAAGAGTTTTGAGTTGCTCAAGGAAAAGATGGTCTTTACACCTATCCTCATATTTCCTGACTGGGAGAAGGTTTTCCATGTCCATGTAGAAGCTTGAGGGATCACCTTAGGAGTTGTCCTTACGCAGCCCGGAGAGGGGGACATTGACCACCTGGTTACGTTTTCTAGTAGAAAACTCTCTAGTGCGAAGCGTAACTACTCCACTAATGAGTGCGAGGGGCTAGCTATGGTATATGCCTTGTAGAAGTACTAGCATTATCTGCTGGGAGGACATTTCAAGATGTTCACGAATCACTCCACCTTGAAGTACCTAGTCAATAAGCCTTTGTTGGGGGGGGGAGATTTGTCGATGGTTATTGATATTTCAAGAGTATGACTTTGAGATCATTGTGAAGTTGGGGAAACTAAATTTTGGACCAGACCACTTGTCCTGAATTGAGAGTGGTGAAGAACTGACCAACCTAGAGGAAGGATTGCCCGATGCATAACTATTTTCTATTAAGGTGGTTGATGTTCACTTTGCCGACATCATTCAATTCTTAAATACTGGGATGACACCTGTATAATATTCAGTACAATAGAAAAAGGAGTTGGTAACCTGCGCGACAGACTTTACCATCATAGTAGGCCACTTGTATAAGCTGGGAGCTTATGAGGTACTGTGAAGATACGTTCTGGAACATGAAAGAAAAACCATTCTAGTAGAAGCCCATAGAGGCGTAGCAGGAGGTCACTACGCAGGGAAAATGATGGCGCATAAGATCTTAAGAGTTGGGCTATGGTGGCTCACATTGCATAGTGACTCTTACGACTATTGCAAAGCCTGTGACACATGCCAAAGGATAGGAAGAGTGTTGCATAGGGACAAAATGCCCTTACAACCATAGATGGCTCTACAGGCGTTTGATAAATGGGCAATCGACTTCTTTGGGCCCATCACCCCACCAGGTACGAAGACAAGTGCTCACTACATCATCACTGCGACTGATTATGTAACCAGATGGGTAGAAGTGCATGTTGTGAAGGATTTTACTGCAGATACTTCTACGCACTTCATTTTTTAGCACATTCTAACCAGGTTTTGTTGTCCAAAGATCTTGATGAGCGATAGAGGTATGCATTTCGTTAATGAAACAATACAGGCTTTGACTGAAGAATTCTGAATCCACCATGCAAAAAGTACCCCATATCACCCGCAGGAAAATGGAATGGTAGAAGCTTTTAATAAAATTTTGGAACAGGCGCTAACCAAGATCTGTAATGTCGATCGAAATGATTGGGGCATGTGCATCCCGTCAGTCCTTTGGGCCTATCAGACCACATGCAAAAAATTGACTGGGAAAACACAATTTCAGATGGTTTGTGGAGTGGAGGCCATTATGCCCATGGAATTTATTGTTCCCAGTTTGCGCATCACAGCCTTTACGAACATGGCGGAGCCCGACATCATGGAGGAATGCTTAGCGCAGCCAGTCGCCTTGGAGGAAGATCAATTCATTGCTAACTTTCATCAGCAAACTCAGAAGGCTCGAGAGAAATTATGCCATGATATACATATTCGGAAGAAGGTGTTTTTGGAGGGAGAATTAGTCTTGCTATATGATAGCCAATTTATGAAACACCCGGGGAAGTTCCGCCAGCACTGGCCGGGACCTATATGGTAAAGGAAATCATTGAAGGAGGAGTTGTCCAGTTAGCTACATTGCACGGTGATATGGTACCAGGATATGTTAATGGTAGTCGTCTTGAACCATATCGGATCAAATGACTGTATGGATGGAGTAGCTGTCTTGGGAGGGATACATGCAGGCAAGAGGCAAAATGCAGGCAGGCCCGTCATACATGCAGGGGTCGACCACAAATTAGGAAGCCTGAGAAGTTGCGCTGGAAGCGCAAGGGTTGACTGCAAGTCTAGAAGCCCAGGGAGGTGCATTGGGGATGCAGGGGTAATACACAGCTGCAAAAACTAGCCATTGGAATAGTACCACTGGGTAAAAAGCCAAATTTACCGTTCGGAGGAGCGGGTAGTAGGAAATTAATGCAGCTATTTCCAAATATTTTTTACCATTTCCATGATGGTAAGTTTCAACCAAGTTTCATCCGAATGTTGTTCACTCTTAAACGCTATAAATGGAGGAGGGTAGCTCCGTATTGGGTTCTTCATGTGCTGAAAATCTTGTACCTTGAGAATTGTCGTAACTATTGAGCTCTATTAATTTCTGGGCTTGCTACCCCTCTGAGAGTAGTAACCCCGAGTTTGTCTTTCGAGCGAGAATGACTATGACCAATCCTCCTGAATCATCGCAGATTGTGGCCTCTGCGGAACTAGCTTCTGATGAATTACTTAAGGTCACACCCGAAGTCGAAGAAGTTGTGTCCAAACCAACCAAGGGGAAGTAGGTGGAGAAAAAGAATAGTAAAGGAACGGGCCAGGAGCAAGGGCGGGGGAGGGCCACGAAATGGGTTGGGGGGAAGCTATGCACCTCCCCCTGGAACGTGCAATCTCCCTGAATGGTGCCTAAGGCATGTTCACCTAACCTGGCAAAGAAACCTCCGTCTGCGCAGGAAGAAACTTGGCTCACTTCCACGATCATCTAGCTACCACCCTATGTTTGGCCCCGAAGGTGTTCAGTGCACATGCCTAAGAATATTGAAGTTCTGTGCTCCTATATGCAAATGCCGCTAATTCCAGGAGAAGTCCCCATAATTGGAGAAGCGTACGAAAAACTCACTTGAATGAAGTTTGATGATAATGACCTGGCCAACCTTGAGGCCTTCCCAGAATTGGCACCTGAGCTGTACCTTAAAAGAGTACTAGAGGACGACGTGCTACAGGTTGTACCAATGTCGTGGGCGTGTGGGTTAGAAAAATCCAGATTACTAAGCTTGTTGTGGATACCTAACTTTGGCCGATACAATGTAACTAACCAAGTCGTTTGACAGTTGTTAGCCGTGATCTATGACGGAAGCTTGTGGATCCAGGACCGCATTCACCTCGATGCTACCCTGATTCACCACATCACTAGTCTTCCCATGGAGGGGTCGAATCCCATGGAGTGCATCGGCAAGAAGTATGAGCAACAGATTGCCGATAAGGTGCGAGAAGAGTACCATGTTGAGTGCAACACTAAAGGGTTCATAATCAACATCATTAACAACCCTGGAGTGTGCATGGGTACCTTATTGTTGTCTTGCAAAATGATGTGCAAGTGCCAGGCCACGACTAGCCCTGCCTATGTGATTCAGCTGGCTGGATGCTGTGAAAAAGGGGTCTGTTTTAACTGGTTGTAGTTCCTTTGCATTGGGTTCCTGGAAAACGTGCACAAAGCCCAGGACCATGGGAGGTCGTTCTGCTACTCTTGGATGTTGCTCTTAATTGCATTGGTTGCATGGGAAGCCCCTAAAAGATCGATCCTCCCTGAGCTTGAACCAGACATGTGTGAAGGGGTGCAATACGAGAACCTATGGGATTCAAAGGATGAGCAGCAGATTAAGGAGAACAAAATGTTTTGGGTAGTATTTCAGAGCGCGCTCATTGCATCAATTCACTCCCAGCCACGCTTGTCATCATCAGTCTACGACAAGTACAAGAACATCGTAGAATTCTAGGTCATGATGCATAACGTGCAGATTCAGGGCCGTAAGGATCTAGCTTGGATGTCATTGCCTTACATGGTCGCCGATGAAGAAATTGATCGGCTCATCACCACTTCGCCATCACACTGGAGATTAGGGTTAAAATTGGGCATGGCTGACACTGCTAGTACAAGCACAGTCCCAAAGACCACCCCACCTGATACTGCCAAGAATGCAGAAGGACATGGCCCGGAGGGCTCCGCTAGGATGAAGGACGCAATGTAGGGCATGGAGAAAGAATCGTAGTAGGACATGGACACAGAGAGTCTTGACATGTATCTGAGGATGATATTTATGAAGTGCTGAAGGCTGCCCATGATGGCCCTTTTGGGGGGAATTATGTAGATAAAAGAACAAACCATAAGTTGCTACAAATGGGATATTATTAGCCTTCTACCTTTTGATATGTGCAAAATTATGTTCATAGGTGTGATAGTTGCGAGTGCATGGGGCAGCCCGGTCGAGATGATGAAATTCCTTTGCACCCACAGGTAGTCCTCGAACCTTTTGAGAAATGGGTTATCGGTTTGGTTGGACCCTTCAACCCACCCTCCCAACAAAAGGTTGAAATTTTGGTCTACAATAATTATGTGACTAAGTGGGTAGAAGCCAAAGTTGTTGCGAAAGCAACAGAACAGGTGGTTTCAGATTTTCTATTTAAAGAAATTTTTTCTCGTTACTGTACTCCGAGGGAATTTTTTTTAGATGGAGGAGCACAATTTACATCACACATGATAGCAAATTTTATGCAAAAATATGGGGTCAAACATAGGGTGACATCTCCATACCACCCCCAGGCGAATGGACAAGCAGAAAGCACAAAAAAGACATTGGAAAATATCTTGACAAAAACTGTGGCATCCCATCTTTGAGATTGGGCTCAGAAGCTACCTGAAGCTCTCTGGGCATACAAAACAACATGGCGGAACACAACTAGGTTTTCAGCATTTGAGTTGTTTTATGGGAAATCCCTGTTTTTCTAATAGAATTTGAAATCAGTATGCTCAGAAAAACTCTTGAAGTTGGTTTGGATCTGTCAGATGCCGAGAAATAGTGACTGGCTTGGCTTAATGAACTAGATGAAATCTGTTCAATGGTTGTCCAGAGGACTAATACTATTTAGTAGCAGAGGATGAAATGGCACAATAATTTTATCAAAAATAAGGTGTTTCATAGGGGAGACTAGGCATTACTTTATTCCTCTAGTTTTAAAGATTTTAAGGGAAATATTTGCACTCGCTGGATAGGACCTTATGAGGTGGACATTGTATTTGATAATGGAATAGTTAGGCTATTTACAATTGATGATACACGTGCTTCTTTCATACAAAATGGACATCACCTGAGATTATACCACCGTCTAGCCTCTAAGGATGCTTTTATCAAACATCTCTTTGAGAAATCTGGTTTGAAGGTTATGAGCACGGAGAACTTTTCCTCTACATCCTCACTCTAATATATATATATATATATATATATATATATATATATATATATATACTATTACTATTACTATTTATTTGTTGTCTTTTTGCAAGAGTTACTACGAAGGAGAAATGTTTCAGAGCTTGAAAATTTTCTAAGTATCGATGTTGTTACTCCTTGGATCCTGCTACTCATGATGTTGTTACTTGGTTGCTGCTACTCATGATGTTGTTACTCCTTGGTTGCTGCTACTCGATGTTGTTACTCCTTGGATACGGCTACTCATGACACTGTTACTTCAGATGCTACTACTCGTGATGTTGTTACTCCAGATGCTATTACTCCAGATGCTACTACTCGTGATGTTGTTACTCTGGATGCTGCTACTCGATGTTGTTACTCCGAATGCTGATACTCGCGATGTTGCTACTCGTGATGTTGCTACTCGATGTTGTTACTCTAGATGTTGCTACTCGCAATGCTATTACTCCAAATGTTGTTACTCCATCTGCATCATTACTGCGTCATCATTCTACCAACCATCACTTCCTCCAAGTAGGCCACTGGGTATGTCTACATTTGACTCTTATGGATTTAATTAAATATTCCATGGAAAAGACATTAATGCCGCGGAAAACTACTTTTAAGTTGGGGGGGGGGGTGCCGTCATAAATAAAAAATGGCGTTATGATGATTCCAAAAGTCATTATTACAACTTTGTGTGATGGTACACCCTATGATCCTTACCATATTCCTTATAATCATTAAGGATGTATTGGGATTCGCAACACACATATGATACAAATCTATTAGTCCTTTCCACCTAATACGAAATAATTACTATTTCATTCATTGCACTTACCGTACTTTTCCATGATTTTCTTCGTTTCCTGAGAATCACCATCCGTATTTATTGTCATTACTCATCATTTTGACCATGTTGTTTTTTCCAAATTTGGTACCCACCACCCTTTCCAATGGTCTGCTGTTCCAGAGTGTTGTTACAGTCTCTACAGGATGCGTGGACTGGCTGTGCGGCATGAACCTGAAAACACAGTCTTAGTCTGCAGCATCCAGATGTGTGGCAAGTTTTTGTCAATGTAGGATGGGATATATACTTTGATAGATTGTAGGGGTTTGAAAAGGGAATCATAATGGAGTTTGCGCTTAATTTGAATGAGAATTGCTCACGGGTCATAGGATTAGAAATTCCCATCACAGAAGAAGTAATTTCAGAAATTAGCGGGCTAAGACAACAAAGGAAGCAGTGGTTTGCTCGGAGAATTCCCCTCCCATAGTTTCCCAAAGTGTTTCTGTAGGTAGGAGAAAGCGTCGTTCAATATGGGAGAGGATATAAGCGCAAATCTGTACCATATCCATGGAACGAAGTAGCAGGTTTTGTATTGTAGACTTTAAGCCTATGTCCATTAACTACAAATGGAATAGATGCTTCGTCAATTGTTTTTATTTGTATAGATCCATTGTCAAAGATATTTTCAATCTCATATGGTCAAAGCCAATGAGTTGTAAAATCTACCTTGAAATATTTAAACTTTTTGTCGAACAATAGTTCCCAGTCTTCCTTTTGAAAAACTTTATTTTTGATGAAACGATCAAGCCATTTTATTTTTTTCTCTTGCACAAGAGATGTGTGCTCTACTACTTGCTATCTTATCTCATCCAGTTGATTTAATTCCATAACTCATTGTTTTTGTGCTTCAAATAATTCCATTCCCAAGTTTGCTGCTAGTTTGAATGTATGTATTTGAAACTCTATGGGTAATAGGACTTCTTTTCCGTACACCAATTGATATGGAATTAACCCAGTTATGTTTTTCCATGTTATCCTATATGCCCATAGTGAATCTCTCAATTTCTCTGACCAGTCCTTTCTATTCATTTTTACAGTTTTCGTCATGATATTTTGCAAGACTTTGTTTTTTGACTCCACTTTTTTGTTTTCTTGAGGATGGTAGGGATTTTATTGGTCCCATAAAGTCTAGAGCCCATTTCTCAAATGGTTCTATGAGTACTTGTGGCTTTAATGGCATTTCATCTAATTCCACTGGTCTTCAAATTATTTGGAAGCTATCACATCTCTTTACATAGGCCTTGGAGTCTTTGAAGATTTTCAGTCAGTACTAGCCAAGTTTGAGCACTTTATATGACGTTCGCTTGTCTGTAGAATGAACACCACATGGCTCGTCATGACATGCTTTCAAAATATCTATAATCTCGTCTTCTCTAACACATTTTCTTATTATCATATCAAAACTAGTATAAAAGAGGTCACCATTGAACCAACTATATCTAGAACTTTCTCTAATTATCCTTATTTTATGTTTATTTGTGTAGTGGGATGGTATGATTCCAGATGATAAATAGTTGGCTATATCTGCAAACCATGGAGTTTTGACAATTATAGCAAATAGATTTTTATCTGTGAAATTATCTAAAATTGGATTTGGATCACCAAGTGAATGAAGTCTTGATATAAATTCTACTACTTGATTATGCTTACCTGGTCGATTTTGTATAGTGATGTTAAATTCTTGCATCAATAACAACCATCTAGTAATTCTTCCATTTGTAACTGCTTTGTTCATTAAATATCTTATGCTTGAATGGTTGTGCACATTTCTAGAAATCTTGGGAACTAAGAATAGATGTACACCTATTGGTTCAATCAAACCGAACTTAAACAGGCTCAGTCAAAGGTAGTCAAACATGACCTATTTTTATGGCAATCTCTAGGAGATAGGCCAAATTTAACATTTTATGGGATTTTCCAAATTTTGAGAGATTAGATGGATGAGCTCGACCTGAATAGATAGCATAAGGATATACATGGTTTTTGGAGACATTTTAGATGAGTTTGTCTCATATTTCTATATTTAAGCCTAAGACATTGAAGGAATTCATATGTAGAATTTGTATAACTTTACTTTGATATTTCTGAAACTTTAAGAGCTAATTGAAGAACTTGTTCTATTTCCTTTTCTACTATTTTATATGGAAAATTATTGATCAAATTTCAGTATCTTAAATTACTCCCGGTGTGTTAGGCAAGGGTGGAGGGCCCCCACACTGAGCTAAGTGCACATTCTAGTTAATTTAGTTGCAATTTCCTGAACTTGATTTGTTTCATGCTTAATTGGTTAATTAGATGTATGATGATATGTTATGATTGATGATGAATCTAATTCTAATTTATATTCTATATATGAAGGGTCAACCCAGTGTTTAATTTAAACATTCTTGCTATCTGATCAAGAACTAGAAACTAGAATTCATCTTTCTTGCTTTTAAGTGATTTTCTAAATTTCCCATTTTATAACAATGTCATTAATGATGAATGAATATGTAGCGAAGGATAGAAAGGACCTACTTAGTTAGGAGCATATTCTATTATTATTTCATGCATCTTGATCTATTGTTCATTAGTGTTTTATGGTTTCTGATTCATGTAGTTTTGTAGAGAAGGAAAAACAAGTTCTCCTAAGTTAGGAGCTTCTTCTTCTGCTTATCACATAATTTAATTAAAAATTATTTAGTTAAGATTTATATTTGTAATATGAATTTCCATTAATTTCAATTATTCATCTTCTAAACTTGACTATAGTTGAAATCCATATATCTTGGAGATGCTTCTAGGTTCTACAAGCCTAGATTGATAATAAAATATTTGTGTTAGTTTACCCAGTAAACAGACCCAACATGTGTCTTGTGGTAGTTGTTGGTGTCCCGTGTTTTGATAGTTTGGCAAATCAAAAGACAAGGCAACATCAGAACCAATCTTTAGAGTTCCAGGATCTAGTCCTCCTGTTCTTAGAGAGGGATCTCTCAAATGTTTGTTTACAAAGGTTTATCTTGTGTGCTTAGCATATGGATTTTAGACTAGTTATTACGTGCAGGTGTTTGTTTGTTTGTTTGGTTGGGTTGACATAGCAGAAAATGAAAGATCTAGGAAAGATATACGGAATGGAGAAACATCTGGTTCATTGGGCAATGGAGTCAAAAAGAGGTCATAACATACTCATCAATGGATATGGGATATTAGAGGGAAAATATAACTTGGCCACAGGATCCTTTGGTTTTTGGAATGAGATGGACATCAATGATTTGGAAATAGAAATTTAATTCTCAACAAAGGGAATTGGGAAACACAGTTTGAACAATAAAGAGCTTTCTGATAGACAGGGCTAACCATGAATTCTACAAATCACACCTTTAAGAAAACAATGATTCCAAAACAACTTTTAAAATGAAATCTAAGATTCGGGGAACACCCAATTTCCTCAAAGATTTTATTTCAAATGACTTAGAAAACATAAAAGATTCACTGATAATTGCGGTCATAAAAGAGGGAACACCTAACACATCTATGATTACAACTATAAAGACCTTCAAGGCAACTATTCAAGAAAGGACAAGGGGCAAGATCGGAACAGACCTCCTTGATTCACTGTAAACAAGAAACTTCAAAGGGAGACTTCAATAACAGTTTTTAAGTGGCAACAAACAAGCAGGGAAAACCATAAATCATGCTGAAACCAACTATTCAAACTATTAAGGAAATAAACGAGCATGAAGACTAAAGAGAGAGATTAAAGATTCTAAAATACTTCAGCAGAGGAAAACACAAAACAGTGAAGGATTAACAAGTTTAAGGTGCTTCCAGGAGTCATTTCTTAGCCTAAAAATTTCAACCTACTGTAGTAAGAAGTTATGGAACATAATGAAAACAGGGGAAAAACATTAAACAGTTCAGAATACTTCACCAACAGCCAAGCTCATGGATCCAATGATAGAGCCTTCTCAGTCACAAGCATGCAACAACATCATTAGGGCTTCCAAGACTTCAATTTCTTCAACAACTTCGACAGACTATGTATTATTTCAGAGAGTTTCAATATTACAACTAGTGATCAACCAACAACCAACCCCTCACTCATCTTCTTCAGAAGTATATATAGAAGAATGAGGAGGTGAGATCTGATAAAAGATCTCAAAAACTAATTAATACAGACTTAAATGGCTTCTTGGCCTTTGGGGGCTCAATGAAGAGGTTTAAAAGTGTTTGTCTGTATTAATGTCCTATATTTAAGATTTAAGCTCGATGGGAGCTTTTGTTGATTTTTGAGGCTCTGTGTCATGTTGGAATAACTATGAGGATATTTTGTCATTAGTTTATTTGCAGAATTCACTGTGTGGCTACGCTGAGGCAAATATCTAATTTGGATCAATAAATCCAGCCTCTGTTTGAATGCTTTGAGGCATAGGTGGCACTATGGTGGCTGGGAGGAATCAATTTGCCTCAGATGTGGCGATGGAGGCCTTTCTGTCTGCTAGACACGTATGATTTTTCCTTTAACTATGTTTTAGTCGGGGATTAGGATTTTGATAATCTTTCTTAGCCGTAATCCCCCACAGATTTGTCTCTAATATTCTGTTGTGGTGTGTTTCCGGTCTTCGACACTGATACTCTTCGACTGTGTTTGATTTATGGTGTTTTGCTGGTGTGCAGGGCTGTGCAGGGGTGATATGGCATTAATGCCTCATGAAACACTGATGAAACGTGAATTTCAAACCCTTCAAAGGCTTTTGTTTGATGAATCGAAGGCGGGAGGATCGTCACTCTCTACCTTTAAATTTTCTTCAACCATGGCGAAATAACCTCTGAACCCTGCAAAATACAAAAAATTATTATAAAATCCTACGTGTATGGGCTAACTGCTTCAGAAGGTACGTGCAGGGAGCGTGGTCGTTGGATGGCGGAGGCGAAAAGTCAAATCAGAGGACTCAGGGCGATGAATTATGGGTCGTCGATCTTCAGATCAGATCGACGATGGAGATGCTTGAATGACCACGTCGTAGCCTGGTTAACTGTCGGGCATCTCTGGTGAGCGATAGCCGTCGGATGGGCGGCCTCAAATCGGATGGCGCGCATCAATATCGCGCGGGGTCCACGTCCAAACATTAATGCACGATGGACAGTGGTTTTATAAACAGTGCGCAAGACATGCATTGGCCAGCGTATGGAATCGTTGCCGATCGGGAGAAAACCGCCCTCGCCCAAAGGCGATTCGATGAATACCGCGCGATTTTTTGAATGGTGAGTGGTTGGCGAGGACCACTGGGCTGATGGACTCTGCGTCGTCCGATCTTCAGATCAGATCGATGGTGCGGAAAGATTTAAAATTGGAACCGGCGGAAATTTTTATAAAATAATAAAACCGTCGATTTTTTAATATAAACCAATGTTTTAAAATATTATTTACGAAGCGGCTTGGCGCCCGACTGCGGGACCTTGGGGTGTATGGAGGATAATACGACCGGGGGATAGAAAGGAGGGGCTAAGGGCAACGCGATAAGCGCCTGGAGAGTTGGTGCTTGGTTCTGGCGCCAAGGCGTATGGGAGGGAGGACTAAAGACTTAGCCCAAGGGGGCTTAAGTCTTAAATACATAAGAATGTGCATTTTAATGGTTTTCAAAGGAATTTAGGAATTTCGATAAGGCCAAAGGGGAGTCTTAAAACCTTACGAAGGGATGTTGAACAAAGGGAAAAGGGGAAAAACATGAAAATGAGGGGTTTCATGGGATATGAAGGGGTTAAAAATGAGGTTAGTGTTGGGAGAAGGGGAAAAGGAAAAAAGGTGTTTGCAGCAGTATTCTTCCTTGGGAATCAGCAGGATTTCTGAAGGGGAAAAAAGGCACAGTAGTGAAGATTGGGACAGAGGCAGGAGGCCTTCAAGAGTCTTCAAGAGCCAACACTTTTTAGTCATAAAATTTGTTCCTTGAAGGCTCCAAAGAGTTTTAGCCAGCATTTGGTATAACAAATTTTATAGCTGGCTAACAATGGCTCCACTTGGGGATGATGCCTTCTCGAAGGCATCAAGAACTCTCAGACTTGGATTCTCTGGGAGGTTGATCATTTGCCTCATCCATTGGGCTGCCCTTCTTTTGCTGAGATGACTTTCTCTGAAAATATATTTGCAACCAAAAAAATAATGGATCTTTTATCAATACAAGCTTCTACCTACCCAATCCTACTGATCTAACATTTTTTCTTCATTAGAGTGCACTTGGACTGGCAAACTCTTTTACAACATTTTATTCTTTTGAAAGCATAAAACTAATCTAGTTATACTTCTTATTTCTCCATGGACTCAAATTAAGCAGTTGAGCCCATATGCTTCTCTACCTAATATACTAATCTGTTAGGATTAAACAGTCTAACAGATTTTTATTCTCTAATTGCTAAAGCAGAAATTTAAAAAGCATACAAGTCAGGATTGAATAGTCTAACTTGATGCTGATCTATGGCATAAAAACAAGCTGCACATAGATTATTATTTGCAGAAAATTAAATCAAAATGATGAAGGCTTAAGATCTGAAAATTCAAAGCACTTCCTTTATCCTTTTACAGCTCTGATTTGACCCTTATTTGAACTGCTTCTTCCTTACTCTCTGGTTCAGATTTTGAGCTAATTAGAACCAGATTTACATATTTTTTGACTTAGAAAATAAAACAGATTTGAGTCATCTCTATTTGGAAACTTAGGTTCAGATTTTTAACATGTTTGAACCTTTAATTTCTATCCTAATCTATCTACTAATAAGCCAAGATTAAACAGTTTGGAAAATCGAATTCACTATCCTATCAGCAGAAAATTTAAAACTAATTATTCAATATTAGGCTGTTTGACTAACTAGAAGTGTGGTTTTCAAGAGTGGCATTTAAGCTTGCACACTTTCAGATTTGTTTCTCTTTTTGGTATGGGGCTGTACCTTTCTTTGTTTTGCAATCTGCCCTCTTTTATTTTCTGTTGTTTTTTGTATTTTTATTTTTCCTTTCAAGACAAAAATCAACAACTAACTAACTGCTCAAAGCTTAGCTTTATTGACATTCCTATCTAATCTAATCTAACTTGGAGTATTTACATGTTTATCTAATGAACTCTCTTTTCCAGTACAACCAATCCAGTAAATGATTCCATGATTGATCCTTCTTCATCCCTTTGTGCAGGCTGGAAAAATAGGGCCACTCCCATTATTTTTGTTTTTTAGCAGCAGTGCTAAATAATCCTCTTGCTTTTGGTAATATACTTCTCCTAATGACCTTTGTCCCTTCTTCAAAGATTTTCAAGAAATGAGCATAGGGATCTTGAAATAATACCTGGTTGTGGGTGTTTGGAAGATATGTTTCAACCAGGATCATCTCTTCTTTCTCCACTGGATTAAGGCAAAGATTCTTATGAGGAAGAAAAACTTCCTTATCTTCATTATTATCTGAACTAGAGAATTCATCATATATTGCAGTGTTGTCCTCTTGTAGTCCTGGTATGCTCTGATTCAGTGGACTGTGCTCTGTGAAGAGATCATCATGTTCTTAAACAGGGGTATCTTTTATTACCTCAACCATTTCAGGAGGAGGCTCCTTATCTTCATCCTGCTCAAGAAATTTCTCTTTCTTCCCAACCTCAGCATTACAACTAGTAGATCGTTGATTCCCAATTATGTGAAAGCTATTTCTGATGAATGGGACTGGTTGATTGCTGCTTTCAAGCTGTTTATAATGAAATTCATGACACCAATCGACTGTTGGTTGCCCTGAATGATTAGTTTTTGTTTGGAGCTCATCATCATCATTAGATTGATTAGAAGTTGAAAAATCATTAGTATAAACAATTTCACCAATCAAGCATATTGGGTTATCAGTTTGTTCTTTTAGCTGATCTACTAGTTTATTTTCTGTCTCAAGACAACAAGATTTAGTAGGTAAATGAGCAGAAGTGTTTTGTTCTAATAAAGAATTGAGGGTTGGTTGTTTATTTAATATCTGATCAATTTCTTCCTCTGCAAAAGGAGAAGGAATTTTCTCTTTGCTTTGGACAGAAGAACAACAGTCCTCTCCCTCTTGTGTTAACTAGTTTTGAGGTTGGATGTCTTCTTGAGCCTCTTCTAGGGAATGATTACTTGTGTTTCCAAGAGAATATTGAGGATTCTCTTGCTTTTCCTGATATATCTCAATTTCGAACAACTCCTCATGATTTTCGTGGTAGTCACTTTGACTATAATGTTCATGAGTTGTTTCAAGCATATTATCAAGATGTCATTGTTTTTTAATAATCTGAAAAGAGTCATAACATAAAGGCAGAGACTCTGGTTGTGTTGTCTCTTCTCCTATTTCAGATTTTGTTGGTTCAAAATGGCTTATGTTTTCCTCAAGGTAGTGCTTACTATAATTTTTTTCAATTTTGTTATGAAGTTCTCTTAATAGCATTGTACAAGATATAGGTAGGCAATCAGGAGTTTCCTGACAACCTTCTTCATTGCTTTATTTATAATCTTGTTCAACGCACATATCTTGTAATTTTTGGGTTTGTTCTTGATTTGAAAGGAGCATGGGCTGCTCTAGATCATGAATATTCAAATTAGCCTCATACCCTTCGAATCTTTTCCCAAGCATGTACATCATTTTCTCCATCATGACCAACAATTTTTCTTTATTTTTTTCTCTATAGTCTTGCTCACCTTCTTCTATAAAGTCTTGATCATCATCTATATATTTCTCATTGTCTAGGTCTTGTAATGGTTGAGTTTGTGTTTGAGGTCACTATATCTTTCTAACCAGTTCAGGGTCCTTCACCACTGGAGTTATTTGGTCTTTTGGTATTGTGGAGTCGCCAGGTGGAAGATTTTGAAATTAGCTGTCCATCATCAGCATGAGTGGGTTTTCTCAATGCATTCCCAAGGGAGTCTAGAAGGACTAATGAAATAATAGGCCTACTGGGGGCCAGTGGAGTCACTAGGTGGAAAATGTTTAGCTTTTGTGAAGGTAAAATATTTTATGGTTCAACCACCTTGTTTATTATGAAGCCAAACTGAAATATTTTTGGGTTTTTCTGAGTTTATATGGTTTTCTTAAAGACTAATGAGTCTATAAGAGCTTGCTAGGCAACTATGAACTCATTGGTCCCACTGTGATCGCCATTATGTTGGTGGCAATGAGGTGGCTAATAATCACTGGATATTCTTGAAAATAAGGGATTTCTGGAGTCCTGAAGGGTACTTAGATTGTCACTAACCCATAAACATCCCATCGTGATCACCATTATGTTGGTGTCCCGTGTTTTGATATTTTGGCAAATCAAAAGACAAGGCAACATCAGAACCAATCTTTAGAGTTCCAGGATCTAGTCCTCCTGTTCTCAGAGAGGGATATTTCAAATTTTTGTTTGCAAAGGTTTATCTTGTGTGCTTAGCATATGGATTTTAAACTGGTTATTAAGTGCAAGTGTTTGTTTGTTTGTTTGGTTGGATTGACATAGCAGAAAATGAAAGATCTAGGAAAGATATACAGAATGGAGAAACATCTGGTTCATTGGGCAATGGAGTCAAAAAGAGGTCATAACATACTCATCAATGGATATGGGATATCAGAGGGAAAATCTAACTTGGCCACAGGATCCTTTGGTTTTTGGAATGAGATGGACATCAATGATTTGGAAAGAGAAATTTAATTCTCAACAAAGGGAATTGGGAAACACAGTTTGAACAATAAAGAGCTTTCTGATAGACAAGGCTAACCATGAATTCTACAAATCAAACCTTTAAGCAAACAATGATTCCAAAACAACTTTTAAAATGAAATGTAATATTTGGGGAACACCCTATTTCCTCAAATATTTTATTTCAAATGACTTATAAAACATAAAAGATTCACTGATAATTGTGTTCATAGAAGAGGGAACACCTAACACATCTATGATTAGAACTATAAAGACCTTCAAGGCAACTTTTCAAGCAAGGACAAGGGGCAAGGTCAGAACAGACCTCCCTGATTCACTGTAAAGAAGAAACTTCAAAGGGAGACTTCAAAAATAGTTTTTAAGTGGCAACAGAAAAGCAGGGAAAACCATAAATCATGTTGAAACCAACTATTCAAACTATTAAGGAAATAAACGAGCATGAATACTAAAGAGAGATATTAAAGACTCTAAAATACTTCAGTAGAAGAAAACACAAAACAGTGAAGGATGAGCAGGTCTAAGATGCTTCCAGGAGTCATTTCTTAGCCTAAAACTTTCAACCTACTGTAGTAAGAAGTTATGGAACATAATGCAAATATGGGAAAAACATTAAATAGTTCAAAATACTTCACCAACAGCCAAGCTCATGGATCCAGTGATAGAGCCTTCTCAGTCACAAGCATGCAACAACATCATCAGGGCTTCCAAGACTTCAATTTCTTCAACAACTTCAACAGACTATTTATTATTTCAGAGACTTTTAGTATTACAACTAGTGATCAACCAACAACCAACCCCTCACTCATCTTCTTCAGAAGTATATATAGAAGAATGAGGAGGTGAGATCTGATAAAATATCTCAAAAACTAATTAATACAGACTTAAATGGCTTCTTGGCCTTTGGGGGCTCAATGAAGAGGTTTACAAGTGTTTGTCTCTATTAATGTTCTATATTTAAGATTTAAGCTCGATGGGAGCTTTTGTTGACTTCTGAGGCTCTGTGTCATGTTGGAGTAACTCTGTAGATATTTTGTCATTAGTTTATTTGCAGAATTCACTGTGTGGTTGCGCTGAGGCAAATATCTGATTTGGATCAATAACTCTAGCCTCTGTTTGAATGCTTTGAGGCACAAGTGGCACTATGGTGGCTGGGAGGAATCAATTTGCCTCAGATGTGGTGGTGGAGGCCTTTCTGTCTGCTAGACACGTATGATTTTTCCTTTAACTGTGTTTTAGTCTGGGATTAGGATTTTGATAATCTTTCTTAGTACTAATCCCCCAAAGATCTGTCTTTAATATTCTGTTGTGGTGTGTTTCTGGTCTTCGACACTGATACTCTTCGACTGTGTTTGATTTATGGTGTTTTACTGGTGTGCAGGGCTGTGCAGGGGTGATATGGCATTAATGCCTCATGAAACACTGATGAAACGTGAATTTCAAACCCTACAAAGGCTTTTTTTTTATGAATCGAAGGCGGGAGGATCGTCACCCTCTTCCTTTAAATTTTCTTCAACCATGGCAAAATAACCTCTCAACCCTGCAAAATACAAACAATTATTATAAAATCCTGCGTGTATGGGCTAACTACTTCAGAAGGTACGTGGAGGGAGCGTGGTCGTTGGATGGCATCATCCAACAGTAGAGATCGATCAGAGGTATTCAAAGGGAAGGTGGAGAAGGAATTTGAATCGGAGTCGTTGATCACGCATAGATCGACGGTTAGGAGCGGAGGCGAAAAGTCAAAGCGGAGGAATCAGGGCGATGAATTATGGACCGTCGATCTACAGATCAAATTGATGGCAGAGATGCTTTAATGACCACGTCGTAGCCTGGTTAACTGTCAAACATCTCCGGTGAGAGATAGTCGTCGGATGGGCGGCCTCAGATCGGACGGCGTGCATCAATATCGCGCGGCGTCCACGTCCGAACTTTAATGCGCGATGGACCGTGGTTTTATGAACAGTGTGCAGGACACGCGTTGGCCAGTGTATGGAACGATGTCGATCGAGAGAAAACTACCCTTACCCAAAGGCGGTGCGATGAATACCGCGTGGTTTTTGGAATGGTGAGTGGTTGGTAGGGACCACTAGGCTGATGGACTCCACGTCGTCCGATCTTCAGATCAGATCGACGGTGCGGAACGATTTAAAATTGGAACTGGCAGAAATTTTTATAAAATAATAAAACCGTCGATTTTTTAATATTAACCAAGGTTTTAAAATATTATTTACGAAGCAGCTTGGTGCCTGACTGCGGGACCTTGGGGTGTATGGAGGATAATACGACCAGGGGCTAGAAAGGAGGGGCTAAGAGCAATGCGATAAGCGCCTGGAGAGTTGGCGCTTGGTTCTGGTGCCAGGGTGTATGGGAGGGAGGAATAAAGACTTATCCCAAGGGGGCTTAAGTCCCGAATACATAAAAATGTGCATTTTAATGGTTTTCAAAGGAATTTAATAATTTCGATAAGGCCAAAGGGGAGTCTTAAAACCTTACCAAGGGATGTTGAACAAAGGGAAAAGGGGAAAAACATGAAAATGAGGGGTTTCATGGGATATGAAGGGGTTAAAAATGAGGTTAGTGTTGGGAGAAGGGGAAAAGGAAAAAAGGTGTTTTCCGCAGTATTCTTCCTTGGGAATCAGCAAGATTTCTGAAGGGGAAAAAAGGCACAATAGTGAATATTGGGACAGAGGCAGGAGGCCTTCAAGAGTCTTCAAGAGCTAACACTTTTTAGTCATAAAATTTGTTCCTTGAAGGCTTCAAAGAGTTTTAGCCAACATTTGGTATAACAAATTTTATAGCTGGCTAACCGAAGTGTAACTTACAATGTATTTCAGTCATATGATTTTCTCCAGGGGGAATTTTTTATTACCAAAAACTATTTACCTAGCCATTTTTAACTAGGTGGATTGAAAAACACCATGTGAGTTTAAGTTTACCATAGTAAAATCACTTTCACTATAATAAATAATTTAATAAACAGCTTTTATTAAGTTGTTTTTGATTAAAATCCATGAGAATAATTAAATAAACCATTATTTATTCAATTTTCTCTAGGAATAATTATCAAATCATTGTTCGATAATTATTCGTTATCACATTTAATTAAATCACCTAGGAATAATTAAATAAATCATAATTTAATTATTTTTCCTTAACTCTGTCCTTGGAATAATTGTTAAATCATTATTTAATCATTATTTCATTTCCCACTTTTATTATTATTGAAAAAATAATTAATAAATATTTTTATTTGTTAATTATTACAAATTAAAGATATTTAACCATTTTAAATATATTTTCCCTCACCAAAAATATAATAAATTATTCCAAGTGGTTAGATCTAGATTTTGGTCAATAATATTTTGTTATTCTCCATTTTCAAGATGAACTCAATAATTTACTATAAATAAGAGGTATTTTCATTCATTTCTCACCATGATCATTATCATTGTCACCATTATCATCACATGTCATTCAAGCTTCCATTTTTTAGTTCTACATTGTTTGGGTTTTCACACATTCGAGATAGGAAGATCTGAATACTGAAGCAAAAAGGATATCAAAGGACCCATCCCATTAAGGGGATTTATGACTCTTTGTAAATATCCTTCACCAGGTGTCATTAATAAAATATTTTTTCTTTCAAAGCTTTTCCAAGATTGGGTTATTACATCGGATTTATTTATGTTGTTTGTTCTTTTATATTTGAATACATCTATTTTTCTCCATGTTTTTCTCACATATTTGTTGCAGATCTGAAGTATAAGCAGCCACAATTGTTGTTAGGGTCACTAGTCAACTAATACTTAAGTGAAATATTTTTGGTACACCTTCCAAGGAATTTCATACTAACACATAGATTCTTTGAATACAAGGCATTGACATTTTTTAAATATCAACAACAAACTCACACTACTCAAACTTTCAACAAAAAATACTATGCCTTTGCATTAGTACAAAAAAAATCATAACAGAGTATGCATGGCTTGAAGGCTCATATACATTTCCAGAAACATAATTCACAACCCTACTCTCTGTTACAGGAAGCAAAAAAATATATTGGAAAAACAAAATTATTTACCCCTGCAACATTACTGTTAGTCATGCACAGCACAACAATATTTTATTCCATGATAAAGCTCTGGTATTTGGGTAGAAATATCATTACACATTTGAACAAACATTACCTGAACAATTTATCCTCTATCCATTCGCACCACCAAAACCATGAACTCCTTGGTAGGAAGCCACACATGCATTGAGTTATGACATTGGTCCATTCATAGTAAACCACACATTCTAGTCTCATCTACACACAAATCTGACTATTCACAACATGTATCTATAATAGAACTACAATTGTAGGAGATACACGTTATTTTTCTCTCATTAGACTATTTAGCCTCATTTTGATATAACATAGGGAGTTTTTAACTTGATTTTCCAACCAATAGACCAATCCACATTCAACCAGATTACTTCAATGTATTTACATCCTCTACATTTAATCAAGCCACTATCACCACTACAAATTCAATCAATGCATTCATATTTATTATATACGAATTCAATGTTACTTCAACCAAATCAATTATTAAAGGCTTTCCACTCCTTTTGAATCAGATCGATCACCTAAACATTTTCAACTTGGATCAAGCATTCAATCATTATGTGCAAGCTCTTGGATGAGATCAATGTGACTATTACCTTGAATTAACTTGGGAGAATTCAATGTAAAAGGTTTGATTTTTATTTTCTCTAACAAGAAGAAGTGACTCAAGAACAGGTTAGGGTTCCTGCAACAAGTGCCCCATCCAGACCATGACAATTCCATGTCATTGTGGTAGTGTTGCATTATGACAATGATAAGACTGTGATATTCCTGTAAAGCATGGTAAATTCAAAACTTCTCTACCCATATCTTCTTCCACCTTCATCAACACATCCTCAAGTACCTATAAACACCTTTCCAAACTCTACAATACTTTCAATTATTAGCACAATATCATCAAGCGTATTTACATCAATGCCAACATGATTGGGTCCATGGTTGGCATCAATGGCAACACCATGTTTCCAATAATATTGTCCTTTGACATTGATGGTAGCCTTCAACCATGTCACCAAAATAATCTATGTCACTGACTTTTGTTCACCTCTAACTGGATGGTCTCAATATATTCGAGTGGTTATCTCACTCTCCCCCTTTGATGTCAATGGAAATGTGTTGTCCAATATAGCTAAAAACACCAGGTTGAGACGAAATGAATTCTCATGAAACCAGTTTTTCTCTAATGAAATATGATCGGTTGTAAAACCTGCAAAATAGTCATTAGAAACTAAATATATTTGTTACTCAAACTCAGATATATATGAAACAATGTGACATCATTCCAACCATTCCAACCCAATGAATTATTTGTTGATCATACTCCCAATGAACATGTATTGGGGCTAAAAGTAACTCTTCATGGTGTTGTTCAACAATTTTTGTTGTTTCCTTTTCCTCCTTGCCACATGTAAGAGGCCACTCCTTATGGACAAATGACTCCATAAAACCCAAGACAGTGATAAAAATTATATGCAATACAAATACAAGGATATATCATGCTAGTACATGGATGGAATATCACTCTTTTCCATGTATGCTTGACACAAAAACTCACTTGTATGCATGACTAATGGAAATGCCTTTCTTTCCCATGCATGCCTAGACTAAATGAATTTCAACTAGATTTCCATACATGACTGAACCAAATGATAAGTATGTACATAAAATGCTAGATTAATGCACTCATATGTGCTTTCATGGAAGAAATAAAAATGACTCTTCTAGCCATACCACGAACAAGGGATACTCAACCATCTGCCAAAAGATAGATGAATACATACATATGGTCGAAAGGCACACTCTTTCACTCATGCATACAATGTATGGAGTTGTTACAAGAATATGAGTGAAAGAAATGTGGAAAAGAGTTGCAACCCTTGAAGTCATAATTTCATGCACAACTCGCCCTAAGCTCATTATACCTTCTTGCTAATCCAACCTCCTCATTAAGCCTATGGATGTGATATTGCATTGTAGGCTCTTGTTCACACCGTGTTGTTGCTACTACTCATGTGTATTAATTGTTCATGTTGCCATGCTACTTCCATACACTTGCCTTGAGACCACATTGTGGTGAAAATGTGAAGTTGTGTTACACTTTTGGCCCTTTTTTAGAAACAAATATCATTTTTAGATTTTTTTAAATTTTCATCAAGCCAAAGTAATTTTTTTGTTTAGAATTTCATTTTACAGTAAAAAAAAAACTTGTCAAAAATTTTATTGCCTTTCTATTGCTTATTTTTTAGAAATTTTTTATTCAAATTCAATATGTCAACTTAGCAATTGTTTGACTATGTGTTATTTAAAAATAAAGGAAATCATAAAATGTCATGTTTTTTGGCCCTAGTGTATTATTTGTTAACCTTGCGTTTTTGAAAAAAAAAAATGTGGTACAACAATCTAGATAGACTCTAGTTCGGTATGGCTATATTTTATGAAACCAATAGATGCACATCATAATTACTAGAATTTTTTGAATTGAAAAAATATGAAAAAAATGCATATTTTGAAGACGTTTAACATAGAACCATATTTCTCAATATATTAGTTAAAAAATAAAAAACTAAAAACTACCCATTAAAGAAGACAACCCAACGTAATGAACCATAAATTTTCCATATTTTTTCATAGTGTATTTTGAAAGATACAAAACTTTTATTTCACTGAATCATAATGACCTTCATAATTTTTTTGCACACATTTTACTAGAAAATTATTTAAAATTAGAAAATATCTATGAAATTCCATAAAATTTATATCTACTAAAGCTAAATTCAACTATGCAAATGTTGGTATTGGTTCCAAAAGTAAATTCACAATATTTGATGGAGTTTAACCATTCCAAACTTGGAGAAATATGAACATAGTTGAGCTATTACAGAGTTGTAAGTTTTTGGCCAAAAAAATGTTTAGGCCCAAAAAAAAATATTTTCGGCTGAAATTTTTTTGCTACAAATGGACATCAAAATTAATGGAAAAACATTTGTGGCCAAAAAACATATCCATATTTTTCGTTGATCACGAAATTGAAATGATGCGACCCTCCAATATAATTGTTTCTACTGAACCCTATCAATACACTCAGCTGAAACATTACTTTTGCACTCACATTCTTCATGTGTAGATTTTGAATACCAAACTTCTTTGAATCTAATTTTTTAACATAATTTTTTTTGGGCTAGATTTTTAAAGTGAATTTTTTGGGTTGGATTTTGAAAGTGAGTTTTTTTGGTTGGATTTTGAAAGTGATTTTTTTGGGTTGGATTTTGAAAGTGATTTTTTTCGGCTTGATTTTGAAAGTGACTTTTTTGGGTTTTATTTAAAAATCTACATAGATTTTGTTATCATGGGGAATCAAAGAAATTGCAAGAGAAAATATGATCGAATTAGAGACACTGAGGCCTATAGAGAATACTCGAGAAACTATTACAAAATAAATAAGGAAGAGCACTTAAATATTGAAAGGGAAAATCAATCTCAATAAGAAGTTGAATCAGGTGTGTAAATGTAGATATTATAAATGATATTTTAAATTAAATAGTGTATTGTAGAATTTAATTTTTATTTGATGAACTAATTTAAAAAATAGTTTGCAATCTAAACAAACAAAGTTTTTCATCATAACATTTATGATGAGATTGAAAATGTTGGAAAACAAAGTGAAGAAGAAAATGAACCAATGATTGATGATGTTGTTGAAGATGTTGAAAGAGTTTGAAGTGAAGAAGAAGTTGAACCAACCTTATATATATATATATATATATATATATATATATATATCTGTGTGTGTGTGTGTGTGTGTGTGTGTGATATATTATTGAAATTATACATATTTATTAGTTCCAATTTTATGAACCTTATTTTTTAATTTCATTATTTAATGTATATTTATCCTCATTTACATTAAATTATCATCTGTACAGATGAAATCAATATCGATGATGAGATGTTAGAAAATGTCGACACCATCACATATGAAGATAAAAAAGTTTTCCATGTTATATGATCTCTTGTTAATCTCATTATTGATAAATTCTTCAAAGATGAAAATGTAGCATTTCATGCTCAAAATTTGAGAGGTCTCTTTACATCGAACAAATTAAAAGGAGCTACAACACTATTATGCATTCAAAAATCAACGATAGATAAAAGGGTGAGAAAAATGTGATTTAAAATATAAATAGTTCTCTAAAATCAATTGGAAGATATAAAAAGAAAATTTAGCTAGATGCACGTAAAGAAATACAAATAGTAGTGGTTTCGTCAAGTACTAAAGAAAATCATTTGGTAAAATATATGGCAAAATATTTAGGGACCTCATGAAAAGCATTGCTCAAGCATAGAAAATTTTGATTTCAAATAGATCAACATGATGAGATTGCTTGTTGGACAGTTATTTGTAGGAAAGCATAAAAATATAAGCTTGGTGAAGATGTTAAAAAAAAATATGAATACTGGATGAAAATTCCCGTGTTTCACTAAAAGTAAGGGATGTGATGCGGCGAAGAATAGTACAAAACCAGTATGCAGAACATGCAAAACATATCTTGGACACCACTCAGATAGAGTTGTTCAATAATTTCAAAGAATAAAATCATGCAATTAATGCCTTAATTAGTACTTTTGTGCAACAAAAACCATGGTATGTTAAAACTATGATTGTACATGACACTTGTTGTTGTCATTATCATGTGGAATTTGAATTATATTATGACACCTTCCTTTATTTTTGGTAAAAAATTTGGAAAAATTCATCTCCTCCTTCCACTATTCATGATTTCATATCCCAACTTCTATGTGGAACATAAAATCGGGAATTATTTTATGAAGAGAAATGTGTTGGTGGTAAAAAATGTGATCATTGGGGAAATTTGAATTTGTTTCATGAAAATTATCCTATTGATATGAATGATCAATCATTTCCAACATAAAATTGGAATCGAATAGATATGAATATATCCATACATCGATTGGTTCAAGTAGTAGTACAAGAGCTAGAATGATTGATTTACGAAAAGAAGAAATTTATGTGATAGAGTTTTTGAAAAAGTTTGAGACAAAAATTTATAAATATACCAAGCATTCTCATAGAGCTCGAGGTTTTTCACTCTAAAATAGTTTTCACCTCAAAGGATTTGACCTCTCTCTATGCTTGCTATATCGATGATTAAGGTGGATCTATACTAGTCATATTCACAATTAAGCATTCATCATCTTAATTATTGTATATAAGTTTTATTAATAACTTTGTTATATGATTTATTTTGAGAAGGCATAAAGGTTTTGAAATTATTCAACTTAGTACACATTATTTTCCATAGAACTATTCAAAACATACTAAAAAATCTTGTATTTTTATTAGACACCATTAAACTAGAAACAATTCAAAATCTAACTATACATTTTAAAAGAATCAATGAGCTCCTTCATAACTTTTGGTCGTATTTTACAATGTCAAAGCATACACATATCGCTAAAATCAACTACAACCACCAACAAGTAACCATGACCTTGCTTCATCATTGGAAAATATTTAATAAAATACATATATAAATGTTCCCACAATATGTTGGAGACTTTTAATGACAAGTATAAGTTTTATATTCCTTGGCTTCCTAGTATTGCAAATAAAAACCCTTGTTGTTCTGTCTTATGCTAACACACACACTTCTATAAATATACCATGTAACACCTAATTGAATGAACATGAAATTTTGTTTTATCTTATGCCAATACACATGCTTCTATAAGTCTAACATGTTTATAATAATACAGAAATATCTAAAATTGTGGAAAGATGAACATTGTTTTTCAATTATTCTTTCATATAAAATGCACAATTAAAATAACCTATCTTGAAAGTGATACTCATTTTTAACTATAACCAACAAATTTTTTCTACATTAATTGTGTATAACCACATGTAAAATCAACATTTTTTCACATACCCTTTACTAAAAACTTTTGGAGGGAAAGTTTCAAGTAACATTACGACTCTCATAGGCACAATATTCTAAGCCATTCTCCTTTGAGCCTTGTATTCAATAATTAGATGAAATTCTCATTTATGTCCCATGCATTTGTAATATTAAGTCCTTTGCAATGTTTTCTTGGAAAATAATAGTCTCCTTTCCCAAGTTATAATGTTTCCATTTCTTCACTTCAATATATATATATATTTCTGTTGGAAAGTTATAATGCTTCTATTTCTTCACTTCAATAAAAGATAATTGTGTTCCTATGGGATAGTTTAACCTCCTTCCCCTCGCATACCTACTTACATTAATCTTAATATCAAATGGTTATAGCAAACTGCAAATAGCCAAAACTGGTGTCATATTCGGATCTTGTGCATCGTGTCAGGTTGCCAAACACGAATGTATGATACGGAGATGCGTCATGGTTAGGTCATAGGAGAGATAGGTTGCGTCACACTTTTCGTTGCAAGCGAACGCTTATTTAAGTAATATTCTAACTATCGGCTGTATTTTTTTTGGTGGTTTGAATTCTTGAATCCAATAAGCAAATATTCTAACCGTTAGATGTTATAAATCTTGAATCCATGTATATATTAGAAAACCCGTTTTAAACCAGTAAAATTCACAATCAAACCAAACAATTGTATCGCAGAATTAATAAAACAAAAACAAAAAACGTCTAATCATTAACCTAGACATTATTTGTTTCAATTTTAACTAAGACGACCCGCCATCTCAGAACTGCAGTGTGGGCATAGGATTGTCCAGTTCCGAGCCCGAATGGAACTCCCTAACAATTGATGACGTAGGTGATTACATATTTGTTTCTACTTTGTTGATAAGTAAACGCTGCGATGACGCGTGTACTAATAGTTGGCGTTGGTTAGCAATCTCGAGAAGAGGAAATACGTGAGGCAGCCTCAGAGGCGACGCATTCTAAACGATATATGAGAAAAGGGACTCGCAAGTCATAATCAAAGCCTAGTTTAACTATTAGTTTTTTTCTCAAAATTTCCATAATTTAGGTATAAATTATGTCGAGAGTTTTGAAAATAATATTCAAAGCCTAGTTTAACTATTTGTTTTTTTTCTCAAACATGATTAAAAAAGCAAAATTCTTTTTTACCCAATCACTTTTCACCATCCCAACAATTCCTCCGCGTCCTTAGACTTCTCCATCTTCATGCACTTTATATAGCTGGCTGGCTTAAATTTAGATTTGTTTACACAGCTCCGTGTGTGCGCAGCCGCGGGTTAACTGGGTAAATATGATCATATCTACGTGCACGCTGTGCCTTGCTTCTTCTTATCTGGTCGCCGTCAAAGGGAAAGCCGCCTTCATGTCTATAAATTCATTGCGGCGTAGGCTTCAGAAATACCCTTCCATTTAGAAGAAAGGGAAGGTTTGGGATTATTGTAGAGAGGAAGCAGGTTTGCCTATCAAGCTCCTCAAATTTGTGATCGCATCGTCAACATTATCAGTTACATTTAATCTCTTGTTTATCAGTGGTGTGGGGTGAATTATAATAATAGTAAGTTGATCAGGGAAATTGGATTAGAATTAAGAGTTGGATTAATGGAGGGGTACACCGGCATCATTCCTTTTCTGTACTCTCTCGTTGTTACACATAATCATCGGGACCGCTGCTACACCCATTTGGTTGCAGAGGGTGATGACAGTTATCATGGCTCCTATCATCATTATCACCGTTTGAAGTTACATCGGCTAGCCTGCGGTCTGTCTCAAAAATTTATAATGTGAAAATGTGGTGGTTATGGATTTTCCAGATGTTTGAGTTGTATATATTTATCATCGTTGACTGATGTATTGTGTAAAAACTCGTTCATTCACTTCATCCAACTTTGTATCCATGTAAAATCATCTTTGTGCGCGTGAGTTTTTCATGATTGAATTTGAATTGATGTCCTAATGCATGCAAAAGACGTTGTTATGCTTTTATTTAATATTATTATGGTTATGTTGGCAGCAGGTAGGCATTATTTATTAGATTTGGGTTCACTAATTATTCTGGTTAAAAATGTTAAATGATTTCGTTAAATATGTGAAATGATTTTCGATTTATAAAATTTTACAAATTTTTTTATTTATTAGAATTTTTTTATATAATATTATTGTATGTAATTTTGATCATCTTATTATTCAATACTATAACTATAATTAGAAAATAATAAAAAACTACTCAAATAATAATAATAATAATAAATAAATAAATATTTTATACATTATTTTTCTTTCGATCTCCCTATCTAACCTCGTTTTCATCTAACCCGATCCATAACTTGATTGTCCAATCAACATATTACAACACATTCAATTGGATTACTTCAATGCATTTACACCCTATGCATGCTCCTAGTCCAGCCACTATCACCACTACCAATTCAATCAATGCGTTCATATTGATTGGAGACCAATTCAATGTTACTTGGACCAAATCCATCATTAAAGGCATTCCACTTTTTTTTGGGTCATATCAATCACTTAGACATTATATACTTGATTAAACATTGAATCATTTTGTGTAACTTTTTGGATTGGATCAAGGTTACCATTACTTTGAATTGGTTAGACTTTATATACTTGATTAAACATTGAATCATTATCTGCAACTTTTTGGACTGGATCAAGGTTATCATTACTTTGAATTATCCTAGGTGAATTCATTGTAAAACATGTGATTTCTATTTTCACTACCTACACACAGTGTCATGGGAACAAGGTACGAAACCTGGAGTAAGTGTCATGTGTCACGTGAAGGCCCTGAAAAGGACATGACAGTGTGCTAGTGCCGCATTATCACAGTGGTAAGATTCCAACAATCCTGTAAATCATGGTAAATTAAAAACTTCTCTACCCAAATCTGCTTCCACCTTCTTCACCATATCCTCAAGCACCTGTAAACACCTTTCAAACCTCTGCAACACTTCTAATTATCAATACACACTCCTTAAGCCCCTTGGCATCTGTTAACAAAACTAGTTCTATTGTTGACATCAATGCCAACACCATGCTACCAACATTATCTAGATTCCTATGACTCTCTCTCTACGAGTCTTTCTCTCCCCATTCTTTACCCTCACTCCTTCTCTTCCTGCCTCTCCTCTTTCATTAGTGCACCCCCCCTCTCTCTCTCTATCTGTCTCCCTTTAAGCTATATTTCTATCTCTCTCCCCACCTCTCTCTCCATATTTGTCTATCTATATCTCCCACACCCTCTCTTCCTCCCTCTTCCTCTCTCACTGTCTCTACCCTCCAACTCCCTCCATATCTACCTCCCTTTATCCTTCCCTCACTCTGTCTCCCACACTCCCTCCCCCTCTCTCATTCTCTCCCCCCAAAGTCATCTCTTTATTTCTTAGTCTTCCTCTCTCTTCCTCTTTCTTTAATTCTCTCACACTTGGTATCACTGACTTCCACACACTCTCTCTCCATCCCTCATTCCTATCTCTATCCATATTTTTCTCTCTCTTTCTCTCAAACATATGTATTATTTTTTGCATGAAAAATAACATACCACTTGGGAAAACTAAAATTTCATAGAGTTAAAGACAATCACTATAAATAAAAATTATATATTTGTAAATTCAACTAATTTTACTGTATTTCATATTTCAACACCATCTTCAAATTCACTACATAAGTACCTCTAATCTTCCCTCCAAGTTAACATATTATTATTTTTCCCACTAATTTTTTAATATAGACAACCATTAACTTGCACCCACCCTTAGTATTAATAGAATTTTAAAAGGGTATATATGTATGCATGTATGTATATATGTATTGGTGTGCTCAGAGGGGCAATCTATATCCCAATATGATGGAGATTTGTAATTCTTTACATTTTAAGCATGGAGTTGAAATGTGTCCCTTTTATAATAAAATTTAAATACTGTATATAAAACTAAAAAAAATGTCTACTACAATAAGAAAAGAAATGAATATAAATGTTTGGTATGAAAGAAATGTGGTAAAAATATTTCATTCCACTCTGAGCCATATATAAAATATTTGGATGTTTATATGAAGTAATATAATTAAATGTAAAATACTTCATATTTTCACTTTTCAATGTGTGTAACATGTATAATTCTTTTAATTTTTAAAAATATATACATCCACCTCTTACATAGAATATTTGAATACTTCTAACTAATTATTTCGACATGAATTTCATATATATGTATAAAGAGAAAAATTAAGATAAAAAATCATTTTAGTGTTAACCATAATAAAATATTTCAATATTCAATTAAAAAAAAAATGTTATTGTTAAAACATTTCAAATATTCTTACTATTCTACATTTTGGTCCAATTTTAGGTATATATTTTAGTTAATTTGTTGAAATTGAAAGCTTAATCTCTATAATCTACACAATCCAACCCACCAAGAAGATTTTCAAGGCCTTTACTCCATTTATGCATTAGAAAATGTAACAATGAAATATATATATATATATATATATATATATATATATAACAATTTTAACCAAGGATCTATCAGGCCCCGAGGCGGGGCCAAATTTATCAAGCAACTAATCTTTTTTCAAGTTTTTCACTTGCACCCTAAAAGATTTGATCTTTTTGTGCTTGCTATATCGAAGATTAAGGTGGACCTATGCTAGTCATATTCACACTTACGAATTCAACATCTCAATTAATGTACATAAATTTTATTAATAACTTTGTTCTATGATTTATTTTGAGGACATAAATGTTTTTAAAATTCGTGAGCTTAATATTCATTATTTTCCATAAAGATATTTATTGGACACACTTAAACTAGATGTAACTGTACATTTTAAAAGAATCAATAAGCTCCTTCATAAATTTTGGTATTTTTACAATGTACAAGCATATGCATATGGCTAAAATCATCTACTGCCACTAACAAGTAATCATGACCTTGTTTGATCATTGAAAAATATTTAATAAATACATATATAATCATTCCCACCATATGTTGAAACTTTTAATGACACACAACTTTTCTATTCCTTGACTTGATAGTGTTTAAAAAAAATACCCAAGTTGTTGTATCTTAGGTCAACACACATAATTTTATAAATATACTATGTAACACCTACTTAAATGAACATGAAAACATGTTTTTATCTTATCACAATACACATGATACAAATGCTTATATAGTTCTACAATGTTTTTAATAATACCAAAATATCTCGAATTGTTGAAGGATGAGCTTACCTTTTCAATTATTCCTTCATATGGAATGCACAACTAAAATAACCTATCTTGAATGTGATAATCATTTTAACTGTGACCAACAATGATTTTCTACATTAATTGTTAATACCACATGAAAAATCAACATTTTTTCACATACCCCTTACTAAAAACTTCCGGAGCGAAACTTTGAAGCAACATTATGACTTTCATAGGCACAATATTTTGCATAGAAAACCTTGACAACATGTCTACAACTTTATTTCTTAGGCCCTTCTTGTGTTCAATAATGAGATGGAATTCTTGTGGGTGTCCCATCCATTTGTAATGCTTGGTTATTTGTAATTTTTTATTGGAAAACACTAAATTCATTGATTATTGGTGTGAGTAATAGTCTCATTTCCCAAGCTATAATGCTTCCATTTCTTCAATTCAATAAAATATCTTTGTGTTCAATAAAATATATTTGTGTTCCTAATTTTATGGGGTAGTTTAACATCATTCTCATGGGATAACCACTTACATTAATCTTAATAGCAAATGGTTATTGCAAATTTCACATGGCCAAAACTATTGTTTCGCTAATTCTTCTCTTGAGTTTATTAATATCTATGTTATTAATTTCCCCAAAGAAAATCCCTTCCTTTGGATATGATGGTATGAATTGGTGTAGGTATTGGTAAAACAAAACAATAATATTTTGCAAATATCATGTTTCCCTTTCTTCTTATTTTTTTGTCTTATACTACTAAAAGTCAACCACTTATTGATGGATTAAATCTTCATTGGATTTATCTTTTATTCTCTTCCATTAATGTTATGATTTCAGCAAACCAATAATTGCTTCCCAAACTAACACTTCATAATATTAACCATCAATACTCCTTTTAAATGTTCCTAATATTTGTTTTGAATGTGACATATACACTTCCAAATAAATATTACAAGATTAAATGTAACTTCCAAAAAAATATTACAAAATTCCATTAACCAAGAATTACTTACAAAACTAACACTTCTTAATATTAACCATCAATATTCTTTTTAAATATACATAATATTTATTTTAAATGGATGATATAAACTTCCAAATAAATATTACAATATTAAATATAAATTCCAAACAAATATTACAAGTATTCAATAAACAGATGCAACAAATCATATATTAAAATTACATAAAAGTTCAATTGCATTACATAACCACAAATGCATAACCAATTTCATACAAACCCTATCACATTTTAAATGGTATTTTCCAAGCATTTAATGTTTCGTTCACACTCGGTAATGAGAGACATTTGTTATCACATTTTAAATGGTATTTTCCAAGTATTTAATGTTTCGTTCACACTCGGTAATGAGAGACATTTGTGATTCAACTTTGTGAAATATCTTGCCTAGTACGGCTGGTTCAACAAGTCCTTATCCTTTACAAAGGATAAAATTCTGGAGGATAATCTTATTAAAATTTTAATAATATATATAAATTACTAAAACAAGTCCTTATTCTTTACAAAGGATTAAATTGTTGGGGACAATCTTATTAAATGCTTAATAATATATATAAACTACTAAAATATTTATCCTTGCGGATAATATTATTAAAAGCTTAATAATATATATAAACTACTAAAACATAAGGTTTTTATAGTGTTTTAACATTGTAAATTTATGTTCTCTAAATCTTAACTAACGTATTTTCCTTACGTACAATGAACAGGTTTATCACTTTCATGTCTTCGTTGAATCATGAAAATATGCAAAATATTACAGAAATGGATCTTCATTTGTTCACCGTTGTGTCATCTTTACATTTTACATGCGTAATGTGCATTTTATTAGTCCTTGATGCAGGTAGGGTTGAGACTATAGTGATCGAAATGAAGTTGTTAATATAGTTTAAGTTCTTTGAACTGGTTATTATTGCGTGCTGCCATTAAATAAGTATAGCTTGTCGCTTCATAGTCTTATTTGGCTTTTTCTCAAGGTGGACCATGACCATATATTATGTGTGATTTTTCAGTCGTGACTTGTATATATGTGTGATTTTTCAGTTGTATATGTACAATATATGTTCACGAGTGTAGACTAATGCTAACATTAATTTACAGTGATAAATACTATGTTATTTGGCATCGCTTATTTGTCGAAATATTGAAAAATTCTAAAATAATAATGGAGAGAATAAACTCCCCTCTTTAACACAGAGAAATTAATAAAATTTCACTCACAGGAAACAAAGTTTCAACTCAGAAAACAAACTTTTATTCCATAAAAAAATTGTTACAAATTATTCCTCTAGTAGAGGGATTAAAAACGTGACTGCTGCTACAACACAGTGCACAGAGAACACCTTACTGTCTCTCAAAATAAAACACTCTGTCTCTCTCTGAGAAAAAATACGATGCTGTGTATTTTCAATTCCGCACTGTTGTGCTTAAAAACGACTATGTTCTATGTTAAAACAAAACAATGTATTTAAACAGGCTCTCAGGCCTTTCTTTTATATGTGGCGCACACATATTAAAACATAAAAAAAAACATATAAACTTATCGGGTCCGTGTGTTAAAACATAAAACAAACGACCATTTAAAATTGCGATTGCGCGATCTTGCGATGTGCGATGGGATCGCATCGCAAATATGCAATGGAATTCTGGTTTGAGCAGAGGGCGATTATGTGACTTGCGATTTTTTGATTGTGCGATGGCGCGAAAATCGCATCACAGCTTTCAATCAGCGATAACAAATGGATTTGCGATGTGCGATTGTGTCGATGGCGCGACAATCGCATCGCAATCATTACAATGTACCTTGGTTTGTGCAGAGGGCGATATAATCACTTGTGATTGCGATTTGCGATCGCATCGCAATGTTTCAATATTGCAAATACATTGCGGTGGTTTCAATTGGAATTGCTGATTGCGATGATCGCATCGGTCCATCGCCACATCAACAAGACACTTGCAAGTAAAGTCTTGCGATTACCGCCTCAAACATTAACTCTACCGATTTTATTGGTAAGGCATTAGAACCTGTTCCAATCTATATTAAATTAAATCTATTCTTCTGTGCTATGAAGCCACGAAAGTCTTTATTCTTCTGCCCCGTTCTGCAACTGTGCGGCTTTCCAATCCTTTTGAAATTTCTTTAATTCAAAGGGCAACCGCCTTTGCTAAGGCTTCAATGTGTCGCTATTCTTTCACTTCTGCATTTACTGCTGATTGACTTCAGCAGTTAGAATTAATTTCCAACACTCCCTCTTAATTTCAACTGCTGGGTTTTTCTGCATACCGAGGCATTTCCTGAAATGTTCAAAGCTTTTTTGCGCAAGTGGTTTTGTCAAAATATCTGCAAATTGATCCTCTATTCTACAATGTTGCAAAACGATTTCTCCATTGTTAACCAATTCACGTATGAAGTGAAACTTGGTGTCAATGTGCTTTGTCCTTTTATGAAAAACTGAATTTTTAGACAATGCAATAGCTGAGCTATTGTCACAAAAGATCACTGTCCCTTTTACCTATTCTTGGCATAAACTTCTCAACATTTTTCTCATCCAAACTACTTGACACGTTGCTGCTGTAGCTGCCACATATTCTGCTTCTGTTGTAGACAACGCTACAATGGGCTGTATCTTAGAAGACCATGAAATGGCTCTTAAACCCATGTGAAAAACATAACCGAAAGTACTCTTCTGATCATCAACACTTCCAGCCCAATCACTGTCAGTGTATCCAACTAAATCTGAACATTCTGAAGCAGTATAAAGAATACCAAAGCTTTTAGTACCTTTAACATACCTCAGAATTCTTTTCGCTGCCTACCAATGTGAATCCTTTGGCTTTTCCATAAATCTGGAAATCAAACTAACAACATGCATTATGTCCAGCCTAGTTGCAATCAAATACATAAGGCTGCCAACTATGCTTTTGTATAAACTAGGATCAAAATCCTTGCTGTTGTCCTCTTTGCTGAGTTTTAATCCCATCACTGTGGGAGTGATAGCTGATTTGCTTTCTTGCATGTTAAATCTTTCAAGCACCTCATTAACACACTTTTCCCGTGAGATAAAAATCCCATTTTTATCTTGTTCTACTTCTATTCCCAAGAATTATCTCAATAAACCCATGTCAGTCATTTCAAATTCTTCTTTCATGACTATTTTAAAATTTTCAATAAGGTAATCATCATTACCTGTAAAAATAACATCATCAACATACAAAACTACAATCAATATTTTACCATCTTTTTCTTTGATGTAGAGGGTGGGTTCTCCCTCACACTTTTCAAAGACATTTTCCAGTAGATAGGAATATATCCTACTGTACCATGCTCTTGGCGCTTGCTTCAACCCATAAAGAGCTTTCTTCAACTTGCACACTTTGTGCTCTTGGCCTTTCCTTTCATAGCTAAGAGGTTGTTCAATGTAAACCTCTTCCATTAACACTCCATTTAAGAATGATGACTTCACGTCCATTTGGTAAACTTTCCACTCGTTTTGTGCTGCTATGGATAGCACTGCTCTCACGGTTTCCATTCTAGCAACTGGTGCGAAAGTTTCCTCATAATCTATCCCATTCTTCTGTTTATAACCTTTGACAACAAGTCTTTCCTTGTGTCTTTCTATTTTGCCTTCAACATTACTCTTGGTCTTGTAGACCCATTTAACTCCAATGGTATCTTTACCTTTTAGGAGTTCAACCAAATCCCAAGTCTTGTTTCTTTCTATGGCATTTATCTCCTCATCCATAGCTTCTATCCATTTCTTATCTTTGATAGCTTCTTTGAAATGAACAGGATCATCAACATGACAATATAAAGCAAATAAAGAATTGATACCTTCATTTGCTATATCTTTTTCATAAATATCTTTTAAACTTCTGAATTTCTTAGCTTTTTCATTAGATGTACAAACGCTTGAAGAAGCACTTGAATTTCCTCCTTGTGGTGTGCTTGGAGAAGCACTGTCATTTCTCCTCAAGGGTGTGCTCTGCTGCTCTTTTTTTGGTGTTTTTGTTTGGGGATTATTTCAACCAACTCATCATTATTTTCATCATGAGATAAACAGTGTTTAACATTCATTGTTTTCTCTATGCTTCCATCCCAAGCTTCCTCTTCAATGAACTGAACATCTCTGCTCACAATAAACTTCTTGGTGGATGGGTTATATAACCTGTGCCTTGGATTCCTCTTGTATCGGTAAAATACGGCTACTCCCCCCTTGTTGTCCAACTTCTTTCTTAGCTGATCCGGAATGTGTGCATAAGCCACACATCCAAAAACCTTCATATGTGTGACACTTTGCTTTGTGCCACTCCATGCCTCTTCCGGCACTTTGTTCATAACTACTTTTGTAGGGCATCTATTCAAGATGTATGCTGCACAATGTACAGCTTTAGCCCAATAATCATTAGGCAAATTCTTTACCTTTAACATACTCCTCGCCATGTCCATTATGGTTCTATTCTTCCTTTCGACTACTCCATTTTGCTGCGGAGTATATCTAGTTGTAAATTGCTTATGAATACCATTTTCTCTACAAAAACGTAGAAAATATTTAGAGATATACTCACCTCCTCTATCAGTCCTTAAGACTTTGATATGCAGCCCACTCTGGTTCTCAACAAGTGCTTTGAAATTGCAAAATTTTTCAAACACTTCACTTTTCTTTTTCAAAAAGTAAACCCATGTTTTTCTTGTAAAATCATCTATGAATGTTAACACATAGTGGCTGCTTGCAAGTGATGGAGTTTGCATCGGTCCACATAAATATGAGTGGACAATTTCTAAGGGTGCCTTTGCCCTTATGCTTTTCCTGGAAGGAAAACTTTCTCTGTGTTGTTTCCCCAAGATACAACCTTCACAAAGGCTGTCTGGTTTCTCTATCAATGTTAAACCACTTACCATTTCTTTTCTGTTCAACAAATTAAGACCTCCAAAGTTGATATATCCAAATCTCAAGTGCCATAACCGATTATCATCTTTTGGTTCGCTTTGGAAAGTCTCTTGTGCAACTGTTGCTTTCTCTTCACCATTTTTCAAATCTTCTCTCATTCTGAGAGGGAACATCCTGTTCCTTGTCATCTTCACTTCAGCAATACATTGTTTGCTAGGTGGTTTATCCATGATGGTACAAACATCATCCTCAAAGAAAACATTATACCCCTTATGGACAAGTTGTCCAACACTTAAGAGGTTACACCTCATTCCTGGAACATAATACACATCTGCTATGGTTTTCTTTGCTCCTTTCCTTGTTAAAACATTTACAGTTCGTTTTCCCAGAACAGAAACTTTGCTATTAGTTCCAAGTGTGACTTGTGACATCACACTCTCATCTAACATAGAAAACATTGCTATATTTCTTGTCATATGGTTACTACAACTGGAGTCTAGAAACCATAAATCCTCATTCTTTTCTTCATCCATATTACAAGCTAAAAACAAATTATTTTGGTGATATTTTCCTTCGTGAAATTTACTAGTTCACTTATAACCCATTACCTTGATTCTACATTACTTACAGCATTTTGGACATCTTTTTAATAATGCTTGTTGGACATTGGATTTATCATAACTTTGTCCTTGATCATTCTGCTGTCCACTTTGCTGGCTGCTACCTTGGCCATGGTTGTGATCTTGACTATTGCACCTTCCATGTGAATGTGAAGGGCTGTCCTTTCCACCTCTGTTTTGGCTTCTGCCTCTTCCTCTTCCTTTACCTTTCCCTCTTCCTCTTCCGAAAGACATCTGGGTCTTAAAGGCATTATCAAGAGATGAGTTTTTAGTCCTAACCAATCTCTGTTCATGGGTCATCAGTGATGCATGTAGTTCATCCACTAAAAACTTTGTGAGATCTTTAGTCTCTTCTATGGTGGTGACAATCACATCAAATATTGAGGGTAGACTCCTCAAGAGTTTTTCCACAATCCTCTTATCTTCAAGAGTCTCTCCATGAGATCTTATTTGTGTGACCATTCCAATCACATGAGTGAATAATGAGTCAATGGTATCTAACTCTTTCATACAGAGAGTCTCAAAGTCTCTCCTCAGCAACTAAAGTTTTGTTGTCTTCACTTTTTCCATGCCTTGATAGGCTGTCTTGAGAGTTTCCCATGCTTCTCTAGATCTCTTAGCTACTGCTATCCTTGGAAACACACTCTCATGCACTGCTTGATACAAAAAGAAGAGAACTTTGGAGTCTTTCTTCTTATTGCTCTTCAGCATCTCTCTTTCTACCTGAGTTAACATATTAAACTCATGTTCATCTGCTGGCTCTTCAAAGCCTTCCTCAACAAATTCCCATATGTCTTGGGAGACAAATAATGCTCTCATAGTTATTGACCAGTAGTCATAATTTTTCCCATTAAACTGTGGGAGATAGATATTTCCTATACCCATACCAGTGCTGGCTCCAACCATTCTGCACTGTTAACTATGATTCAAAAACACTTGACTGTGTATTTAAAATAACTTGATTGTTCTGCAACAGTAACACAAAAACTGTATAGAGAAATACCTTTGGATTATTTTTGGCCGAGTCTTCACACTGCTGGAGAAGCTGCTGCAACAAAGAACTCCTTCCTTCAGCTTCTTTGACCTTCAAAGAGCCTGGACTAGCTCTGATACCATGTTCTAATATTGAAAAATTCCAGAATAATAATGGAGAGAATAAACTCCCCTCTTTAACATAGAGAAATTAATAAAATTTCACTCACAGGAAACAGAGTTTCAAATCAGAAAACAAACTTTTATTCCATAAAAAATTGTTACAAATTCTTCCTCTAGCAGAGGGATTAAAAACATGACTGCTGCTACAACACAGTGCACAAAGAACGCCTTACTGTCTCTCAAAATAAAACACTCTGTCTCTCTCTGAGAAAAAATATGTTGTTGTGTATTTTCAATTCCGCACTACTGTGCTTAAAAATGACTATGTTCTTTGTTAAAACAAAACAATGTATTTAAACAGGCTCTCGGGCCTTTCTTTTATATGTGGCGCACACATATTAAAACATAAAAACAAAACATATAAACTTATCGGGTCCGTGTGTTAAAACATAAAACAAACGACCATTTAAAATTGCGATGTGCGATGGGATCACGTCGCAAATATGCAATGGAACTCTAGTTTGAGTGGAGGGCGATTATGTGACTCGCGATTGCGCGATTGCGCGATGGCACGACAATCGCATCGCGGCTTTCAGTCGGCGATAACAAATGGATTTGTGATGTGTGATTGTGTCGATGGCGCGACAATCGCATCGCAATCATTACAATGTACCTTGGTTTGTGCAGAGGGCGATATAATCACTTGCAATTGCGATTTGTGATCACATCACAATGTTTCAATATTGCGAATACATTGCAGTGGTTTCAATTGGAACTGCCGATTGCGATGATTGCATCGGTCCATCGCCACATCAACAAGACACTTGCAAGTAAAGTCTTGCGATTACCGCCTCAAACATTAAATCCACCGATTATATTGGTAAGGCATTAAAGCCTGTTCCAATCTGTATTAAATTAAAGTTGTTCTTCCGTGCTATGAAGCCATGAAAGTCTTGATTCCTCTGCCCTGTTCTGCAACTGTGTGACTTTCCAATCCTTTTGAAATTTCTTTAATTTAAACGGCAACCGCCTTTGATAAGGCTTCAATGTGCCACTGTTCTTTCACTTCTGCATTTACTGTTGATTGACTTCAGCAGTTGGAATTAATTTCCAACATTATTTACCTCTTACACAAGTTTTTTTTGTTTTGGTTTGCTTCGATTGGAAATATATATCTTCACCACTTACACCACTTACACCACCACATGGCTTTCTCCATGTGCTTTGAAGCCCTTGACACCTGTCACTACCTCTTCCTCTCTGTCACTACCATTGCATTACAATTTCATTACAATACATGTGATTCACCTAATGCAAAATGAACAATGCCCGAGGCCTCTCTATGTTCACTAAGTCGTAAGCATGCACAGTTCCCTAATAGCGGGTCAGAGAATCAAAGGGCATGGCTGCATGGATGGGCATCTTTGTCGCTCCTAGAGACATCCACTTAACATAGGCCATTGCAGGCACTGTAACAAAAGAAATCCACATGTTTTTTTCTAGAGGTAAGGGCGTTGCTTCCCTATAGTCAAAATCCCCTACATAGTAACATCACAACCTTCGTATGTTCTTCCTACCAATGTATGTGCATGTGCAATAGTAACATATCCATTAGTCGCAACCAATTTGTGTTCCAAAGTGAAATACCTTCCAATCAATTTATGTGCACGTGTAGAAGTACACTTAGTTTTAATAATTTTATGAGAAAGTTGCTCAAAATTTGTTGACTGTCGCAACCATTCTTTCCCTGGGTGAACCAACTGCTGTCAAATTAGCCTTCATCTCTTGACCTCTTCTTTGCTAGCTGAGATTTGAGGCATGTCTTGTATTAGAGATGTTATCACCCACTTGCTCCTACTGTCTACAGTTTCAAAACCCCTCTGAAATGTTCTCAGCAACCCCATCTTCACCCTTTTTTGGATGTGTTTTACCCAAATGTGAGCTTGGTACATACTTAATTTTTCCATTACCTTAATTATTCACAAAAAATATTCTAGTTAATGCAACATAATCGACTGCAAATTCATACAGTGAAATTTGAAATACAAATCGAACCCAGGGGAGCCTAACTCTCTTTCTTTCTCAAAATATCTCACCAAATATAGGTCCTTGATGAAGTAGCTATCTGAAAAATAATGAAAACATACAAGTTACTGAACCTTCCTACAACTATAGACTCTAAAACAGAGGAATCAATAGTCCCTCCCTTATGCAGTGAATAAGAAAATGAATGGCAGTAGGACCTCCCTCGTTGGGTTATAAATATGGTCGGATAATAAGTGGAGAGGACAAACGACAGGCAATGAGTGAATGTATTAGCTGGAAGATGCCAAGCTAGAAGCGATAGAAAGAGTCATTGTTATCGAACAGGAGTGAAGACATCAATCCTTGCACGAAGTGAAATGCAGTGATAAGTATTAAGAAAGATGCATGTCAGCAAACGAATAATCGAAGTTGCATGTCAACAAATTATTAGGAGGTGGGCTAATTTTCCATGTCTTTTTCAAAAAATGATATTTGCCAATTTTCATTTTTTTCTAAAATGATTCGCTAAATTTTATAGTGCACTATTATTTTACTTTAAAAATGGTCAAAATATTTTATTAACTAATATAAAACTAGCAGTTGCCCCTAAATGTGCAAAGATACACCGAAGGTAGTTCATCTCGTCAATATCTGGGAAGTTTTGTCTTTCATTGTTGTGCTTGAAGCAGCAATTTTTTCTTGTGGTTATGCATACAACATCTTGAATGAATTATCACCAAAATATGTCAATTGGACGCGTCCCAAATTTAAGGATTGGGAGTGCAGCACCCCAAATATCTGCTAATGCAAATTTTAACCACAACCATGTGGGACCTGCACATAATCTCACTAATGCAATATCAAAAGGCTAAAAGCCATGTGCTAATCATGTAAATATTGGATATTGGCTAGAACAACATGTGATTGTGAGGACATGAATATGTCTATTTACTCTGACTTGGAGGAACATGCAATAGGACAATGCCCTACAAAGAGATGAGGTAAAGCTCAACCATGACAATAAAGAGATGCACAAGATAGTTGTGGATGAATTCAAATACGGAACAAAGGAAGAGGTTTCCAATGAGCCAATCCAAAAATTGTTTTATACATATTGCAATCTACTTAAGCTAGATGGGACACATATCAAAGAGCAGAAGTAATCAATATGTTCCAATTAACTACCTGGATTGGTGATTGCCTTGTCTAATCCATGCATAGAATGAAATTTTATAGCAAATATGATATTCAAGATCAAAGTTATGAATTTTACATATTTCTTCTAACTTATATTAACTATAAATAATTTAGTTAGTTAAAATTTATATAGTAATATATTTAATTTTAATTTTTTTTAAATTCTACACAAATTCCATAAAAAATTAAAAGAAAATAAAATTTCATCTTAATTAATGTAAATGTATATTAAAACAATACTATATAAATTTTCTACATCAACTTTAAACTAAATTAAACCATAAAAATTCCAAAATTTTCCAATATGCTAGAGAAAAAGGACTTGGAAAGTGCGTTTCCCTTTAACCAGTGATGGATCGCTGAAGATGGAGATGTGAAAGAAAATAAGCAGATGACCAAACCAGACACGCAGATTTTGAACTCGGACCCTCAAAAAGATGAAGACAAGGCAGTGCGCGTGTCTTCCTGTACTGTGTGTTCAAATTTCAAACATTTTAAAGATCAATGTAATGCATCCACTTCAAACAATAATTAACATCCAAAGCAACTAGCGCATGCATAACAATCTCATCTCAGACCTGCAAAATAATGAAAAGATGTAGCGGGTAAGAGATGGCTTGTATATCAAGATATGGTGAGAAAAAGAAGAATATGCCTGCTGATGGAAAATTTTAAGAAAAAGAAAAAGCCTTCCTTGGTAAAGAAGAAAAAGAAAATGATCAAAGATGCAGGGGAGTAAAGTATGAACATCGAACCTAAAGATACAGGAGAGATGAGAGTAAAGTATGAACATCGAACCTTCTCATCTAGGGCCCCGATCTGCGAGAATAATAATAAAAGGACATGAGCGATGTGTTCATCTTGAACGAGTGGTCGATGGTCGAAAATGAAGATGAACTCCAATTTGTCTCCTCAAGAATTTCACACTTCGGAAAAAAACCGTTCAATAACGGCTAACTTCACAAAATTTTCAGAAAAATACTACTTTCCAAACACAAAGATTGAAACTTTCCTCAAACACAAAACCTTCCCAAGCATAACGGTTCAAACTACGAGAAAAGTCAGCGTTTGTGCTGGGAACAAACTTCAAAAAGCACCTAAAATCCAGTTAAATGAAGAGATTCAAAAGTTCTAGAAAAAAAAGCTACACAGATCTAACGGAGATGGACAATGTGATAGTTGTTTACTTGAACCAACGGCAGAAAATAAAAAGGTCGACTATGATGAGTAGTGTGATGATTCAAAAGTAAACACATTCAATATAATCATTAAAAATATAAATATTTTTACAAAAATATCACCAAAAAAAAAAAAAAAAAAAATTATAATAGACATACAATGTGTATATATATATATATTTTGTAAATATGGTAGAACCTGACTATTTTCTATTTATATATGCAACACAAGTTAAGCAATATAATAGACATACAATGTGCATATTAGACATTAGTAAAATTCTCTAAAATATCGAAACTTTAAAATGAACTTTCATCCTTAAATGATGATTGAACGATAGTGAGTTATTACTGTCTATTGTTAAAAGTTAAGTTGTACGTGACATAACACTCTCCCTCCCACTCATCACGACGGAATAAGTCATTCTCTTATGCATAATTCTGAAGAAGCACCCCAACTCGCAGCGTAGATTTTGGCGGTAAATCTACAATGATAGCTTCCACTCTAGCATCGTTAATAGATAAACAAATGTACGTGTCCCCCTCCAACATAGAATTATTCATGCATTTTTGCAGAGGCAAAGGTATAGTTTCCCGGGGAAAGCAACAACTGATGGAAGATGTAGAGTTTCTTGGGAAAGTGGACAAGTGGGTTGAAATATATATTTTTTTAAATATTTTTTTATTATAATTTAATTATAATTCTCATTTCTAATATAAATATTTTATTGATTAAAAAATAAATTTATGTTTTTTTAATTATTAATTAAATATGACCCTTTGATCTGTATTTTTAAAAATATGAACATCGATAAATTCATATAGCAACAATGGTCTATCTCAGCAAATAGTTTATGTAAAAGTTCTTTAATCCCTTGGAAAAAATACCACCTAGAAATCATGCAAAATACATGAATTCAATATAAAAAAGTTCAGCTTGCTTGAGTCTACCTTACCAAATGATTAAGTGATTATGCTCCAATAATGGTACACCAATGGATAGTGACATACATTTGGGCGAATTTGAGTGCACAATTGGAACAATTCGAGCACATACTATCTTGGTTTCGATAGCTTAAAACAAAAATAAATAAATAAATGTCTTTTATACTCATAATAGGTCATTATTCAATCACGAAGAAGTCCAATTAGTTCCTCATTCAGGGAAGTGATTATGATATGCTCCATTCGAATTTCTCTGCAAATATTTCGATTTGATTAACAAAGTTGCAAAATCACAAAACCATTGATGTGCTAGAAAGGTGACTGTGTCGTATTGTGATGTTATCCTCTGTGGGCCTCCTATGTAGAAATTAAAATTTGAGATCGTTGTAGTCATTTGTGTTCTTTATGGTTGTTGTTTGCTATTCTTGAAGGGATATACTGTGAATTAGAACATGACTTACCATGTAATTTGGTGACCATACATATATTCTCTAATTTGAATAATGCATGCTAACATAGATTCACATATCATGGTTAAACATAGGTTTTTTTTCGCGGTGAGGTGAGAGGTGATTCCTATGTCGAATTGAAGAAGGCCATAAAGAGCTCTGACACTCTTGTATGTTAGCACGTTGCACATTCTGGCGACACTCATGATGTTTTGGTGATTAAAGTTAAGCACAACATTGTTATTTGCGGTTTCAACCCCAAAAAACCTATACCAAGGGAAACCAACCTGTGTGGATATTAATGTATGGGTGTAATTATTTTCCAGTCTTTCAAGCTATAATGACCATCATGTACATGCATCTAGAACACATGATAGTGTTTCATATCGATATCATGGAATTTTTAAAACTATGACAAAGGAACTCTTTGAACTATTGAGGAAAAATAAAGAATTGTGAAAAGCAATATAAGGTTCTACTCCAAAGTAGTTTGGGGGTTCTAAATTTTGCCTCTTTATTTAAAGAATTGGACTCAAATTTGTTGTATTGGAAATCTAAAACTATGACAAAGGAACTCTTTGAACTATTGAGGAAAAATAAAGAATTGTGAAAAGCAATATAAGGTTCTACTCCAAAGTAGTTTGGCAGTTCTAAATTTTGCCTCTTTATTTAAAGAATTGGACTCAAATTTGTTGTATTGGAAATCTAGGAGATGCCATAGTTGATGTAGTTCACAATGTGGAAGTAACTCACTATTTGCAGATGCAGGTAACCACAACTAAGAAATTTGTGCATGTTTGGATGGATATCTATCAAATGAAATATCGTTTCTAATTGTTGACAAAGATTCCTACTATAATGGAAAAACTTGGATTTGTTAGGAAATCATATTGAGCCCAAGGAAAATCCATACTTGAGCAACTAATATGATATCTTGTTTAGTTATTACTAATCTTCTTGTTCTTACTAGTAGTGGGGTTTTAGTATCACACAATGCTTATGATATTGGTATAAGTAGTGATTACTTGTTTACCTATGGTTTAAGTCGTGATTACTTGTTTACTTGTGGTTTATGGTGAATGATGACATAGCTTAATATCTCTTTGTTCCAATACGAGTAATAGGGCCCAATCAAAGTAATTATGCAAAGCTTAGATAATAGTAACATCAATCCTATTGCATCATTTAATCACATTGAATGTAATACCTTATGGATAGCTTAATTAGAGAGGTTGATTAAGCATATTCCATAATGGCTAACCACTAGTAATAAGCTATGTAGTTATCATTGGTACCACACTAGTTCCATAAGCTTGTACGTACTCTGATAAGGTTAATTATATATAATATTTTTACTGACTTACATGTATCCTCATTATGACGATTTCCCTAATCATTGGAATTGTAAGACTCTAAGCTTGGTGATATCAATTAGAATAATGACAGTTATATTGGCTACTTACCCTTTATATTGGTCTAATTATAACAATCAATAAGAGTAATGCTATGTTCAATCTCTATTATGTTATCCTAATTACTAAAACTTTTATTATATTTATATAGTCACTAAACTTAAGATTAAATTAACATAGAGATATTTCTTACATCAACTAAAAATAATGAATAATCATATTAAAACATGACTACTCATATACACTCTATGGAATACTGTCATATGTAACCATTGATTGCAACATTGATTGTACCTTATTTTCGCAGCAGTTATTATACCACAAATTACAAGCCTAGAGCAAAATATCAAAGTTTGTCACATGCATCCTATATTTGCATCATACTGAAAACTATGACACTCACAAATACATGTTTCAATGTTGTGTTGTGTGTCCATCACATACATAGTCCTTTGTGTCATATTCGGATCTCGTGCATCGTGACAGGTTGTGTTTCTCGTCCATCGTGTGAGGTTGCGAAACACAATGTGTGATACGGAGATGCGTCATTGTTAGGTCATAAGACATAGGTTGCGTCACATCTTACGTTGCAAGCAACTTAGAAACTTATCAACGTTTCTTTAAGCAATATTCTAACTATCGCACGTGTGTTTTTAGTGGTTTGAAATCTTTGAATCCATTAAGCAATATTCTAACCGTTAGATGTTACAAATCTAGAATCCATGTATATATATATATATATATATATATGAGAGAGAAAAACCGTTTTAAACCAGTAAAATTCACGATCAAACCAAACAATTGTATCACAGAATTAATAAAAGAAAAACAAAAAAAACGTCTAATGATTAACCTACACATTATTTAATTCAATTTTAACTAAGACGACCGGCATCTCAGAACTGCAGCGTGGACATAGCGTTGTCCAGTTCCGAGCCAGAATGGAATTCCGCAATAATCGATGACGTAGGTGATTACATCACCATTTTGTTTCTACTTTGTTGATAAGTAAACACTGCGACGACGCGTGTAATAATAGTTGGCGTTGGCTAGCCATCCCGAGAAGAGGAAAGACGTGAGGCACCCTCAAAGGCCACGCATTCTAGAATCTAAACGATATATGACAGAAGGGACTAGATGACAAAAGATGAACATAATATTCAAACACTTTATACAGCTGGGCTGATTAAATTTAGATTTGTTTACAAAGCTCCGTGTGTGCGCCGCCGCGGGTTAACGGGATAAATATGATATATCTACGTGCACGTGTGCCTTGCTGGTTCTTATCGTGTCGCCGTGCAGGGAAGGCGGCCTTCATGTCTATAAATTCATTGAGGCATAGGCTTCAGAAATACACATCCATTTAGAAAACAAAGAAGGTTTGGGATTATTGCAGAGAGAAAGCAGTTTTTCCTATTAAGCTGCTCAAATTTGTGATCGAATCGTCAACATTATCAGTTATATTTAATATCTTGTTTATCACTGGTGTGTTGTGACTTATTATATTATAATAATAGTAGGTTGATCGAGAAATCAGATTAGAATTAAAGTTTGCAATGGAGGGGTACACAGGCATCATTCCTTTTCTCTACTCTCTCCTTGTTACGCATAAACATCGGCACCGCTGCTACACCCATTTGGTTACAGACGGTGATGAGAGTTGCCATGGCTCTTATCATCATCATCACCGTTTGAAGTTAGATCGGCTAGCCTGCGGTCTGTCTCAAAAGTTTATAATGTGAAAATCTGGTGGTTATGGATTTTCGAGATGTTTGAGTTGTACATATTTATCCTCGTCGATTGATGTATTGTGTAAGAACTCGTTCATTCACTTCATCCAACTTTGTATTCATGTAGGACCATCACTGTGTATGAATTCGTTCATTCAGTTCATACAACTTTGTATCTTTCATGATTGAATTTGAATGGATGTATTTTGCATTATAATTATCAAGTTCAAATTTTAAAGAAAAAATTTCAATTTCCAAAATTATTCATCATAAAAAATTGAATACATATACTTTATTTTAATTCATTTTAAATTTTGAATATTTTTTCATAACTTTATAATATAACAATTTTAGAAATATTGGAATACATATATTTTATTCTATTTCATTTAAAATTTTGAATATTTTGTAATAACTCTTTAATATAGCAATTTTAGAAATGTAATTCATTTAAAAAACCACACCTACTCTTTTTAAAAAAAAACTTAAAACTTACGTCTAGAATCTAAAGAATCTAACATCTATCTATTATCTAATAATTAAAAAGATATTTAAAAACTCACTATTCAAAACTTATTTATATAACATTGGTTAAAAATAAAAATGTATTTAAAAAATTAGTAAGCATCTATTTTCACCTATTCTTTATTTTTCTCGCTTTCTTGACTTTTCTACCTTCCAAAAGTGAGTTTGAAAAATATAAAATTTTCAATCTCACGATTGTTTCTATTTTCCCTCCTCTTCTATATTACTTTTTTAAATACACACCCTTATCATTATTTATATTTATAAAGACTTTAGAATCATATACTCACAAATCCTTAGGGAAGTGATCCAAGCATATCTATCAGTTTCATTTCAGATTAGAAAATCAAAGCGAACAACCATCAACAATCGCCACATTAGGTTGGCGAGAGAATTCTCTTTAATCCTAATTTCTGCCTCGGGTGGCACACTCCAGTAGCACAAGATCTAGACTCGGGCAGGCTTTGGGGGTTCATGCAACCCTCAGTTATGCGGTAGGCAGTTTTCTGAGTTAGACCAACAGAAGACCGATTCACTTTAAGACCAGTTTACCTTCTGACCACGGTGTTGGTTTGAGAAGGGGCTCAGATGAACAAAACTGTGAATGAACAATCGAATTACATTCCAACCACGGTACTGTTGTTTTGAGGAGGGGATCAAATGAACAAAACATTGAACAAACGAATCAAATTTCATCAAATTATTCGTGGTTCGAATCAAATTGCGAATTTCTTAATTTTTTGCCCCGATACAGGCGAATTTGGTAACTATGGTTTGCATGGAGATGGCATTGTTATGCTTTTATTTGATATTATCATTATTATGCATGTGGCCAGCGGGTATTACATTACATTTTGCTCCACCATTTATTATTTTGGTCAAAGATGTCAAATAATTTTCAATTTCCCAAAGTAAAATTTTACAATTTTTTATTTTTCCCAAAGTAAAATTTTACAATTTACAATTTTTTATTTTTTTTATTAATATTTATGTGTAATGTTATTGGCTATAATTTTGAACATTTTATTGCTACATGCTTTATAACTCAGGGTTGGACAATGATCAAGCAACTGCACATATATACAAATAGATATTTTGTATAGTGCAGGTGGTGTTAGAAAATCTTGTCTAACAATAAGTAAAGAGGAGAAGCGACGACCCATTTTACGTCCATAGCTACGTCGTCTTCTTAAATGTTGCGTTGTTAGTTTCTTCTTTTTGTCGTTGTGAATAAGAAACTTCTTACAGAGAAGACACACATTGGCATCATTATTATTACATTTTCAGAAGCCACGACACGTAAACTAGATAGATTGTACGTCAAGAATAAAAAGAATTCTTCTGACAAGACTCCATTTAAAGGATAATCTTCAATTTGTTTGGTTATTTTTGGGCATCTTCTACTTTTCCATGGAGCCTTTTGAGCCATTTTGAGCCATTGGGTCCAAATGACTATATAAAATTTGATTTTAGATTCTGGAACTAGCTCCACAACAAGCATTTTGGATTGTCGACGTTTTTAGTCTATGAAAAGACCTATCGCCAGGAGAAAAAATAAAATTAATGAGATAAATAAAGAAAAATGATAACAAAATAAGCTACAATTAATTATAATTATTAAAATTTTTAATAATTATATCATTGCATTTAAATTTCGAAACTTTTTAAACAAATAAAGTGTATTCTAAAGCTTTTTAAATGAGTTGAAATATAATTAATATATTAAAATTAAATCTATTAATATATTTAAATAACAAATTTTATATTAAGTTATTTAAACTTATGAGTAAATATTGAGTTAATACTATTTGAAAGTTTTTATATAAATAAATTATAATGTAATTAAAATTTTTAATTATATAAAAATATTAATTGCATATTAACTTGTTAATTATATAAAAATATTATTGAAATTAATAAATTTTATTAGGTTAGTTATAATTAAATGTTTAATTAGCAATTTTATTTTAAACATATTAATATATCTAAAAATAAAATTTAAAATATATTAACAAATTTAAGTCAAAAATAATAATTATTAGATTATGTTATTAATATTATTCATGGAAAATGATGTCTTTTGTTAACTTCAATTCCATTATCTCTGTTGAAATTGTTAAGATGCTTCATCATATCCAGCTCTTCACTCATTTTTTTCTTGTAACAATGGTTTTTTTTGGAGATTATTTTAGTATTTTCTAGACATACATGGTGGTTAGTCTTAGAATAATGCTCAATGAGTGCAAAAAATCTTATCCTCCTATTCTTGATATCAACCTCATGTTCTTTGAGTTATATTTTAAAGGATTTTATTGTTTCAACAATGTAAGTCTTAGAATAATGCTCAATGAGTGCAAAAAATCTTATCCTTCTATTCTTGATATCAACCTCATGTTCTTTGAGTTAGATTTTAAAGGATTTTATTTTTTCAACAATGTAACATTTACCACAGGAGAATTTGACTTTGTACACACCTTTTTCTTCAATTGATCTAGATAATCTTTTATAGATTTCATCTTATGTTTAATTGTATTTAATCAGAGGTGGTGATTCCATTTTTTCATAGAAATCTGACCAACTTATCAGTGACACCTTGGATATAAGGGAGATAGGCTTTACTATTAAGAGTGAGAGAGTCAAAAGAGGGAAGCTTTGAAGTGATTCTATACTTATATTTTATGATGCCGTTGTTGATATCTTTGAGCTTGTAAGTTATGTTTAGGAAAAACAATTTTAAGCATTTTATTTTTTCATCCATATGCTCCTTATCTAAAATCATAAATTCTCTCGTGAAGAGAGCGTTGAGAACCCCAAGCTCCTTATCTAAAATCATAAATTCTCTCATGAAGAGAGCGTTGAGAACCCCAAGCTTCTGGGTCGGGTGGTGATGAAAATCAGCTTAGAGGTAGCTAAGTGAGTGATATTTTTCCCTGAATACTTTATGACCCAACGTTCCATATCTTTTTCTAAGAAGAACAAAATGCAATTATTTTCACCTGCCTCCATTGTGAATTTAATGCCATTTAAAATTATTGTTAAATTTCAATTATAAATAAATATATTTTTTCTCTTTAACATTAAGTGTGTCCACTTACAAATCCTTCATCGTTACTTCTATTATGAGTCAACGATACTTGGTGCCTACTTTGAATTTTTTTTTTTAAAACACTTCTTTCTTTCTATTTAGTTCTAAACAATTATTTCATTGATGCAGTTTCCTAAAAAAAAAAAATTCAACACTTGTGATCTCCAAAATCTAATTATATTTGTTTTATATTTATTTTTAAATGAAAATTTGTTACTAACAATATTATCTAATTATTGATTAAGAAATAGTTCTAAAATTTAATTATATTTATTTTTAAATAAAAAATAATTTTTAACATAATTTTCTAATTATTATTTTATTAATAAAATTATATAAATTATCTCACAAATTAATTTAATAATAATTTTTTTTTTGAAATAACAAATTTATTATGTATTTCAAATTTATTTGCTCATAAAAATATTTTTATTGGAGATTTTTAAAACTGTATTTATATGTTATAGATTTATTATGTTTCATCTCTATTATCATATATTTATATATTATAGCTTTATTATGTTTTATCTCTATTATCATGTTAATGAGTCAATAGTTGTAATGGAAAATTTATCTTTGTTCAACCCTCATAACATCTTAAAATTAAAGAAAAGTTTTATTATAGAAATTTTCAATTATACAAGATGATAAGATTGTCACTTGTAATAATAAATATAAAACATATGGGAAGAACCAATTAGAAAACGAGAGATACATCGTATGAGAAAACATTAATTTATATTGAATGAATGTAAAATATATTCCTCATCTTCTTCTTCTTTTGTTTTCCATAGATTGCAATATCTCTTTTAAAAAAATATTAGTTATTTTTTAATCAATTTGTTTATATATTCAAATCTAACTTTCCAAAAAGCGTTATGATCAACCAATCAAAAAAATGTTATTATTGTTTTTCGGTAGGATGAGATTATCCACCATGAAACTGATGAATTACAAATAACCAAATTATAAACATTAACACTAACTTGAATTTAATATTTCTAATTTAATTTAGTTACATTTAAATTAAAAGACAGACATTAATTACTATATAACTCTTGTTTATTTGAAAATAATTATCTTATAAAAAAAATTTCATTACTAAATTTTAATATAAAATATTACATTACTAATTTTAATATAAGTAAATTATAAAATAATTAAAATCTTCATATGTAAATGAAAAAATATATTAAAAATTAATAATATATGGATACGATAATCCTTATCAGCAACAATCACAATATCCTCATATGGATAATCCTTATCAAGGACCATCACAATATCCTCATATGGATTAATGGAGTAAAACATTTATTGAAAGTTAATTTATTTGATAAGATAGAGATGTTTATAAAAATAATTGTTTTTATTTTAATTATTATTTTATTTGTATATTAAAAGATTAGCTCATATTTTTATAATGTAATATTACAAATAAGTATATAAAAATATAAAATAATTAAATTAACATCAGTTTAGATTCATTTTAACTTTGAATTTACCAAGAATTTAAGAGGGATCAAATCTTTTCACTTTAAAAAAGGTTTGAATATCAAGAGATTTGATTAGATTAGATTTGAGTTAAGATGAATGTAGGTAGGTTTAATTTCTCCTTTAAATAGACTATATTCCACATGAATAACATGGGTAAATATGATGAGCTCCAAATTTTATGGGTCAATAAATATGCCATTTTTATTTTTATTTTTATTTTATTTTTATAGGATTATTTTTATTTTATTTAATTAATCTTTTTTTTTTTTAATCTATTCTAACTAATCCAAAATATTAAACATTACCTTACAACATCTTTACCATACTCTTCTCGAAAGTGCCTCTCCCAGCTAAAATATTAAATTTTATTAAATAGATTTCTTATTAAATAATTTTGAAAAAACTAATACATATATATTATCAATAGAAATTTAAAATCAATATGATTCATGATATATTAATTAAATATTTAACAAAATCATAATGAAATATTCTAATTATTTATAAATAATACTCAATTTTAAAAAATAATACTCAATTTTGAAAAATAATAACTTAACTTTTTTAAGTCTTTCGAAAAGGATCCACATTGAACTATATCTTCATGCCGAGTCTCACCACCACCCATTCTAAAGTTTAGGTGTTCTAAAAACTTTCATTTTTGGAGTCATCAAAATATTTGATCCTGAATTCTACCCTAAACAAAATTCACCTTTTCCAAGCATTCCAAACAAACACTAGTACAAAATGGCTAATTAGCTACTAAAAAACATGTCTAAAATTTGCATATAAACGACCACTTTTCATTCGGTGATCAATAGTGGATAATTTAAATTATCTTATAATGCTACCAACTTTTAGTCAGCTTAGTCATTAATTGGGTATCTCAATTTGATCGCCTAGTAATATATTTAGTCATTAATTTGGTCATTGATTTAGACATTTATTGCCACAATTAATGACCAAATACACAACAAAATATACTACTATATGATCACCCGAAAAAACCAAATAATGACCAAAAAAATATGACCAAAATGTTGGTTGCGTTATAAGATAGTGTAAATTAACTACTAATAGTGATATATATGTAAATTTAAGTCATAGTTTGAAACCAATTAAGGACCACATAAATATGACTAAATTTTGGTTTTGTTATAAGATAATGTAAATTAACTACTACTAGTCGTATATAAGAAAAAATTAGTTGTCATTTGTAATCACAAATTTATCATTTACAGTATGCATTTATATTTTTTTTTTGTAGTTTCATACTAATTATAGAAATGACTGATTTAGTAGTTTATATTCATTTTATTCACTTTCACTAATAATCATTATAAACGACTAATTTAGTTGTCGTATATTCATTTTATATGTGTTCATCATTAGTCAATATAAATTAGTAATTTAGTAGTTTTAAATTGATTTTATGTTCTTATTAGTAATCAACATAAATTAATTACTATGGTTTTGTGACTAAATTAAAAAAAATGTCATACAATATGCATCTTCATGTAATATAAAAAGACAAAGTCACATATGTTATTTATAATACTAAAAAATATCAAGTAGAATTATAATTAATTTCAACCACGAATTTATGATATCAAATGTCAAATATTATAATATGAGTTTCTAACTTAATATTGGTTGGACTATAATTTACACATGAAACCTTGTTTCATCACTTCAAAACATTATCCTTGTGTTGCCAAGGCATTGCAAGTGAATTCAAAAACTCTAGGAACTTGACCATCAGTGGGTATGTGTGTGTATCATGCAAGATATCGACTTTAAGAGAATCTCTAGACTGGTTCTCTTCTCTTTGTCTTTCTTCTTTTGTCACTCCAGTGTTATTTTTCTCCGATTTCTTTAATTTTTGCTTCCTAACATCAATACTGAGTTCATATTATGAAAATTAAAGAAGATACAATGCAAATTATAAGACATGAAAGACGATGAACACTACAATATAAACAAAAGTATACTATAAAGGATTGTTACGACATATACCTCAACATTAGCAATGTGAATTCCATCTTTGGACAGTGATTTGCTAGCAACCATACAAAGATAAACTTGGAGAAGATCTTAAAAAAAAATATGAATATTGGATGAAAATTCACGTGTTTCACCAAAAGTAAGCGATGTGATGCGGCGAAGAATTGTACGAAATCAGTACAAAGAACATGCAAATCATATCTTGGACACCACTCATATAGAGTTGTTCAATAAGTTCAAAGAATAAAATCATGGAATTAATTCCTTCATCAGTACTTTTGTGCAACAAAAACCATGGTATTTTAAACCTATCATTGTAAGTGACACTTGTTGTTGTCATTATCATGTGTAATTTCAATTATATCATGGCACATTCCTTAATTTTGGTAAAAAAATTTGGAAACATTGACCTCCTCCTTTCACTATTCATGATTTTATATCCAAAATTCTATGTGGAACAAAAAATCATGAATCATTTTACCAAGAGAAATGTGTTGGTGGTAAAAAATGTGATCATTGTGAAAATTTGACTTTGTTTCACGAAAAATATCCTATTGATATGAATGATCAAACATTTTCCAACATAAAATTGGTATGGAAGAGATATGAATAAATCCATAGATCGATTGGTTCAAGTAGTTGTACAAGTGCTAGAAGGATTGATTTACAAAAAGAAGAAACTTATGTGATAGAGTTTTTGAAGAAGTTTGAGACAAAACTCTATAAATATACCAAGCATTCTCATAGAGCTCAAATTTTTTCACTCTAAAATAGTTTGCACCTCAAAAGAGTTTATCTCTCTTTGTGCTTGCTATATCGATGATTAAGGTGGATCTATACTAATCATATTCACAATTAAGCATTCATCATCTCAATTATTGTATATAATTTTTATTAATAACTTTTTTATATGATTTATTTTGAGAAGGCATAAAGGTGTTGAAACTCTTCAACTTAGTATTCATTGTTTTCCATAGATCTATTCAAAACATACTAAAATATCATGTATTTTTGTTACACACAATTAAACTAGAAACAATTCAAAATCTAACTATACATTTTAAAAGAATCAATGAGCTCCTTCATAACTTTTGGTGATATTATTACAAAGTAAAAGCATACACATATGGCTAAAATCAACTACTACCACTAGAAAGCACTAACAGGTAATCATGACCTTGTTTCATCATTGAAAAATCTTTAATAAAATACATAACAATTAATCATTACCTTGTTTCATCATTAGAAAATCTTTGATAAAATACATATATAAACGTTCCCATAATATGTTGGAGACTTTTAATAACAAGTATAAATTTTATATTCCTTGGCTTCATAGTATTGCAAATAAACACCCTTGTTGTTCTATCTTATGCTAACACAAATACTTCTATAAATCTCCCCTGTAACACCTAATTAAACAAAGATAAAATTTTGTTTTATTTTATGCCAATATACATGCTTTTAGTGAACTACAATGTTTTTAATAATACTAAAATATCTAAAATGGTTAAAGAATGAGTATTTATTTTGAATTATCCTTTCATATAAAATGCACAACTAAAGTAACCTATCTGTAAAATGATACTCATTTTAACAATAACCTGCAATTATTTTTTACATTAGTTATTTATAACCACATGAAAAATCAACATTTTTACACATACCCTTTACTCAAAACTTTTGGAGAGGAAGTTTCAAGTAATATTATGACTCTCATAGGCAGAATATTATGAGTCCTCGTTTGAGGCTTGTATTCAATAATTAGATGAAATTCTCGTTGGTGTCCCATACATTTGTAATGCTGGGTCCTTTGCAATGTTTTCTCGGAAAATATTAAGGTCATTGATTATTGGTGTGAGTAATAGTCTCTTTCCGAGGTTATAATGCTTCCATTTCTTCAGTTCAATAAAAGATATATGTGTTCCTAATTTTATGGGGGTAGTTTGACATCATTCCCCTTTACATCAATCTTAATATCAAATGGTTATTGCAAAGTCCAAATAGCCAAAACTAGTGTGTCATATTGGGATCTCGTGCATCATGTCAGGTTGCGAAACACAAATGTATGATACGGAGATGCGTCATTGTTAGGTCATAGGAGAGATAGGTTGCGTCACACTTTACGTTGCAAGCAACTTAGAAACATATGAACGTTTATTTAAGCAATATTCTAACTATCGGATGTGTTTTTTCGGTGGTATAAATTCTTGAATCCAGTAAGCAATATTCTAACCGTTAGATGTTATAAATCTTGAATCTATATATATATATATGTGAGAAAAACCGTTTGAAACCAGTAAAATTCACAATCAAACCAAACAATTATATCGTAGAATTATTAAAAAAAAACGTCTAATCATTAACTTCGACATTATTATTCGCCGTAGTCTAAAAAAAGTAATAGAATTATCGAGAATTTGGCAGAGATTTTGAAAAAATCTAGCTTGTTTACAGTTGTTAAATTTCAAGATTTTGGGTGTCTTAAAAGTTTTTGAAAATGCTGAACCCATTTTCACTCTCAAAAATAGATTCCAAACACTGCAACTACCTCATTTTTTGAATTTTACTAAACTAAATTCCAGCAAAAAAAAACCTGCTATCCAAGCTATTCTATTACCTAAATAGACAACTTCTGATTATTCCTGCCGCTGGCAAGAATCAGGTATTCGATATTCACATCTGACATCTGTTTCAGTGCAGTATGAACACGACACAAGAGGGCGGCAGCAAAGCTGTCTCCTTCGCTCTTGAATAAAATTTTGATTTTTGTTTTCCCAAATTCCAGCGTAGATAGCTCATAATAATAACAAATTAAATTAAATCAAAGTAATACAAATCCTTGTGTAATTGGTTCATTTTAACAAATTAGTGAACCATGATCACGTATATTTATAATACATGCATTATTCACGTTATAAGCATGATTAATACAAATCCTTGTGTAATTGGTTCATGTTAACAAATTAGTGAACCATGATCACGTAAATTTATAATATATGTATTATTCATGTTATAAGCATGATTACACTTTGTGACTTGAGCAATAATTTATTTTGTAAATATGAAGGGTTTTTTTATAAAAAAATAATATATTTTGATAAATATAAAAAATTTCTATGTATAGAAAAGTATTGAGCTTTTAATTTCTTTTTTCGAAACTTAACATTTGTTTAACAAATTAATCTATGAATATGTTAATATCGAAATATTATTTCTATGAAGCCACATCTTCATATTATTTAAACAAATATTTTAATATATTTTTAAAAATATGTTTTATTATTTTAAATCTCTATTTTTAATAATAAGAGAATTCTAGTCTATCGGGTTTTGGATAAATGGTAATTGGGTGCTTTGTTAAGACACTTCTTAAGCTGATTGGGGTGTTTTGTTAAGACACTTCTTAATGTGAAGTCTTGATGTGGATGATATATTGAACATGTTGAAGATATAGTCATGCCAACCTTTAAAAAAAAATTAAATAAATAAAAGAATGCTTCAAATTTCTCTAATATAAATATGTTGAAATTTATATCGAAATTATTTATAATATATTATAAGTATGTTGAAATTTAAACCTAAATTATTTATAATATATTAGATTATTTAAATTATTTATAATATATTTGATGATTTAAATTATTCATAATATATTAGATAAATTTAACTTTTTTGATGAGTGTGTTTAGTAAGATATAATTACATTTTAATAATTTATCAATATTTTTAAAATTTCCTTAATTAAATATTTTAAAATAGGTGAAAAAATTTAATCAAAATTCTCACAATTATGACTTACCAAAATAATTCATAAGAAAAAATGTAAGTTTATTTACTATTTAACTATCTTATAAAAGTAAAATTTAATTAATTTCAGAGTAAGGGTTAAATTTAGTGTAACTTGTTACAGCTATGAAATATTTTATTAATAAATATAAACACTTATTCAAAAACAAATGAAAGAGTTCAACAAGGTATTTAGTTTTATTTATTTGTAAGTTGTAATATAGTAGAAATAATAATAATAAGTCGATTTTAAGGTTATAGCTAAGTCTATACCCAATTGGCTTATGAGACTCTGTTATGTTTGAGATAAGGGACTTACCTTTGCACAACAAATTGACTACTAAATCTAGGAACTCTAAATTTGAACTTGAGAAGCTCATGTTCTTAACCATTAGGCTCACTTAGGTTTTTTTGTGACACAAAGATATATCACTTGGAGAATCAAATGTAAAATATTTTTTAATGGATATAGATCCCTTATCAAAATTTTAGATAATGAAATTAAAAAAAGAAAAAGAAAAAAAAACCTTCTGTTAGTTTTGTAAGATAATAAAGATAATAAACTTAGGATCGAAATCCTATGCAGAAGCACCAATAGAGAAAGGGGCAACATCATCAACACCATCAATAAGTGGACGGAAAACCCATACTCCAGCAACATTCTAAATAGACTCTGGCAGATAATTCTGGGCCTCCTGATCTGGAACATATGGAAAGAAAGGAATAGTAGAATCTTTAAAGACAACGTATCCAATCAAGAGAGAATTTGGGCAAGGAAACACAACAACCTCCCTGAAACCTTGGCCATCACTTCGTGGAGTAAGGAATATCTCCCCACCTCTACTGCGGAGCGTAACATATGGAGAAACTGGAATATGAGAATAATTACCCCCCTGGACATCCCCCAGGGAATGCAAGAAGAACCATGGCTCCTAATCAATGGAATCCACCCCCAAATGGCTTCTTCAAATGTAACTTCGATGGCGGCTCCAAAGGCAATCCCGGAAACGCAGGATTTAGAGGTATCTTTAGGAACTCCTAGGGCGAGCCCCTTTTGATCTATGATGCAATATCGGATGGGACAACAACAACTTTGCGGAGCTAGAGGGACTCATCCAGGGCATCTCTACAGCCATTGAGTTCAACTATTTTCCCTTGGAAATGGAGGGAGATTCACAAATTATCACTCTGGTGGCCACAAGAATTCTCCATGGCTCTGCCTTCACAAAGGTATCCAACAGCTGGATGCTTGCCAATAGGCTCAAATTCCTGAAAAAACTGATACAAAATCACAGGGAAATAACTTTTCACCATGTGCGTAGGAAAGTGAACACTGTTGCAGATCTCCTCGCGAACAAGGGCGTGGAAAGTCACGGAGAGCTGCATTATTCCAATCTCACCTAGATTGAGGATGAATCTTTAAGAAGAGAATGCCAAAATCTCATCCAGAAAGACCTTCTCTCACTGGATGCGGGTGACAGTAGCAGCATGCATGAACACAATCGCTCCCACGCTCGAGATGACAAAGATATACAACGAGGGCCTTTACTCGACGTGGATCCTCACTCCTGCAATATTTCACATGAGATGATGGAGACCAGGCATCATGAAGATACGCAAAGACAACAACATACCCTCCGGGGCACCTCTCTACTGCAATATTTTGAATGATCACTTGCACTGATATGAGGTTCGTCCATAACTTCACGCATATGCCTACTCATGAAAGAAATTACAGCACGCAACTACGAGCGAAGCACAATAATGCTCAGCATCTTTGCATGCTTCACAACCCTACAAAAGGGGAGGACCTATAGCACAGAGCTACTCAAAGTCTTCTCTTTCTAGTTTTTTTAATTCAATTTTAGCGCTCTTGTGTGCCTAGTCTGCTGTGCAGCCTCCCCCTTAGTGTTGCGTTCCACAGAATCCCCCGGGTTGCGTTCTCCCCTAATTTTGCACCTCACCTTGGACTCTCTTGCCTTGCTAGTCTCACTAGCCTGTGTGCTCCCATTATCCTATGACCCTTGCAGCGCATCCTCCATCAGCCTACCTTCTTGTCCAATACCACCTCGTTGCGCACCTCCCGTCTTGGGTCAGAGCTACTCCTCACCTCCTCTCAGGCCCCCATCAACCCCTTGCTTCATCTGACCATGGCTCCTAGGCTGTGCTAAAGAACCATTAGAGGGGGCTACAGAGGTGCACTCCCTGGCCGCTACCATTGGGGGATAGATAATCATTTGGAATCCGTTGAAGGCTCCTACTCAGGAAGTCACATTAGAGAGGCCCTTGATCTTGACCAGGAGGAGGAGGAGGCCCCCACTCATGTAATGCAGAGAGGTAGAAGCGGACCATGGAAATCCACCATTGTGCACTAGGAGCACCCCTTACCCTGCAAGACTGAGCCTCTTCCGGCACAAGAGGATGAAGGGGATGACACAGACATCTGGATAATGGACCTGGAAGGCACCTTGATGCGAGTCCTAGATGCCGAGTACCCAGTTTCTCCCATCCTCTGCGCACCAGCTTCCAGGCCTCCACGTCAACCCACTGCTGAGGAGGAAGCCACTGCATAGGAGTACACATGTCCCATTGTAGAGGAAGATCCATATAGAAATGATGATGTAGAAGACTCATGACTGTGCTGCAGCTCAGCTCTTCTTAGTTTTTTGTCATGCTTGTTATTATCACTAAACCTCTAGTTTCACAAGTGCTATGGCACACTATGTAAGTTTTTGTTTGATGTTTTTTTCGGGCTAGTTTCCTCCAAGGAGGCAACCCCATACTTGAACAACAAAGGCTGTGATTGGTTAAGCACAACTTACTAACCCAATGTGTATCATATGTACTGTTTTATTTTCAAATTAATATAGATTAGCGTCATTTACCAAAAAAATAAAGTGTTGTCACTATACATCAATACATACACTAGACACAATACTTGGAGAACCAAACACAAACTTTTTCTAATTGAAATTGATCCTAAGAAAAAGAATTGGATTCATGTTAAAAATATTGGATTCATTTCAAATGTAACAACTCCTTCACACCTTTCAAAGTTAACAATTGATGATGTAGGTGATTAGATCACCATTTTGTTTCTATTTTGTTGATAAGTAAACACTGTGATGATGTGTGTAATAATAGTTGGCATTGGTCAGCCATCCCAAGAAGAGGAAAGACGTGAGTCAGCCTCCAAGGCCACACATTCTAGAATCTATATATTTATTATCTATTTATTTATTATATTTTTAGAAGTGGTTTAATGAAAAAAAATAATATAAAACACATAAAACTAACATGATTAAATTTGATGTGCTTGGAATATCTATTTTCAAAAAGTAAAAATATAATTATCCACTATCCACTCATGTAATTTCAATTCAAACTTCCCAATGCTAATGGTTTTGTCTTAATTGCTAACTGTCTTAAATGAGTTTCATCTTAATTGTCATTGTCTTAAGTCACCATTGTCTTAAATATAAATTTTGGTCTTAAAATTTTGTCTTAAACTGTTTTTGTCTTAAATATAAAGTTTTGTCTTAAACTTTTTGTCTTAAATATTTTTGTGTCAAATTGTTTTTGTCTTAAATATAAAGTTTTGTCTCAGACTATTTTTTCTTAAATTTTATATTTAAGACAATTCAATTGATATTAAATTTTAATGTAAAATAACTAAAATAAAAAGTGACTTTTTAAGACAAAATATTTATTTTGTCTTAAAATTTTTTCTTAAAAATGCCCCTAGTGTAGTAGTGCTCGCATGAAGTGAAATGTAATGATAAGTATGAAGAAAGCCGTATGTCAACGAACAAAATGTAGGGAAAATTTTAGGGGCTAATATTGGCATGTGGGCTAATTTTCCCAGCTTTTCCAAAAAAAAGATTCGCCAATTTCCATTTTTTTCTAAAATGATTAGCCCAAATTTTAGTGCACCATTATTTTTCTTTAAAAATGGCCAAAATATTTTATTGACTAATATTAAATCATTGGAAATATAAATATTTCTACAAAAATATCACCAAAAAAATTACAATTTTCATATTAGGGGCTAGTAAGATTCACCAAGGTTTCCAAACTTTAAAATGAACTTCCATCCTTAAAATTTTCCCCAACAAAACGATAGTGAGTTATTATTGTATGTCTTTGAAAGTTGTAAGTGACATAACGTTCTCCCTCCCACTCCTTAGGATGGAATAAGTCATTCTCTTATGCATAATCGCAAAGAAGCACCCAAGTTTGCAGCATAGATTCTGGCAATAAATCCACAATGATAGCTTCCACTATAGCATCGTTAATAGGTAAAAAGACGTATGTGTCCCCCTCCAAACAACTGGTGGAAGAGGTATAGTTTCCTGGGAAAGTGGACTAGTGGGTTGCATGCAAGCTCAACATATTTACCAACGGGTTTTCTATGTGTCTTTACCAACGAGTTTTCTCTTTTTATTTGTCTTGTTAATATATTTTTATTATAATTTAATTATGATTCCCATTTCTAATACAAATACTTTATTGATTAAAAAATAAACTTATGCTTTTCTAATAATCTTGTAACTATTAATTATATGAACATTTGATCTATGTTTCCAAAATATGAACAGCGATAAATTCATATAGCAACAATAGTCCATCTCAGCAAATAGTTTATGTAAAAGTTTTTTAACCGCTTGAAAAAATGGAACCTAGAAATCACTGCAAAATACATGAATTCAATATAAAATAGTTCAGCTTGCTTGAGTCTAGCTTACCAAATGATTCAGTGATTATGCTCCAATAATCATGCAACAATGGATAGTGAGATACATTTAGGTGAATTTGAGTGCACAATTGGAACAATTCGAGTACGTACTAGCTTGGTTTGATAGTTAAAAACAAAAATGAAAATAACTATCTTTTATACTGATAACAGGTCATTATTCAATCACGAGGAAGTATAGCTAATTCCTCATTCATGAAAGTGATTATGATATGATCCATTCAGAATTCTCTGCAAATATTTTGATTTGATTAACAAAGTTGCAAAATCAGAAAACCCTTGATGCTCTAGCAAGGTGACTGTGTCATATTGTGATGTTATCATCTCTGGGACTCCCATGTAGAAATTAAAATTTGAGTTTGTTGTAGTCCTTTGTGTTCTTTATGGTCATTGTTTTCTATTCTTGAAGGGATATACTGTGAGTTAGAACATGACTTACCATGTAATTTGGTGACCATGTATCTATTCTTTGATTTGAAGAATACATGCTAACACAGACTCATGGATCATGGTTAAACATAGGTTGTTTTCACAGTGAGGTGAGAGGTGATTCCGATCATGTTGAAATGAAAAAGACTTGCTGCGCATAAAGATCTATGACACTCTTGTATGTTAGCACTTTGCACAGTCTGGCGAAACTAATGAATTTTTGGTGATTAAAGTTAATCACAACATTGTTCTTTGAGGTTTGAACCCAAAAAAACCTATACCAAGGGGAACCAATCTGTGTGGATATTAATATATGGGTGTAATTATTTTGTAGTCTTGCAAGCTATAATGACCAACATGTACAAGAATCTAGAACAAATGATAGTATTTCATATTGATATCATGCATTTTGTTAAACAATGAGAAAGGAAATCTTTTACTATTGAGGAAAAATAAAGAATTGTCAAAAGAAATATAAGATTCTACTCCAAAGTAGTATGGTGGTTCTAAATTTTTCTTCTTTCTTTGAAGGATTGGACTCAAATTATTTGTAATGGAATTCTAGGAGATGTCATAGTTGATGGAGTTCATGGTGCGGAAGTAAATCATTATTTGGAGATGCAGATAACTACAACTAAACAATGTGGGTATGTTTTGATGGATATCTATCAAATGCAATCTCGTTTCTAATTGTTGACAAATATTCCTACTACAATGGAAAAACTTGGTTTTGTTAGGCAATCATATTGAGCCTAACGACAATCCATACTTGAGAAGCTAATATGATATCATGTTTACTTATTACTAATATGCGTGTTCTTACTAGTAGTGGGGTTCTTGTATCACACAATGCTTATGATATTAGTATAAGTCTTGATTACTTGTTTAAGTATGGTTTATGGTGAATGATGACATAGCTTGATATCCCTTTATTATGAGATGAGTAATAGGGCCCAATCCTAGTAATTCAGTTAATCACATTGAATGTAATACCTTATGGATAGCTTAATTAGAGAGGTTGATTAAGCATATTCCATAATAACTAAGCACTAGTATTAACCTCAATACATGTGGTTACCATAGGTACCACACTAGTTCCATAAGCTTGTACGTACTTTGATAAAGTTAGTTATATATAATATTTTTACTGATTTACACGTCTCTTCATTATGGTATTAAAATTGTGAGACTCTAAACTTGGTAATATCAATAATATTAATAGTAGTTATATTGGCTACTTACCCTTTATATTGGTCTAGCTATAACAATGAACAAGAGTAATGCTATGTTCAATCTCTATTTTGGTATCTTAATTACAAGAGCTTTTATTATGTTTACAGAATAGTCACTAAACTTAAGATTGAGTTAACATAAAAGTACTACTTACATTATGTTTATAGAGTAATCCCTAAGCTTAGAATTGAATTAATATAGAGATACTACTTACATCAACTAAAAGTAATGAAAATTCATATTAAAACATGCTTACATCATCTAAAAGTAATCAAGACTCATATTGAAACATGACTACTCGTATACACTCTATGGAATATTGTCATATGTAACCATTGATTGTACCTTGTTTTCTTTTTGTTTTCTCTTTACTCAATAGCAGTTATTATACCACAAATCACACCCCTGGACCAAAATATACAAGTTTGTCACGTGCATCCTATATTTGCATCATACTGAAAATTATGATACTCACAAATACATGTTTCAATGTTGTGTTGTGTGTCCATCACATACATAGTCTTTTGTGTCATATTTGGATCTCGTGCATCGTGTGAGGTTGCCAAACACAATGTGTGATACGGAGATGCGCCATTGTTAGGTCATAAGACATAGGTTGCGTCACACCTGACGTTGCAAGCAACTTTGAAACTTATCAACGTTTCTTTAAGCAATATTCTAACTATCGCACGTGTGTTTTTGGTGGTTTGAAATCTTTGAATCCATTAAGCAATATTCTAACCGTTAGATGTTACAAATCTTGAAAGCCGTTTTAAACTATTAAAATTCACGATCAAACCAAACAATTGTATCGCAGAATTAATAAAACAAAAAAAACGTGTAATGATTAACCTAGACATTATTTAATTCAATTTTAACTAAGACGACCCGCATCTCAGAACTGTAGTGTGGGAATAGGGTAGTCCAGTTCCGAGCCAGAATCGAATTCCGTAACAATCGATGACGTAGGTGATTACATCACCATTTTGTTTCTACTTTGTTGATAAGTACACACTGCGACGACGCGTGTAATACTAGCCATCCCGAGAAGAGGAAAGGCGTGAGGCACCCTCGAAGGCCACGCATTCTAGAATCTAAACGATATATGAGAGAAGGGACTAGATGACAAAAGATGAACATAATATTCAAACACTTTATACAGCTGGGCGGATGAAATTTAGATTTGTTTACACAGCTCCGTGTGTGCGCCGCCGCGGGTTAACTCGATAAATATGATATATCTACGTGCACCTGGTGCCTTGCTGGTTCTTATCGTGTTGCCGTCCAAGGGAAGGCCGCCTTCATGTCTATAAATTCATTGCGGCATAGGCTTCAGAAATACACATCCATTTAGAAAAACAAAGAAGGTTTGGGATTATTGCAGAGAGAAAGCAGTTTTTCCTATTAAGCTGCTCAAATTTGTGATCGCATCGTCAACATTATCAGTTATATTTAATATCTTGTATATCACTGGTGTGGGGTGAATTATTATATTATTATAATAGTAGGTTGATCAAGAAATTGGATTAGAATTAAGGATTGCAATGGAGGGGTACACAGGCATCATTCCTTTTCTCTACTCTCTCCTTGTTACGCATAATCATCGTCACCGCTGCTACACCCGTTTGGTTGCAGACGGTGATGAGAGTTGCCATGGCTCTTATCATCATCATCACCGTTTTAACTTACATTGGCTAGCCTGCAGTCTGTCTCAAAAGTTTATAATATGAAAATCTGGTGGTTGTGGATTTCCGAGATGTTTGAGTTGTACATATTTATCATCGTCGATTGATGTATTGTGTAAGAACTCGTTCATTCAGTTCATCCAACTTTGTATCCATGTAGGATCATCTTTGCCTGCATGAGTTCGTCCTGATTGAATTTGAATGGATGTCCTCTGCATTATAGTTATCAAGTTCAAATGGAAATTTTTTCAATTTTGAAAATTATTCATTTTAAATACTTGGAATACATATATTTTATTCTAATTCATTTTAAATTTTGAATACTTTTGAATAATTTTATAATACAATAATTTTACAAATGCAATTCATCTAGAAAACCACACTTACTTTATTTAAATCTAAAAAATCTAACATCTACTTATTATCTAATAAATAAATACATATTTAAAAAAAAAATATATATATATATATATATATATATTTTGAAAAAATCACTATTCTAAACTTATTTATATAACATTTATTAAAATAGAAATATACTTAAAAAATAATAATAATCTACTTTCACTCATTCTTTCTTTGAAATATACTTAAAAAATAATAATAATCTGCTTTCACTCATTCTTTGTTTTTCTTGCCTGCTTGACTTTCCTACCTTCCAATGCTTGATTTTCCAACCTTCCAAAACAACAGCAAGTTTGAAAAACATAAATTTTCCAATCTCACAATTGCTTCTATTTTCTTTCCTTTTCTATATAACTTTTTTAGATACACACCCTTATCGTTATTTATAAGTGTTAAGACTTAACATTATATATACCCACAAATCTTCAGCAAAGTGATCCAAGAATATCTATTAGTTTAATTTCTCATCAGAAAATCAAAGCGAACAACCATCAACACTCGCCACATTGGGTTGGCTAGAGAACGTTCTTCAACCCAATTTCTGCCTCGGGTGGCACACTCCACTAGAACAACATCTAGACTCAGGCACGCTCTGGGGTTCATGCAACCCTAAGTTATGCGGTAGGCAGTTGTCCGAGTTAGACCAATGGAGGACCGATTCACTTTAAGACCAGTTTACCTTCCAACCATGATGTTGCTTTGAGAAGGAGCTCAGATGAAAAAAACTTTGAAGGAACAATTGAATTACCTTCCAACCACGGTATTGTTGCTTTGAGGAGGGGATCAAATGAACAAAACATTCAACAAACGAATCAAGTTTCCCCAAATTATTCGTGGTTCGAATCGAATTGCAAATTTCTTAATTTTTTTCCCCGGACGAAGTTGGTGACTATGGTTTGCATGCAGATGGCATTGTTATGCTTTTATTTGATATTATCATTATTATTCATGTGGCCAGCAGGTATTACGTTACATTTAGGCTTTTATTTTGGTCAAAAATGTTAAATGATTTTTAATTCCCAAAATAAAACTTTACAAATTATTATTTTTTATTTATTACAATTTTTTTTATTAGTATTTATGTATAATGTTTTTAGCTATCATTTTGAACATCTTATTGCTATATACTTTATAACTAATAGTTGGACAATGATCAAGAAACTGCACACATATACAAATAGATATTTTATATAGTGCATGTGGTGTTAGACAATCTTGTCTAACAATGAGTAAAGAGGAGAAGCGCGGCCCATTTTACATCTATATCCACGTCGTCTTCTTAAATGTTGCCTTGTTAGTTTCTTCTTTTTGTCGTTGCGATTAAGAAACTTCTTATAGAGAAGACACACATTGGCATCATTATTATTACATTTTCAGAAGCCACGACACGTAATCCAGATAGACTATACGTCAAGAATAAAAAGAATTTTTCTGACAAGACTTCATTTAAAGGATAATCTTCAATTTGTTTGGTTATTTTTGGGCGTCTTCTACTTTTGCATGGAGCCTTTTGAGCCATTGGGTCCAAATGACGATATTAAATTTGATTTTAGATTCTGGAACTAGCTCCACAACAAGCTTTTTGGATTGTCGACGTTTCTAGTCTATGAAAAGACTCATAGTAAACATAAAGGTCGAGAAAAAAGAAAAAAAATGGATGAGATAAATAGAAACAAATAATAATTAAATAAGCTACATTTAATTATAGTTAATAATTTTTTATTTTTTTAAATTTTTAATAATTTTGTCATTACATTTAAATTTGAAAACTTTTTAAACAAATAAACGGTATTCTAAAAGCTTTTTAAATGAGTTGAAATATAATTAATATATTAAATTTAAATCTATTAATATATTTAAATAAATATAAATAACATTTTTTATATTAAGATATTTAAACTTATTAGTAGATGTTGAGTTAATACTATTTCAAATTTTTTATATAAATAAATTATAATGTAATTAAACTTGTTAATTATATAAAAATATTAATGACATATTAATTTGTTAATTATATAAAAATATTATTGAAATTAATAAATTTTATTAGATTAGTTATAATTAAATGTTTAATTAGAAATTTTATTTTAAACATATTAATATATTTAAATATAAAATTTAAAATATATTAACAAATTTAAACATTAAAAATTATGTCAAAAATGATAATTATTAGGTTATGTTATTAGTATTATTCATGGAAAATGATGTGGATAGTAGAAATGAAGGGGGTGCAACTGGATATAGAGGGACGGTTGGTGAATGGTTGGAACAATTTTGTGTGAGCAAAAATGTTATTGTAATTAATAAATTTTATTAGATTAGTTATAATTAAATGTCTAATTAGTAATTTTATTTTAAACATATTAATATATTTAAATATAGAATTTAAAATATATTAACAAATATAAACCTTATTAATTATGTCAAAAATAATTATTATTAGGTTATGTTATTAATATTATTCATTAAAAATGATGTGGATAGCAGAAATGAAGGGGGTGCAACTGGATATTGAGGGAGGGTTGGTCAATGGTTGGAACAACTTTGTGTGAGCAGGGTGAACCAACTTTTGTTAACTTCAATCCCATTTTCTCTGTTGAGATTGTTAAGATGCTTCATGATCTCGAGCGCTTCACCCATTTTTCTCTTGTAACAATGGTTTTCTTTGGAGATTATTTTAATATCTTCTACACATACATGGTGGTTAGTCTTAGAATAATGCTCAATGAGTGCAAAGAATCTTATCCTGCTATTCTTGATATCAACCTCATGTTATTTGAGTTAGATTTTGAAGGATTTTATTGTTTCATCGATGTAACATTTACCATAGGAGAATTTGACTTTGTACACATCTTTTTCTTCAAGCGATCTAGATAATCTTTTATAGATTTCATCTAATGTCTAATTGTATTTAATGACTTAAATGAAGCGTTGATTCCATTTTTTCATAGAACCTTGACCAAATTATCAGTGACACCCTGGATATAAGGGAGATAGGCTTTACCATTAAGAGTGAGAGAGTCAAAAGAGAGAAGCTTTGAAGTGATTCTATACTTAGCTTTTATTATGGCCTTCTTGATATCTTTGAGCTTGTAACTTATGTTTAGGGAAAAAATTTTTAGCCTTTTTACTTTCTCATCTATATGCTTGTTATCTAAAATCATAAATGCTCTCGTGAAGAGAGTGTATAGAACCCCGAGCTTCTGGGTCGGGTGGTGATGAAAATCAGCATGGAGGTAGCTATCTAAGTGATATTTTTCCCTGACTACTTTATGACCCAACGTTCCATATATTTTTCTAAGAAGAAGAATGTCGATGAAATTATTTTCACTTGCCTCCATTGTGAATTTAATGTCATTTGAAATTATTGTTAAATTTCAATTATAAATAAATATATTTATTCTCTTTAATATTAAGTGTGTCCACTTACAAATCCTTCATCTTTACTTCTATTCTGAGCCAACGAAACATGGTGCCCACTTTGAAATTTATTTTTTAAAGACTTCTTCCTTTTTATTGAGTTCTAAACAATTATTTCATTGATGCGGTTTCTTAAAAAAAGCATTTAACACTGGGATCTCCAAAATCTAGTTATATTTATTTTTAAATGAAAATTTTTTTACTAACAAAATTATCTAGAAATAATTCTAAAATTTAATTATATTTATTTTTAAATAAAAAATATTTTTTAACATGATTTTCCAATTATTATTTTATTAATAAAATTATATAAATTATCTCACAAATTAATTTAATAATAAAAAATTCTAAAATAACAAATTTATTATGTATTTCAAATTTATTTGCTCATAAAAATATTTTTATTGGAGATTTTAAAAATTGTATTTATACATTATACATTTATTATGTTTCATCTCTATTATCATGTCAATGAGTCAATAGTTGTCATGGAAAATTTATGATTTTTCACCCTTTATAACATCTTAAAATCAATGAAAGGTTTTATTATAGAAAATTTCAATTATACAAGATGAACCAATTAGAAAATGAGAGACACATTGTATCAGAAAAAATTAATTTATATTGAATGAGTGTGCAATATATTCCTCATCTTCTTCTTCTTTTGTTTTCCGGAGATTGCAATATCTCTTTTAAAAAAATATTAGTTATTTTTTAATCCGTTTGTTTATATATTCATATCCAACTTTCCAACAAGCATTATGATCAACCAATCAAGAAAATAATATTATTTTTTTTTGGGTAGGATGAGATTCTCCACCATAAAAATGATGAATTACAAATAACCAAATACCTCAATTTGTAGATCTAAACTAACCGAATTTTAAACATTAACACTAACTTGAATTTAATATTTCTAATTTAATTTAATTATGTTTAAACTAAAAGACAAACATTATTTACTATGTAACTCTAGTTTATTTGAAAATAGTTATCTTATAAAGAAAAATAGCATTACTAAATTTTAATATAAAAAATTACATTAATAAATTTTAATATAAATAAATTATAAAATAATAAAAATCTTCATATGTAAATGAAAAAATATATTAAAAATTAATAGTATATGGATAAGATAATCCTTATCAACAACCATCACAATATCCTCATCTGGATCAGATAATCCTTATCCTTATCAACGACCATCACAATATCCTCATATGGATTAATGGAGTAATTGAAATTTTATTTATTTGATAAGATAGAGATGTTTATAAAAATAATTGTTTTTATTTTAATTATTATTTTATTTGTATATTAAAATATTATCGCATATTTTTATAATGTAATATTACACATAAGTATATAAAAATATAAAATAATTAAATTAACAAATTAAAACTATTTTAGATTTATTTTAACTTTGAAATTACCAAGTATTTGAGAGGAATTAAATCTTTTCACTTTAAAAAAAGTTTGAATATCAAGAGATTGATTTGAGTAGATCTGATTTAAGATGAATATAGGTAGGTTTAATTTCTCCTTTAAATAGACTATATTCCACATGAATAACATGGGTAAATATGATGAGCTTCAAATACTATGGGTCAATACATATGCCATTTTAATTTTTATTATTATTTTATTTCTATACGATTATTATTTTTTTGTTATTTTTTTTTTATTTAATTTAATTTATCTATTTTTATTTTTATCTATTCTAACTTAGCCAAAATATTAAACATTACCTTACAACATCTCTACCATACTCTGGTCGAAAGTGCCTCTCCAAGCTAAAATATTAAATTTATTAAATAGATTTCTTATTAAATAATTTTGAAAAAATAATACATATATATTATAAATATAAATTTAAAATGAATATGATTCATGATATATTAATGAAATATTTAACAAAACAATAATGAAATATTCTAATTATTTATAAATAATACTCAATTTAAAAAAATAATACTCAATTTTGAAAAATAATAACTCAACATTTTTAAGTCTATTGAAAAGGATCCACATTGATGTATATCTTCATGCCAAGTCTCACCACCACCCATCCCAAAGTTTAGGTGTTCTAAAAACTCTCATTTCTCGGGTCATCAAAATATTTGATCTTCAATTCCTACCCTAAAGAAAATTCACCGTTCCCAAGCATTCCAAACCAACACTAGTACAAAATGGCTAATTAGCTACTAAAAAAATGACTAAAATTTTCATATAAATGACCATTTTTCATTCAGCAATCAATAGTGGATAATTTAAATTATCTTATAATGCTACCAAATTTTAGTTGTTTTTAACTTAGTCATTAATTGGGTATCTCATTTTGATCGCCTAGTAATATATTTAGTCATAAATTTGGTCGTTAATTTAGTCATTGATTTAGACATTTATTGCCACAATTAATGACCAAATACACACAAAAAATATAATACTATATGATCATCCGAAAAAACCAATTAATGACAAAAAAATATGACCAAAATGTCGTTTGCGTTATAAGATAGTGTAAATTAACTACTAATAGTCATATGTATGAAAATTTTAGTCATTATTTGAAACCAATTAAGGACCAAATAAATGAGACTAAATTTTTGTTTTGTTATAAGATAATGTAAATTAGCTACTGCTAGTCGTATATATGCAAAATTTAGTCGTCATTTGTAATCACAAATTTATCATTTACAGTGGACGTTTATATTTTTTTTTTTTGTAGTTTCATACTAATTATAGAAATGACTGATTTAGTGGTTTATATTTATTTTATTTACATTCATTAATAATCATTATAAATTACTAATTTAGTCATCGTATATTCATTTTATCTGTGTTCGGCATTAATCAATATAAACTAGTAATTTAATAGTTTTAAATTGATTTTATGTGCTTATTATTAATCAACATAAATTAATTATTATGGTTTTGCGACTAAATTAAAAAATGTCATACAATATGCATCTTCATCTAAAATAAAAACGCAAAGTTAGATATGTTAATTATAATACTAAAAAATATCAAGTAGAATTATAAAGAATTTCAACCATGAATTATATGATATGAAATGTCAAATATTATAATATGAGTTTCCAACTTAATATTGGTTGGACTACAATTTACACATGAAACCTTGTTTCATCATTTCAAAACATTATCCTTGTGTTGCCAAGGCATTGCAAGTTAATTCACCAACTCTAAAAACTTGACCATCAGTGGGTATGTGTGTGTCTCATGCAAGATATCGACTTCAAGAGTATCACTAGAATGGTTATCTTCTCTCTGTCTTTCTTCTTTTGTCGCCGAGTGTTATTTTTCTTCGATTTCTTTAATTTTTGCTTCCTAACATCAATACTGAGTTCATCTTATGAAAATGAAAGAAGATACAATGCAAATTATAAGACATGAAAGACAATGAACACTATAATATAAACAAAAGTATACTATAAAGGATTTTCACGACATTTACCTCAACATTAGCAATGTGAATGCCATCTTTGGACAATTATTTGCTAGCAACCATACAAAGAGAAACTGGGAGAAGATGTTAAAAAAAATATATGAATATTGGATGAAAATTCACATGTTCCACCAAAAGTAAGGGATGTGCGACAAAGAATTGTCCGAAATTAGTACGAAGAACATGCAAATCATATCTTGGACACCACTCATATAGAGTTGTTCAATAAGTTCAAAGAATAAAATAATGGAATTAATTCCTTAATCAATATTTTTGTGCAACAAAAACCATGGTATGTTAAACCTATCATTGTACGTGAGACTTGTTTTTGTCATTATCATGTGGAATTTCAATTATATCATGACACATTCCTTAATTTTGGTAAAACAAATTGGAAACATTCACCTTCTCCTTCCACTATTCATGATTTCATATCCAAAATTCTATGTGGAACGAAAAACATGAATCATTTTACCAAGAGAAATGTGTTGGTGGTAAAAAATGCGATCATTGTGGAAATTTGACTTTGTTTCACGAAAAATATCCTATCGATATGAATGATCAAACATTTTCCAACATAAAATTGGAATGGAAGAGATATGAATATATCCAAACATCGATTGGTTCAAGTAGTTGTACAAGTGCTAGAAGGATTGATTTAGAAAAAGAAGAAATTTACGTGATAGAGTTTTTGAAGAAGTTTGAGACAAAAATTTGTAAATATACCAAGCATTCTCATAGAGCTTGAATTTTTTCACTCTAAAATATTTTTCCCTAAAAAGAGTTGATCTCTCTTTATGCTTGCTATATCGATGATTAAGGTGGATCTATACTAGTCATATTCACAATTAAGCATTCATCATCTCAGTTATTGTATATAAGTTTTATTAATAACTTTTTTATATCATTTATTTTGAGAAGGCATAAAGTTTTGTAAACTCTTCAATTTAGTATTCATTGTTTTCCATAGATCTATTCAAAACATACTAAAATATCTTGTATTTTTATTAGACACAATTAAACTAGAAACAATTCAAAATCTAACTATACATTTTAAAAGAATCAATGAGCTCCTTCATAACTTTTGGTGATATTTTTACAAAGTAAAAGCATACACATATGGCTAAAATCAACTACTACCACTAGCAAACACTAACAAGTAACCATGACATTGTTTCATCATTGGATAATAAAATACATAACAAGTAATCATGACCTTGTTTCATCACTGTAAAAATTTTAATAAGATACATATATAAACGTTCCCATAATATGTTGGAGATTTTTAATGACAGGTATAATTTTTATATTCCTTGGCTTCCTAATATTGCAAATAAACACCCTTGTTATTCTAGCTTATGCTAACACAAATACTTCTATACATCTCCCATGTAACACCTAATTAAACAAACATGAAATTTGGTTTTATTTTATGCCAATATAAATGCTTTTAGAGGTCTATCATGTTTTTAATAATACTAAATTATCTAAAATTGTTAAAGGTTGAGTATTGCTTTTCAATTATCCTTTCATATAAAATGCACAACTAAAATAACCTATCTTGAAAGTGATACACATTTTAACTATAACCAACAATTATAACCGGCAGTTATTTATTTTAACTATAACCAACAATTATAACCAACAATAAATTTTTACATTAGTTATTTATAGCGACATGCAAAATCAACATTTTTTCACATACCCTTTACGCAAAACTTTTGGAGAGAAAGTTTCAAGTAATATTATGACTCTCATAGGCACAATATTATGAGTCCTTCTCGTTTGAGCCTTGTATTCACTAATTAGATGAAATTCTCATTGGTGTCCCATGCATTTGTAATGTTAGGTCCTTTGTAATGTTTTCTTGGAAAATATTAAGGTCATTGATTATTATAGTCTCTTTCCAAGTTGATAATGCTTCTATTTCTTCAGTTCAATAAATGATATATCTGTTTCTAATTTTATGGGGTAGTTTAATATTATTCTCCTTTTACATTAATCTTAATTGTGCTATAAAGCATTATTATTTGAAAACAACTTTCTTAGCTGCGACTTTGTTGGTGTTTGAGTTATTGGATGAAATGTTAGATGATTGAAATGTTTTGGAGCATTAGATCTAATGCCTTCTTCAACCTAAATAATTAACTAACTCACTAAACATTACTAATGTCTTCTACCTTGCTATGAAATACACAACCTATAATTTGAATGATCTCTGAAGCAGATGCAGATCAGTAAAAAAGACACAGACGCAGATCAACCGCCTCCCATTGAAGACTTCGTCGATGTGCTACTCCACATTACTGAGACTGACACCAATATCACACGGCCCTGGTTTCTGTTTGGGGTTTGGAAAAGCCAATAAATGTTGTTCAATAGCTAAGGTTTCAACTATAATTGATATTTACTATTAATTAAGGTAATTGCAATATCCAATTGTTACTGTATTGTTGGGTGGAACTATGTCAAATGCTAATAAAACAATTATCCTCCTCTCTGGGTTTTCGATTTCTTTAATCATATTATTCCTGTGAGCAAGATCTGAGGCGTGGAGGTATGAAGGGCTGCTGGATCTTGCACTAGTTCTGTGTTTCATCTTGCAGGGTGCACTGACCTAGAGGAGAAAAAATAATGAAATGTGCAAATAGGTTGGATTGGGATAAAAGTTTACAAAGGCTTATAACACCTTACACATGCTTATAACATAAGACTTCTATATTATACTGTTGTCGCAGTAAATATTCTGTACAAATTCCTACCGATTGTTTTTGTTGGTTGAGGTAGTTGCTCAGGGTTTGAAATGTTGCACGGTAGTTTATGAAGTTTAAAACTTTGGAGATTAGAAGGGGTTCATTCTCTTCAAGTACTCAAGCCTTATATTTTAGCTTTTAACCCTTGATTTGAAGGAGCCTATATTGGACACGTTCCGTTTTAACAATGTTTCCAGTTGATATAACACTTACTTGTCGTTTATCAATGCTTTATAGTAAAATTGTATATATTTGCATTAAATTTGCAATGATATTATTGTTTTTGATATCTGATATCTAGTTATGGATAGCAGCTATTTGAAATCACTGGTGGCGAGTTTGGTAATTATTGTGCTGCCCCAACTCGGAGCTAATTTTGCCACCGGTATGAAATATGAAATTGTTTGGTATTTTATATTTATTATTTCAGTTGACCATTTATTTAATGTGTGTTTTTATTTCTTTCATATGGTGGCATTCAATATGATCATTTTGCCACCACAGAGGTGAAATTAAGAAGTTATTTCTGCAATAGGATTAGAATAAGGTAGTGTTTTTATATTTGAGAAGAGTTTGTGGTCTGATATATATATATATATATATTTGCAGTGCCTGCAAAAGCCACCATCACCTTCATATGGCAGAGGAATTATCGTGAATCTCGAAATAAACCTTAGTTAACAAGTTCACCCGTATTGGGCAAAAAAATTAGATAATTCGCCGATAAATACATTGATCTTGATAGGATACAAAATTTTTAGTTGAGTAGGAGTTTTTTATTAAAATGAATTCGCCGATAAATATGTTGCTCTTGATAGGGTACGAAATTTTTGGTTGAGCAGGAGTTTTTATTAAAATGAATGATGTGTAATAGGATTTTTTTATTAAAATGAATTGGTTGATAAATAGGTTGATCTTGATAGGATACAGAATTTTTGGTTGAGCATGAGTTTTTTTATTAAAATGAACGATGTGTAATAGCATTTTAAAAATTCTAATCTTGATTCCATACTATGCGAATTTATTTTTGGATGAGGATGTGTTTTATATTAAAATGAATGAAGAGTAATAAAATTTTGTATTTTTTTTAGTTGAAAATAGAATGAAAAGCAGTAATTTTTTCAAAAAAATTATATTAAAATTTTGAAAAAAAATTCTTATTAAAAAACTGAAAAGTAATTTTTTTTTTTTTTTTTTAAATTTATTTATGTTAAGAGAAATTTTATTAAAAAATAAAAATGAAAAGAAATAATTTCTATATTAAAAAAATTATAGAAATCATATATTAAGAAATTGCACTTAATTAATGGTAAGTTACTTTTTGAAAAATATAAGTTTTATTTACTAAACTAAGAATAAATTTTTATACTTTCAAAAATAAAAAATTTAAATAAATTAGATCCCATAGGGATAGTGATTAAGGCATAATTTTTTTGGTACTTAGAGATTATTTTAAACCTATTTTTAATATCGAAAGTGTTATTTTTTTGAACTTCATATTTCAGGTTTGTTATTTATGTGATTATATTTTACTTACATTTTTTTTCATTTTGCAATACTAATACATTTGATACATTTTGTCCCTCATGAAACAAGTAATAAAAAATTGTATTTCTTAGTAGAAAATAAAATGAAAAGCACTAATTTTTTCAGAAATTTTATAAGAAATTTTATATTAAAATTTTGAAGAAAGTTTTTTATTAAAAAAAAGGAAAGTACTAGTTTTTTTTTTTTAAATGTTTAGAGAAGATTTTTATTCAAAAATAAAAATGAAAAAAAATATAGAAATTATATATTAAGAAATTGCATTAATTAATGGTAAGTTACTTATTAAAAAATGTAAGTTTTATTTACTAAAATATTATAGGAAGGATAAGTTTTTATATTTTAAAAAATAAAAAATTTAAATAATTTAGATCCCATAGGAATAGTGATTAAGGCATAATTTTTTTGGTACTTAGAGATCACTTTAAACCTAATTTTAATATCCAAAGTGTTATTTTCTTGAACTTCATATTTCAGGTTTGTTATTTATGTTATTATATTTTACTTACATTTTTTCTCATTTTGCAATACTAATACATTTGTTGGTTGGTTGGATAGCTTGCCCTTGATGGTTCATGCTACAGAGCTTATGGAGTGAGCTGCACGTGACAGAAGATGGAACGGAACACAATTATGCTACATTTTGTCCGTCATGAAACAAGTATAAAAAAATATTTAATGATATATTTTTTTGAAATATTTAATAAAAGTATCATTCCAATTCAAATTTTTAAAATTTTGAAAAACAAAAGAAATTATTAATCATATTAAAATGTATACTCCTGATTTTTTTTTGTATTGAATTTTATATTGACAATTTTTTTTTCTCAATGGGCTCCACGGGTGGACTCCTTTTGGAAGCAGGAAGATGGAAGTACAATTGGAGTATGATTGGCCCCGAACTAGAATAAATATCTAGGAAAAACGATCACATTAATGACAAAACACCTATGACTATCGTAGATAGCCTTTGATGCGCTATTTTTAACAGGTTTTCCACTCTATAACTAGAGATGGCTATGAGATTGAAGGTGAAAATGAAGATGACCACCGCGTAATCATATCTTTTCTCGATCATTAGAAAGAATCACCGATATGTGGACGCTACCCCTCATTAACCAAACGGAAGATATGCATAAGAACCCTGAAAAGTAAAGAATTGAATACACCATGCACAACTCAATTTCAATGTTGCAACTCTCAACGCATTGACCTAAGGCAAAAATAGAGACACCGAGTATAACTAGCTCACAATTTCGGTAGTATACAGCAGAGGCTAGAGAATTCTATTGTCATAGGGGGACACAAACAAAGCAAGTAGTAACCCAACATAATGCTTTGCTACCATCATGATGGCACAATGATGAAATCTCATGTGGAGACCTCTGTATAGGTTTCATTTCTCTATTAAAATCAGCTTGGAGTTTTTTTAATACAACCAGAAAGAGTTTCTTTCTCCGGTTTTAACATTGTCGAGCATTTGATTTGGATCTTTATAGTCTTCAGTGGTTGTTGTTTTTTCACTAAATATTTCAAATATGTAACATAATTTTCTATAGATTTTAAGCTATGCACAGACTGTGTTAATAGTAGCGATTTTAATTGCAGAAAATATAAGTTATTAGTCTTAAACCCATCCATAACACTCAGATATTCCCCATATTTAGCGATCTGTAATCCCAGGGAGAAAATACAGATCAATGTTTTTAGAGCAAAAAAATTTGTCTCTTTCAACAGAGGCAAGCAAAATATGCTTTGTTTTATTTGTATGACTCTGTGTTTTATTTGTATGACTCTGTTAAGCACATGGCTAAAATTTCAAACATTGCCAGCCCTCAGAATGGATGAAAGGAGTAGCTAGATTTAAAGCCTCTAGTTGTATGGTTCGCTTAGGAATGATGGAATAAGTATCATTGTTCTTGTTTTGGAGAATTTTTCATTTTGATAACAATTTCATCTTAGGTTATTCAACATTGAGAACTTTTGAACTACATCTAGTAGTCGTTGTCTAATGCTAGCTTCATGGGAACCTCATCTCAAGAAGCTAGGAAAGAGGACGGGGATTAAGGGGAAGTAACCCCTATTCTCATTCTTTAAATTTGCAGTTATGCTCTTTTTCGATTATGCTCTTTTTTGCAATGTTTCTTTTTCAATAATGATTCAAATTGGACAATTAGTCCATTTGACATAGTTGTGTCACTTTTCTGGTTATCACAATTTTCATAGATCAGTTATTTGACACACAGTTCTGTACTTAACAGAAAATTTCTATTAATTCTACATAACATTGTTTGGTGTCATCAGCATGGTTATAGTGCTTCAAAATCCTACTTTACAGAGTGATTTAGTTTTCAATAGTTGTTTCAAATAATTGTTTTATGTATCTTGCATTTGAAGATAAAACTGAACATATTTTTTTCAATAACTTTGCTTTTAATTACAAATACAAATTGGGACATGATACAATGTTTTTCCCTGCCTTGACTAAAATTGACCAAAATCACTACATATCTTGCTTAACAACTATTGAATCTCTTTAAGAATCTTACGGTATTTCCTTTGCAACATCTGGTGATGGTGCAATTGCTAATATCAAATAGTTATTGAAAAGTCCAAATTGCCAAAACTAGTGTGTCATATTGGGATCTCATGCATCATGTCAGGGCATTGTTAGGTCATAGGAGATGCGTCATTGTTAGGTCATAGGAGAGATAGGTTGCGTCACACTTTACGTTGCAAGCAACTTAGAAACTTATGAACGTTTATTTAAGTAATATTCTAACTATCGGCTGTATTTTTTTGGTGGTTTGAATTCTCGAATCCAATAAGCAATATTCTAACCGTTAGATGTTATCAATCTTGAATCCATGTATATATTAGAAAATCCGTTTTAAACCGGTAAAATTCACAATCAAACCAAACAATTGTATCACAGAATTATTAAACAAAAAAACAAAAAAAATGGTGGTTTGAATTCTCGAATCCAATAAGCAATATTCTAACCGTTAGATGTTATAAACCTTCAATCCATGTATATATTAGAAAACCCGTTTTAAACCAGTAAAATTCACAATCAAACCAAACAATTGTATCACAGAATTATTAAACATTAAATTAATTTAGATTTGACTAAAAGTTAAATTACTATTTCTAATTTTAATATTAAAAATATATATATTTAAATTATTTTCTTTTAATATTTTTAATTTTGATTGGTGGTTGTCTTTTTTTTTTTTTCTTATTATGTAATAATTTTTAATTTGTATGACTATTTCTCCCGCGGGTGTTGATTGTTGTGCAATTGAATATCTAGTTAATACTATGGAAATCATTAGTACGTTGGATAGATACAGTCTTATCCGTCAGTTTTTAAACACGTAATGAGCTTCACGAATGTACATGTTAATAACGAAATATTATTTCTATGAAGCCATATCCTCATATTATTTAAATAAATATTTTAATATATTTTAAAAAATATGTTTTATTATTTTAAATCTTTATTTCTAATTATAAGAGAATGCTAGTTTACCAAGTTTTGGATAGATAGTGATTGGGTGTTTTGTTATAGCACTTCTTAAAGTGATTGGCTGCTTTGTTAAGGCACTTCTTAATGTGAGGTCTCCATGTGGATGATATTTTGAACATGTTAAAGATGTAGTCGTGCCAAGCTCTAAAAAAAATGAAATAAATAAGAGAATGCTCCAAATTTCTCTAATATAAATATGTTGAAATTTAGATCAAAATTATTTATAATATATTATAAATATGTTGAAATTTAGATGTGAATTATTTATAATATATTAGATAAATTTAACTTTTTTTAATGAATTTTTTTAGTAAGAGAAAATTACATTTTAATAATTTATCAATATTTTCAAAATTTCATTATTTAAATATTTTGAAATGGATGAAAAATTTTAAATTAAAATTCTCACAATTATAACTTACCAAAAATAATTCATAAGAGAAAATGTAAGTTTATTTACTATTTAACTAGCTTATAGATGTAAAATTTAATTAATTTTAGAGTTCCATTTATTGATAAATGCATTTTTCATAAATAACTATAAGGGATAAATTTAGTGTAACTTGTTACAACTATGAAATCATTTATTAATAGATCTAAAGATTTATTCAAAAATAAATGAAAGAGTTCAACAAGGTATTCAATTTTATTTATTTGTAAGTTGTAATATAGTAGTAAGAATAATAATATTAAGTTGATTTTAAGGTTATAGCTAAGTCTAAACCTAATTGACTTATGAGACTCTCTTATGTGTGACAGAAGGGACTTACCTTTGCACAACAAATTGACTACTAAATCTAGGAAGGTGTACATACCTAACCACTCTAAATTTGAACTTGAGAAGGTCATGTTCTTAACCATTAGGCTCACTTAGGTTTTTTTTTGTGACACAAAGGTATATCACTTGGAGAATCAAATGTAAAATATTTTTTTAATGGATATAGATCCCTAATCAAAAGTTTAGATAATGAAATTTAAAAAAAGAAAAAGAAAAAAAAACTTCCATTAGTTTTGTAAGATAATAAAGATAATAAACTCAGGATCACAATCCTATGCAGACGCACCAATAGAGAAAGGGGAAACATCATCAAAACCATTAGTAAGTGGACAAAAAACCCATACTCCAACAACATTTTGAATAGACTCTGGGAGATAATTTCGGGCTTCCTGATCTAGAACATATGGAAAGAAAGGAATAGTAGAATATTTAAAGACAAGGTATCTAATCAAGAGAAAATTTGGGCAAGGATACACAAAAACCTCACTGAAACCTTGGCTCACACTATTTTTGTCTCACACTTGTTTTGTCTTAAATTTTATATTTAAGACAATTCAATTTATATTAAATTTTAATGTAAAATAACTAACATAAAAAGTGGCTTTTTAAGGAAAAATATTTCTTTTGTTTTAAATTTTTTTCTTAAAAGTGCCCCTAGTGTAGAAGTTCTCGCATGAAGTGAAACATAATGATAAGTATTAAGAAAGCCGCATGTCAACGAACAAAACATAGGGAAAATTTTAGGGGCTAATATTCGCATGTGGGCTAATTTTCCTTGCTTTTCCAAAAAAAATATTTGCCAATTTCCATGTTTTTCTAAAATGATTCGCTCAAATTTTATAGTGCAGCATTATTTTACTTTAAAAATGGCAAAAATATTTTATTGACTAATATTAAATCATTGTAATTATTAATATTTCTAAAAAAATATTACCCAAAAAATTACAATTTGCATATTAGGGGCTAGTAAGATTCACCAAGGTTTCTAAACGTTAAAATGAACTTCCATCCTAAAAAATTTCCCCAACAAAACAATAGCGAGTTATTATTGTCCATCGTTGAAAGTTGTAAGTGACATAACTCTCTCCCTCCCACTCATTAGGATGGAATAATTCATTCTCTCATGCATAATCACGAAGAAGCATGCAAGCTTGCAACTTAGATTCTAGCGGTAAATCCACAATGATAGCTTCCACTCTAGCATTGTTAATAGGTAAAGAGACGTACGTGTCCCCCTCCAACATGGAGTCAGTCATGCATTTTTTTTGAGGCAGAGGTATAGTTTCCTGGGGAAAGAAACAACTGGTGGAGGAGGTATAGTTTCCTGGGAAAGTGGACTAGTGGGTTGCATGTAAGCTCAACATATTTACCAAGGTTTTCTATGTGTCTTTACCAACGAGTTTTCTATTTTTATTTTTCTTGTTTAATATTTTTTATTATAATAAAATATGATTCCCATTTCTAAAACAAATACTTTATTGATTAAAAAATAAATTTATGCTTTTCTAATGATCACGTAATTATTAATTAAATATGACCATTTGATCTATATTTTCGAAAATATGAACATCGATAAATTCATATAGCAACAACAATCCACCTCAGCAACTAGTTTATGTAAAAGTTCTTTAACTGCTTGGAAAAAAATGGCACCGAGAAAATATTGCAAAATAGATGAATTCAATATAAAATAGTTTAGCTTGCTTGATTCTACCTTACCAAATGATTCATTGATTACGCTCCAATAATGGTACACAAATGGATAGTGAGATACAGTTGGGCAAATTTAAGTGCACAATTGGAATAATTCGAGCACATACTAGCTTGGTTTGATAGTTTAAAAAAAAATGAAAATAACTGTCTTTTATACTTATAATAGGTCATTATTCAATCACAAAGAAGTTCAGCTAATTCCTCATTCACGGAAGTGATTATCATATTCTCCATTCAACATTCTCTACAAATATTTTTATTTGATTAACAAAGTTGCAAAATCAAAAAACCCTTGATGCTCTAGCAAGGTGACTGTGTCATATTGTGATTTTATCGTCTCTGGGACTTCCATGTAGAAATTAAAATTTGAGTTCGTTGTAGTCCTTTGTGTTCTTTATGGTCATTGTTTCCAATTCTTGAAGGGATATACTATGAGTTAGAACATGAATTACCATGTAATTTAATGACCATACATCTATTCTCTGATTTGAAGGATACATGTTAACACAGACTCATGGATCATGGTTAAACATAGGTTGTTTTCATGATGAGGTGAGAGGTGATTCCTATGATGTCGAATTGAAAAATACTTGCAACACATAAAGATCTTTGGCACTCTTTTATGTTATCACTTTGCACAGTTTGGCAAAACTGATGATGTTTTTGTAATTAAAGTTAATCACAACATTGTTCTTTGAGGTTTGAACCCCAAAAAACCTATACCAAGAGGAACCAATCTATGTGTATATTAATATATGGGTGTAATTATTTTCTAGTCTTGCAAGCTATAATGACCAACATGTACAAGCATCTAGAACACATGATAACTTGTTAATTATATAAAAATAGTATTGAAATTAATAAATTTTATTACGTTAGCTATAATTAAATGTATAATTAGAAAATTTATTTTGAACATATTAATATATCTATAGAATTTAAAATATATTAATGAATTCAAACATTATTAATTATGTCAAAAATAATAATTATTAGGTTATGTTATTAATATTTTTCATCGAAAATGATGTGGATAATGAAAATAAAGAGGTTGGAGCTAGATACTGAGGGAGGGTTGGTCAATAGTTGGAAAAAATTTGTGTGAGTAGTGGTATCCAACTTATGTTGACTTCAATTCCATTATCTCTGTTGAGATTGTTAAGATGCTTGATGATCTTGCGGGCTTCACACATTTTTCTCTTGTAACAATGGTTTTCTTTGGAAATTATTTCGGTATCTTCTAGAGAAACATGGTGGTTAGTCTTAAAATAATGTTCTATGAGTCTAGAGGATCTTATACTCCCATTTTTGATATCTACCTCCTGTTCTTTGAGTCATATTTTGAAGGATTTTTCTATTTCACCAATGTAACAATTATGACAAGAGAATTTGACTTTGTACACACCTTTTTGCTGCATGCGATATAGATCATATTTTACATATTTCATCTTATCTCTAGTTGGATTTAGTAACTTGAATAAGTTAGTGATTCCATTTTTTCATAGAACCCTGGCCAACTTATCAGTGACACCCTGGATATAAGGGAGATAAGCTTTACCATTAAAGGTGATAGAGTCAAAATAGGTTAGGCTTTGAAGTGATTCTAGACTTAGCTTTTATGGTGGCCTTGTTCATATCTTTGAGATCGTAACTTGTGTTTAAGAAAAAAAAATCAGTATTTTATTTCCTCATCCATATGCTCCTTATATGAAATCCTAAATGCTCTGGTGAAGAGAGCGTTGAGAACCCCCAACATTTGGGTCAGGTGGTGATGAGAATCAACATGGAGGTAGTTATCCGAGTGAGATTTTTTCCTAATACTTTATGAGTGAACATTCCATCTCTTTTTCTAAGGAAAAGAATGTTGAGGAACAAAATGCAATTATTTTCATCTGTCTCCATTTTGAATTTAGTGCCATTTGAAATTATCATTAAATGTCAATTATAAATAAATAGATTTATTCTCTTTAATATTAAGTGTGTCCACTTACAAATCTTTCATATTTACTTCTATTTTGAGTCAACAAAACTCGGTACCCACTTTGAAATTTATTTTTTAATCACTTCTTCCTTTTTATTTAGTTCTAATCAATTATTTCATTTATGCGGTTTCTTAAAAAAAAACATTCAACATTAGAATCTAAAAAATATAATTATATTTGTTATATATTTATTTTTAAATGCAAATTATTTTACTAACAAAAATATCTAGTTAGTATTTAAGAAATATTTCTAAAATTTAATTATATTTATTTTTAAATACAAATTAATTTTTTAACAAAATTTTCCAATTATTATTTTATTAATAAAATTATATAATTTATCTCACAAATTAATTTAATAAAACAAAAAATTCTGAAATAACAAATTTATTATGTATTTCAAATTTATTTGCTCATAAAAATATTTTTATTGGTGATTTAAAAAAACAAATTATATATTATAGATTTATTGTGTTTGATCTTTATTATCTGTCAATGAGTCAATAGTTGCAATGGTGAATTTATCATTGTTAAGCCTTCATAACATTTTAAAATCAAAGAAAGGTTTTATTATAGAAAATTTCGTCTATACAAGATGATAAGATTGTCACTTGTAATAATAAATATAAAACATACAGGAACAACCAATTAGAAAATGGGAGATAGATTGTATGAGAAAACGTTAATTTATATTGAATGGGTGTGCGGTATCTCTCTGTTCTGCTTCTTCTTCTTGTGTTTTCTTGAGATTGCAATATCTCTTTTAAAAAAATATTAGTTATTTTTTAATCAATTTGTTTATATATTCAAATCCAACTTTCCAACAAGCATTGTGATCAACCAATCAAAAAATTATTATTATTTTTTTTGGGTAGGATTGGATTCTCCACTATGAAAATGATGAATTACAAATAACCAAATACCTTAATTTATAAATCTAAATTGACCGAATTTTAAACATTAACACTAACTTAAATTTAATATTTGTAATTTAATTTAGTTACATTTACACTAAGAGGAAAACATTAATTACTTTGTAGTCTTTGTTTATTTGGAATAGTTATCTTATAAAGAAAAATTGCATTACTAAATTTTAATAAAAATATATTATAAACAATTAAAATCTTCCAATTTAAATGAAAAAAATATATTAAAAAGTAATAATATATGGATAAGATAATCCTTATGAACAACCATCACAATATCCTCATATGGATAAGATAATGATTATAAACAACGAGCACAATAGCTTCATAGAGATTAATGGAGTAAAGCATTTATTGAAATTTTATTTATTTGATAAGATATAGATGTTTATTAAAATAATTTTTATTATTTTAGTTATTATTTTATTTTTATATTAAAAGATTATCACATATTTTTTATAATGTAATATTACAAATAAGTATATAAAAATATAAAACAATTAAATCAATACTAGTTTAGATTTATCTTAACTCTGAATTTATCAAGTATTTGAGAGAGATCAAATTTATTTTCACTTTAAAAGAGATTTGATTGGATTAGATCTGAGTTAAGAGCAATGTAGGTAGGTTTAATTTATCATTTAAATACGCTACATTCTAAATGAATAACATGGGTAAATATGACGAGTTTCCAATACTATGGGTCAATACATATGCCATTTTTATTTTTATTATTATTTTATTGTTATAGGATTATTTTGTTATTTTTATTTTTATTTAATTTAATTTTTTCTATCTTAACTTATCCAAAATATTAAACATTACATTATAACATCTCTACCATACTCAGCTCGAAAGCACCTCTTTGGGCTAAAATATTAAATTTTATTAAGTAGATTTCTTATTGAATAATTTTGAAAAAAATAATCATATATATTATAAATAGAAATTCAAAATGAATATGATTTATGATATATTAATTAAATATTTAATAAAATAATAATGAAATATACTAATTATTTATAAATAATATTGAATTTTTAAAAATAATATGCAATTTTTAAAAACAATTACTTAAATTTTTTAGGTTTGTCGAAAAAGGATCCATGTTGATCTGTATCTTCATGCCTAGTTTCACCACCACCCACCCCAAATTTCAGGTGTTCTCAAAACTCTCATCTCTCGAGTCATCAAAATATTTGATCCTCAATTCCCACCCTAAAATAAATTCACCTTTTCCAAGATTTCCAAACCAAAACTAGTACAAAATGGCTAATTAGTTACTAAAAAATGACAAAAATTTGCATAGAAATGACCATTTTTCATTCGGTGATCAATAGTGGCTAATTGACAGTATCTTATAATGCGAACAAATTTTAGCTGTTTTTAAATTATTGATTAATTATCTCTATTTGATCGTCTAATAATATATTTAGTCATAAATTCGGTAATTAATTTAGTCATTGATTTAGACTTGTATTGCCACAATTAATGACCAAATACACAACAAAATATACTACAATATGATCACTCGAAAAAACCAATTGATGACCAAAAAATATGACCAAAATGCTGGTCGTGTTGTAAGATACTGTAAATTAGCTACTAATAGTCATATATATGAAAAATTTAGTCATCGTTTGAAACCAATTAAGGACCAAATAAATATGACTAAATTTAGATTGTGTTATAAGATAATGTAAATTAGGTACTACTAGTCATATATATGAATAATTTAGTCGTCATTTGTAATCACAAACTTATCATTTAATTTCATTTACTTTCATTAATAATCATTATTAACGACTAATTTAGTCATCGTATATTCATTTTGTTTGTGTTCCTCATTAATCAATATAAACTAGTAATTTAGAAGCTTTAAATGGATTTATGTGTTTATTATTAATCAACATTAATTAATTAGTATGGTTTTGCGACTAAATTAAAAAAAATGTCATTCAATATGCAAGTTCATCTAATATAAAAACACAAAGTTACATATGTTAATTATAATACTAAAAAATATCAAGTACAACTACAAATAATCCAC